>JAVGWX010000008.1:4814899-5319899 GCA_036924085.1 Ariolimax columbianus
CGGATGTAATCCAGCTTGCCTGAAACCCACAGAAGGCACCGGATGTAAAACAGCTTGCCTGAAACCCACAGGAGGCACCGGATGTAATCCAGCTTGCCTGAAACCCACAGAAGGCACCGGATGTAATCCAGCTTGCGTGAAACCTACAGAAGGGACCGGATGTAATCCAGCTTGCCTGAAACCCACAGAAGGCACCGGATGTAATCCAGCTTGCCTGAAACCCACAGAAGGCACCGGATGTAATCCAGCTTGCCTGAAACCCACAGAAGGCACCGGATGTAATCCAGCTTGCCTGAAACCCACAGAAAGCACCGGATGTAATCCAGCTTGCCTGAAACCCACAGAAGGCACCGGATGTAATCCAGCTTGCCTGAAACCCACAGAAGGCACCGGATGTAATCCAGCTTGCCTGAAACCCACAGAAGGCACCGGATGTAATCCAGCTTGCCTGAAACCCACAGAAGGCACCGGATGTAATCAGCCACATTGTGATGATGTGCGAGAAAAAAAGACAAAATTCACAAAAATGTCATCAATCACAATCCCAGCTGGATAATTAGTCGACCGTAGCTGGTAATCTATTTGCGCCACTCTGACTTTCAAATGTCACACGATATAAGGACGGCATCTGTCACAGACTATATAATCAGCGTTACAGTAGACAACCGTCATATCCACACAACCACCATGTTCATGTCAAAGGTTACAATAAAATAATGACAAATGCATTAATCAGGCTTGCCTTTAGATGACGAAATATACAGCAACCGGTAATAACACGCTTCCATTTTGTCTACACACCACAAGCCTTTGTATAGACTCCATATTGAAATCTTACATTATATCCAGTTTCTACTCGTAACTCAAGACAAAACGAAAAACTTATTTTCAACCTTTTTTTGCGGAGCACACTTATCGTCACCGCCAACTTGGTCACCATGTGACGGCCCTATGCTCTTATTATTGTAATCTCGAGACATAGAGGAAGGACATGATTTTACTCTTGTATGTTTGTGATAGCAGTATATTCTAATGTTTGTTTTTGCTCCAGACCCATACACATATAAATACGCATTTTGTTTCATATTGTTATTTTTGCGCCGGTCAGCGACGCAAAGCTGACTGCTGGCGTCAGGGCTAGCGAACCAGAGCTGCCAAGACCTGTCTACATCTCTCGCGGTGACCCTGGATAACAGGCTGCAACAGAGCAAACTTACTAAGAAGAAGGGATCGTAGAAGGAAGGCTAAGGTCAAGTCAGGTCATCCCGTAATCGGTGAGGTCGTCGAAGCACACATGAAGACATCTTCACAACACCATGCCACCCTTCTCTGTCAGCGGCCGCTGCCTGTTCCTCTTCTGGTCGGAGATTGGTCCATTCTTTCCTGTTGTCCTCCCACATCTTTTTGGGACGACTCTTCGTCGTCTGCCTTGCACATTTCCGCGGAGGATCGTATTTGGAAGATCATTTGATCTCGATATGTGACCGTACCAAGCGAGTTTCCTTCTTTTGATCGTTGTCAATAGGTCTTCAAAAGGCCCTATTGCTGTTGTAATTATATCTCGTCTTTCCTCATTTGTAACTCGATCTGTGTACGTGACGTGACGTTAACATCTCATCTCCAAGGCATGTATCCTTCGTTGAAGATCAGCTGTAACTGTCCATGTCTCACAAGCATAGAGGAATATTGACAGGACAAGTGTACTGATTAATCTGATTCTCGTGCAAAGTGCTAATCGTTTATCTTTCCAGATTTTGTTAATCCGTGCAATCGCCGCTATTGTCTGTGTTATCCTGGCCAACACCTCACATTTTGATGCTCTCACACCAACTGCTGTGCGAAACCAGTCCCATCGCCTTATTTTCACAAGAACATCGCTGGACGTCTTGTCATACAGGTGTTCAAGGATATTTATAATATTTCCGCTGATGTTATACATCCTCATGGTTGCCCATAACGTTTTATGTCACACCCTATCAAACGCCTTCTTAAAATCCACAAACACATGATACAGTGTTTGCTGCTATTATAGATATTTATCGCTTAGCAGCCTTAAATTAAATATATGTTCTGTAGTGCTTCTTCTCTGTCTGAACCCTGCTTGCTCCTCGGCAATAATGTTCTCTGCTTGGTGTTTCAATCGGTCGAGGATTAATCTAAGCATGACCTTGCTATGGTGGCTAATGAGGCTTATTGTTCTGTAATTTTGGCACAGCTTTAGGTTTCCAGACTTACGTAACGGTTTAACCATTGATTTCGTCCATGAGTCCGGCCAGTTTCCTGTCGCCCATATTTTGATGTAGATGTGTGTCAGGCCTTCCACCACTACCTCTCCACCTGCCTGTAAGAGCTCTGCTGGTAAATTGTCCAAGCCGGCCGCCTTCTCTCTTCTCAATGTCTTTACCGCTGCAGTTACCTCTTTATTCGTTATCAGTTGGTTATACTATATAGTTGTTGATGTTGGGAGGATTGTTTTCTCAGGTTTGTTTCGTCCTTCATAGTTATATAACTCGGAACAGTACTCTGTCCATCGTGCCAGTACGTCATTTTCCTCAGTAAAGCACTTGCCGCTTTTATCCTGGATCATGAAGTTTCTGCCTTGTCTTGGTGCTACCAGTTCTTTGACAACCTTGTATGCTCCTTTAGCGTCATTTGTGTTTAATCTCCTTTCGATGTTTGTACATTGCTCACATATCCACGCTTCTTTCGCCTCTCTCATCTTTAGTTGTATCTCTTTCTTGACCTCTTTATATCTGCCGACCTCATCAGGAGGAAGATTTGGTTTTTCTGTGACCTTCTTCTATCACAAATGTGGAGTGAAGGAGAACCAATTGATTTGGGACACATGAGAGAGGAAAAGAAATGGTTGAATTCTACCTTGCAAGTAACCTTTTTATTGGCAACATCTTTTTCAAACAACATCCGAGAAGACTGTTCACGCTGACCTACGTGGTGGTAACATCATGAACCAGATAGATTACATCCGGGTACAATAAAGATGGAGGTCAAGTGTGATGTCCTCAATAACGCTCATAGGAACGGACTGCAACACGAGTCTTCAACTACCAGTTGCAGTTTTCAAGATGAGACTGAGAAGTGTAAGCAAAGGTATGCGACCAATAAGTTTCGATGGGAAAGCGATACCAATTGAATAAAGCATCAAAGAACAACATAAGTTTGAAGTCATCTGGCAGTCCAAGAAGAGATGACCACACTTGTGATTTACATTTTAATATATCTTGCGCCAAACATGATTCCCAGACTGTCGCACGAGAATCAGACCCACACAATGACAGGCGCGAGGCTCATGTTGGATTGACCGTTACATCTTCCCGCGCTCACCAGTTAGCTAGACTTCTGCAAGTCATCAATGATCATCTTATGTCTCGACAGAATATGCGAAGAATTAAGTGGACAGCTTTTCTGATCAGCGATTTTACCCTTACAATGGGAAATCCAGAGAATGTTATGGAGAATGACTAGGTGGAACGGAGCTGTATTATTGTATCAACTTCAAGGTCAGAGAAACGTATCGTCTTTAGCGATGTCATTGTTAGAGTAGGGATCAAGCATTGGACGTTTGGGAATTGGCATTCATGGAATGATGGGATGGGGGCTAGGGGATGGAACAGCAATGGATCCCGCTTAGTTAGCTCGTGTACATCACATGATCTCTCTATCACAAATACAATGTTTCGTCTGCTCACACATCAAATAGCATCATGGATGCATCCTCGTTCTAAGCACTTGCACGATATCGACTATGTCCACACTAGAAAAGCGACACACCTACGTGATGAGTGAGTGGAATTGACTATCTGGGATGCCAAATGATGAGCAGATCACATGATGGATGTGTCAACCCATATGGTTTCGAGGTCAGTTGTTGCGATTCACTCAAACAATTAATGGCAATATGTCAATTTCGAGAGACAATGAACTTCACGCACGATAGAGGACAGTTAGCTGTTGTCCTAACTGTCGTTGCAAAGGTTTGCGGTCTGCATCCTAACGCGTCCTGTCTTCCCCTGCCTACAGAGCAACACACAAAACCTGCCTCCACCCAGGTCTGACTTTGGAAAGTTTCTCCCAGTTGCAGGTGTTCATATCCAACGCCTTCAGTTCACGCTTGCAAACGTCTTTGTAGCGGAGGAAAGGTCTACATTTTTTAAGCTTGCCGACGTCAAGTCTTCGTAAATGATAGCGTTTGGTTATCGCCCATCCTCCATTCTTCACATGTGACCAAGTCACCGCAAGCGTAGGATCGTAACTAAGCTGACAATCCTTGCACGGTCCCACATGTCGTTGTTAGTCATTCTGTCACTCCAAGAAATTCCATATGCAAAGCCGTTAGCCTTTTTCTTGAGTGTCGTATATAGGCCATGTGTTTCTGTCATAGAATAGGATAGTTTTCACAAATGATCTGTACACAGCAACCTACGAGGACATGGGCAGCATGTTGTTATTCCACACTCTCTTTGAAAACCTGACAAGTGCTGATGAGGCGATTCCTAATCGTTTCTGCAGCTCTGCGTCCATTGAAAGGTTGTCGGTGATGATAGATCCGAGGTAGTTAAAGTGATTTACTACCTCCAGATTTTTATCGTTTCAGACAATGTATAGTGGATCTGTACCTATCACTTTCGTCTTGTGTACGCTGATGGAAGATTACATGATTTTACCAACCTATTAATGAGGATCTATACTTCGGGTGTGCGCGATCAGAGCAGCATCGTCTGCGAAGAGCATATCCAGAATGACATTCTCTAATCTCTTATTGTTTGCAGGCAGTCTAGTTAGATTGAGTAGTCTCCCATCTGACCTAAAATGCAGCCAGACTCACTCTGTGGCAGTTCCAACTGCGTGTCTCAGCACGATGGCAAAGAAAATGCCGGTTAGTGTCGGATTAGGACACACACGTATTTAACTACGAAGTTAATGCCAAAGGCCTCATATTTCTGACCATCGTGCAGCACTGCCCTCCTGTGCCCACATGAAAAGACCTAATCAGGCAAAGTAGTTTAGGTGGGCAGCCAACTTTAGACAATACTTTAACAAGACCCTCTCTGTTTACCAGGTCGAATGCCTTGGTGAGTTCAATGAAGATAATAAAAAGTGGTCTGTGTTGTTCTCTGCATGTCTCTTGCAATTGTCTCAGTGAAAATATCATATCAACTGTGAATCTGCCTGCGCGTAAACCACACGAAGACTCCAGACACACCCTGATCGCCAGCGTTCGCAACCTGCTCAGGATGATGCAAACATCCAGTTGCCAACGGTGTTTACGAGCGATATGACCCTATAATTATTGCACTCTCCTCCGTCTCCCTTTTTCTTGTGATTATGTTGTCGTATCTCATGTCCTGTGATACCACCCCCTCGTGCCAAAACTGGCAGATATATTTATCGTCAATTTCCTGCAATACCTACAGAATCTCAATTTCGTTGAGTCCACTACGTTTTTGCAAGTCTACAAGACTGAATGGTGTTCGGCCCATCTCTTCTTTTGCATATCCTAGACCAGAATAATCTCACCTGTCGCCGCAGATTTCAATGGCGCTGTACACTTTTTTGTTGATTCAAATTCTTTCATTATGCCCTCGTACATTGCCCTGATGTTATCAGTGTCCACGACCGACTGTAAGGGCTTTAAGAGTTGAAATCAGTAGTCACTCACACATGTCTTTGCCAGTCTCTGAACTGTAGTCATTCACACATGTCTTTGCCAGTCTCTGAACTGTAGTCACTCACACATGTCTTTGCCAGTCTCTGAACTGTAGTCACTCACACATGTCTTTGCCAGTCTCTGAACTGTAGTCACTCACACATGTCTTTGCCAGTCTCTGAACTGTAGTCATTCACACATGTCTTTGCCAGTCTCTGAACTGTAGCCATTCACACATGTCTTTGCCAGTCTCTGAACTGTAGTCATTCACACATGTCTTTGCCAGTCTCTGAACTGTAGTCATTCACACATGTCTTTGCCAGTCTCTGAACTGTAGTCACTCACACATGTCTTTGCCAGTCTCTGAACTGTAGTCACTCACACATGTCTTTGCCAGTCCCTGAACTGTAGTGATTCACACATGTCTTTGCCAGTCTCTGCACTGTAGTCATTCACACATGTCTTTGCCAGTCTCTGAACTGTAGTCATTCACACATGTCTTTGCCAGTCTCTAAACTGTAGTCATTCACACATGTCTTTGCCAGTCTCTGAACTGTAGTCACTCACACATGTCTTTGCCAGTCTCTGAACTGTAGTCATTCACACATGTCTTTGCCAGTCTCTGAACTGTAGTCATTCACACATGTCTTTGTCAGTCTCTGAACTGTAGTCATTCACACATGTCTTTGCCAGTCTCTGAACTGTAGTCACTCACACATGTCTTTGCCAGTCTCTGAACTGTAGTCATTCACACATGTCTTTGCCAGTCTCTGAACTGTAGTCATTCACACATGTCTTTGCCAGTCTCTGAACTGTAGTCATTGACACATGTCTTTGCCAGTCTCTGAACTGTAGTCATTCACACATGTCTTTGCCAGTCTCTGAACTGTAGTCACTCACACATGTCTTTGCCAGTTTATGAACTGTAGTCACTCACACATGTCTTTGCCAGTCTCTGAACTGTAGTCACTCACACATGTCTTTGCCAGTCTCTGAACTGTAGTCACTCACACATGTCTTTGCCAGTCTCTGAACTGTAGTCACTCACACATGTCTTTGCCAGTCTCTGAACTGTAGTCACTCACACATGTCTTTGCCAGTCTCTGAACTGTAGTCATTCACACATGTCTTTGTCAGTCTCTGAACTGTAGTCACTCACACATGTCTTTGCCAGTCTCTGAACTGTAGTCATTCACACATGTCTTTGCCAGTCTCTGAACTGTAGTCATTCACACATGTCTTTGCCAGTCTCTGAACTGTAGTCATTCACACATGTCTTTGCCAGTCTCTGAACAGGAGTCACTCACACATGTCTTTGCCAGTCTCTGAACTGTCGTCACTCATACATGTCTTTGCCAGTCTCTGAACTGTAGTCATTCACACATGTCTTTGCCAGTCTCTGAACTGTAGTCACTCACACATGTCTTTGCCAGTCTCTGAACTGTAGTCACTCACACATGTCTTTGCCAGTCTCTGAACTGTAGTCATTCACACATGTCTTTGCCAGTCTCTGAACTGTAGTCATTCACACATGTCTTTGCCAGTCTCTAAACTGTAGTCATTCACACATGTCTTTGCCAGTCTCTGAACTGTAGTCATTCACACATGTCTTTGCCAGTCTCTGAACTGTAGTCATTCACACATGTCTTTGCCAGTCTCTGAACTGTAGTCATTCACACATGTCTTTGCCAGTCTCTCAACTGTAGTCATTCACACATGTCTTTGCCAGTCTCTGAACTGTAGATACTCACACATGTCTTTGCCAGTCTCTAAACTATAGTCATTCACACATGTCTTTGCCAGTCTCTGAACTGTAGTCACTCACACATGTCTTTGCCAGTCTCTGAACTGTAGTCACTCACACATGTCTTTGCCAGTCTCTGAACTGTAGTCACTCACACATGTCTTTGCCAGTCTCTGAACTGTAGTCACTCACACATGTCTTTGCCAGTCTCTAAACTATAGTCATTCACACATGTCTTTGCCAGTCTCTGAACTGTAGTCATTCACACATGTCTTTGCCAGTCTCTGAACTGTAGTCCCTCACACATGTCTTTGCCAGTCTCTGAACTGTAGTCATTCACACATGTCTTTGCCAGTCTCTGAACTGTAGTCATTCACACATGTCTTTGCCAGTCTCTGAACTGTAGTCATTCACACATGTCTTTGCCAGTCTCTAAACTATAGTCATTCACACATGTCTTTGCCAGTCTCTGAACTGTAGTCACTCACACATGTCTTTGCCAGTCTCTGAACTGTAGTCACTCACACATGTCTTTGCCAGTCTCTGAACTGTAGTCACTCACACATGTCTTTGCCAGTCTCTGAACTGTAGTCACTCACACATGTCTTTGCCAGTCTCTAAACTATAGTCATTCACACATGTCTTTGCCAGTCTCTGAACTGTAGTCATTCACACATGTCTTTGCCAGTCTTTGAACTGTAGTCACTCACACATGTCTTTGCCAGTCTCTGAACTGTAGTCATTCACACATGTCTTTGCCAGTCTCTGAACTGTACTCTTTGTGGATTTGTAAGCCTCCAAGGTCGTGCTGCTCGGGGAAATCTGAAACTCCAGGTGAGTAGATGGCGCTTTTTAATGGCAGGTGCAAGGATGGCCGACCCACCCTCAAACCAGTCATTCCTGTATGTTGTCTTCTTTCCAAAGTCTGCCAAGGCTGTGGTGTGTATTGACCTTCTGACGTGGTCTCACTTGTCTGTATCTCTTTCAATAGTGCGCTATTTTGCCATTATATCAGGAATATCAGTTCCTTCTGTGTGTTTACGGCATTTATCCACATGTCTTGCGATGCACCTTCTTGGTCTGGAGTCTCATTTTACAGCGGACCATTGAGTGGTCAGTATAGCAGCCTGCACTGCGAAACGTGTGGGTTTGCACATGTTTCAGTTGAGACCGTCTAGTGAAAACCAGGTCCAGCTGATGCCAATGTCTGGACCAAGGATGTCTCCAGGATACTTTGTGTTGGACCTTTGTTTCGATTAAGCTGTTAGTGATGCACAGGTCGTGGTAGGCAAACAAATCCAATAGCCGCTGTTTATTTTAGTTCATTATTCCGACACCAAACTTGCCCATGGACATAGGCCAAGAGTCGTGACCTGGAGTTGCTTGTGATGAGTGAGGTCAACTGCTGATAGAACTCATTCTAGTTGCGTCACGTGTAGGAGCATTTACGCGGATCTGATTAACTATGGATTTAGTTTGGAGAGGAAGAGATAATAACCGCTCTGTGCCCTTTTGACATTTCACTGTCGATCCTAGAAGGGAATTTTTAACGGCAAGGCCGACATCAAGTTCTTTGATGTCCTCCACTCGTTTATCCAGACTCGGCCTGACGGGTTTCTTGGAGGGTGGCGATGTTGATTTGAAGCCTTTTGAGTTCCTGGTTTATACGTGAGGTTATGCGAACATCTCTTAAAGCTTGGGGGTCATCCGTCATACCTGTGGTAATAGTGCGCACGTTCCGGAAACCAAACCTCATTGTATGCGTCTTTGCTATGGGATGAGTAGAGACGTTCTAACTATAAACAAATGAAATAAATAAACATCATGAGTCATGTGGTCCTCGTCTCGATTGGTGTGACTGACATCTGACAGACCGGCAGATCCTGTCCATTTGGTCTCGGTTGGTGGAACTGGCCTCTGACAGACCAACAGCTCCTGTCCATTTAGTCTCGGTTGGTGTGACTGACATCTGACAGACCGGCAGCTCCTGAAATATCTAGTCTCGGTTGGTGGGACTGACATCTGACAGACCGGCAGCTCCTGAAAAATCTAGTCTCGGTTTGTGTGACTGACATCTGACAGACCGGCAGCTCCTGAAAAATCTAGTCTCGGTTGGTGTGACTGACATCTGACAGACCGGCAGCTCCTGAAAAATCTAGTCTCGGTTTGTGTGACTGACATCTGACAGACCGGCAGCTGCTGACCATCTAGTCTCTGTTGTGGAATAAAAGCTATCGGCCTCCTGTTTTATTCAGTGTTCACTGGCGTTGTGGTACACCTTTTTCGTACACACTGACAAGAGCAGTTTCAAGACAATGTTAATATTCTTGGCCTATATCTTTTTTGTACAAACTGACATGGACAGTTTGAGACATTGTTAGGTGTCTTGGCCTTCACCTTTTTTGTACAAACTGACATGGACAGTTTGAGACATTGTTAGGTGTCTTGGCCTTCACCTTTTTTGTACAAACTGACATGGACAGTTTGAGACATTGTTAGGTGTCTTGGCCTACATCTTTTTTGTACAAACTGACATGGACAGTTTGAGACATTGTTAGGTGTCTTGGCCTACATCTTTTTTGTACAAACTGACATGGACAGTTTGAGACATTGTTAGGTGTCTTGGCCTTCACCTTTTTTGTACAAACTGACATGGACAGTTTGAGACATTGTTAGGTGTCTTGGCCTTCACCTTTTTTGTACAAACTGACATGGACAGTTTGAGACATTGTTAGGTGTCTTGGCCTTCACCTTTTTTGTACAAACTGACATGGACAGTTTGAGACATTGTTAGGTGTCTTGGCCTACACCTTTTTTGTACGAACTGACATGGTGCGCAAACCCTGAACTTACCTCGATTGTGAACCTAGTGTTTGCTATGCTAGTCCAAATTTAGAGCTGCTTAGAGTTTATGCAGTGCACTCAAGTCTTAAGTTTAGCTCTCCGGTTAGTTTTTTTCACTTATATACGGGGTCCGGCCACTGTCATTTTCAACAGGCTGTTTTGCAATGCCTTTGAAATGTACATTTTGATATTACGTCCAGTCTCACAAGAATGAATTGTACTTTAGTTGTTATCAGTCTCTTATGTTACCTAGAATCCAACTTATACTCTGCTCATGTCATAAATGCCCGTCAATTCCGTAGTACTTCTGTCGCCACACCGCTGACAAATTGGTATCCGTCTGTCGTGTTTGCCTGTCAGTATGTCAAGTCCTCCGTTTCTGTAGCCCCTACCATCTTTACCTGGGATATCTTGCAGTCCACTCACAGGCAGCTCTACCACTACCAATCGGCCTGCGTCATCTAGACAATATATCATGGGTTTAAACCGCCACCAATTTGTATGTGACAACTGCTAAATCTTGACAAACTATTGCACTGAACGTTGATAATAACGACGGCAAATCTGACCATCTAACCTTCCCATGGATTGACAACGACAATCCAGATCAGCTTTGTTACAAATGTCTGATCTGCCATACCTCTGTATGAACCCACTGACGCAATGTCCTTCTCACCTGCCTGCTTACTGTCTGCTAAATTTAACTTCAAATTTCTAAGTTACCGTTAGCCTTTAGCTGCTGAGTTAGAAGTTATATCTCCCATGCTACATTCATATCTCCCATGCTGCATGCATATCTCCCATACTTCATTCATATCTCCCATGCTACATTCATATCTCCCATCCTACATTTATATCTCCCATGCTACATTAATATCTCCCATACTACATTCATATATCCCATGCTGCATTCATCTCTCTCATGCTACATTCACAAATCCCACACTTCATTCGTGATACTGACACTGTCACTGTACATTACTGACACACGCCATCAAAACAAATCGACCCATTGCATGGTTTTGGAGTTAGCGTAACCGTGGCGATCCGGTCAGTGAGTGCGTGATTAGAGCGTACTGCTCACAAGAAAGTCTTGGATGTGATCTGCATGCCATGAGTTGATTCCCTACACTCACAAGAAAGTCTTGGATGTGATCTGCATGCCATGAGTTGATTCCTTACACTCACAATAAAGTCTTGGATGTGATCTGCATGCCATGAGTTGATTCCCTACACTCACAAGAAAGTCTTGGATGTGATCTGCATGCCATGAGTTGATTCCCTACACTCACAAGAAAGTCTTGGATGTGATCTGCATGCCATGAGTTGATTCCCTACACTCACAATAAAGTCTTGGATGTGATCTGCATGCCATGAGTTGATTCCCTACACTCACAAGAAAGTCTTGGATGTGATCTGCATGCCATGAGTTGATTCCCTACACTCACAAGAAAGTCTTGGATGTGATCTGCATGCCATGAGTTGATTCCCTACACTCACAAGAAAGTCTTGGATGTGATCTGCATGCCATGAGTTGATTCCCTACACTCACAAGAAAGTCTTGGATGTGATCTGCATGCCATGAGTTGATTCCCTACACTCACAATAAAATCTTGGATGTGATCTGAATGTCATGAGTTGATTCACTACACTCAAAATAATTTCTTGGTTGTGATCCGTATGCCATGAGTTGATTTACTACAGTTTTTTTCACCACCCATTATTCTGATTGATCTAGGCATGATGATCAGCCTTTTTCATTGTGTTTTTCAAATGATAGTTTCAGACAAAAGATGAAATGACAGATGACTGATGACAGATGACTAATGATTGGGATTGTTGAAAACATAATGTACCAGTCTTCTGTGCACACACCACGCCGTACACCATCTTCTGTGCACACAACACGCCGTACACCAACTTCTGTGCACATAACACACCGTACACCATCTTCTGTGCACACAACACGCCGTACACCATCTTCTGTGCACACAACACGCCGTACACCACCTTCAGTAAATCATTGACACAAACAATCATCAGCAGACGAACAAGATTTATTTATAAATTGACTGAAGAGAAAAGTGAGCAAAACACAAAACATAATCAAATGTAAAACAGCAGGACAGCCAATTATTTTACGCACTCATCTTACAACAAATTGTCAAACACAGAAAATATACGTCCCAAACTGATAATCAAAGGCAAAGGAAATGCTAAAAAAATAATAGCAGCGTAATAGAGCTTGTAACAGGTACATGAACTGATTCATTGGAAGTGCGAGGAGGGTTCAATGCAAGTAAACATACGTAAGATGTACATGATGACGTCACTTCTGGTGTAAACAGCACATACCAACCGTCAAGTTTGTAAAATGTCATTATCATCCGACTCATAGTTTCCTCAGCAGACCGTTGAAAACATGGCGGGCGTATTACGAAATATCCGTTGATAAAGAGTTGATCAGCGAGCAGTGATTCGGTTTCTATCAGCTGATATGTCGATCAGTTGACATTCATCGCAGAATGCAGGCTGTGTATGGTGATACAAGTGTATCGAAGACAACAGTGAAGAACTGGACAACGATGTTTAAAGAAGGACGTGTGATAACGCAACAATATGCGCCTGACCTGATCTAGGAAGATCTTTCGTTAACTCACGTCCTTCTTTAAACATCTTTTGTCCAGATCTTCACTGTTGTCTTCGGCACACTTTTGTCGCCATACACTGCCTGCATTCTGAGATGAATGTCAACTGGTCGACATCCATGATCTGCTGTTAGAAACCGAATAACCGCTCGCCACTCAACTCTGGATGAATTTCACATCACAGCCGTCGTGTTTTGAACGGTCTGTTGAAGAAACTATGAGTCAGAGGATAATGCAATTTTGCAAAGGTGACGGTTGGCATGCGCTGTTTACACCAGAGAGTACGTCATAATACGCATCGTATGTATGTTTACTGTTGCAGTTTGGTCCAGTGTCATTTGAACACGCCTCGCACACAAGTAACATGAACCTAAAGACGTTCCACAGTGTCACATAGTAATGTTAGTAACAACAGTTTTTTTTCTTCAGTTTTTTAGACAACGATTTTTGATTTGCATTGAAAGTGCCATTATTATTAACATAGGGCCATGCAATTGAACATATAGTCATCACAAATCAGACTAGTCTATTGATTCAATATGAGAGGCTCGTAAGGAAATGTGTCAAAGATATTACCATAGACTGGGTATGCATGTTGAAAGGAATTGTATTAGAGCTATTACCATAGACTGGGTATGTATGTTGAAAGTATATGTATGAAAGCTATAACCATAGACTGGGTATAATTAATTAAAGTAATTATATGGGAGCTATAACCATAGAATGAGTCTGTGTGTTGACAGGAATATATTGAAAGCTATTACCATAGACTGGGTATGCGTGTTGAAAGGAATAGCATGAAAGCTATTACCATAGACTGGGCATGTGTGTTGAAAGGAATAACATGAAAGCTATTACCATAGACTGGGTAGGTCGGTTGAAATTAAATATTCGAAAGTAAATGGTGGTCCCATACTCTGTGCACCATTTCTTGACACTAAAGAGGTCGATATATTTGTGACCGGGCTTCATTATGACTGCTAGGGAGGCACATCTCAAAAATTCATTTTGTATGTGAAACAACAACAGCATTCACAAAAATAATATTTTGATGTTTCACCAGAAATGCATTTGTTAAATCAAATGTGGGGTGTGACACAAAAATCATCATCATCATCATGTAGCGTGTCCTTGGCAGAACGTCGCTTTCGTCACACCCTTTCGATAGGAATAGCGATCAGCATTAAGTCTTCTCGTGTGTTTACCTGTTCATGTTTAGGCTGTCTTTGTTGTCTTGTGTCCATCTACGTCTTAGGCGTTCTCTGCCTCGTATTACTGGAACAACGCTCTCCAGAACTGCTTTTTTTCAGTCAGTCATCTTGCTTGATGTGGCCGAGAAATCTCAGTTTCCAAGACATAACCTGGTTTATAAGCCAGTTATCTTCGACACTCAGATCTTGAATAATGGCTTTATTTGTTATTTTCTGTACCCATAGTATGTTGATGATTCCTCTGTAGCATTGTGTCTCTAAAGCCCTGATACTCTTTCTTAATACGTGTGTGATTGTCCATGTCTCGCATCTGTGCATTGCCACAGGGAATACACATGTCTTGAGGAGCTTCGATGTTAATGCTTTGTTAGTATTGGGTCATACATTGTGTATGCTATTAAGTTTCTACATTGATATGGACAATCGTCTCCTTGTTTGCCTTGAAAAGTCCCCATCATTTGTTATCAAAGAGCCATAATATTCAAAGTAATCCACGTGTTCGATTTCTTCATTACGGATAGTGATCGTGGTTGGCCTCTGTGTGTGCCAATTTACATGATCTTATCTTTTCTTTCTTTCTTTCTTTCTTTTACTGTTGAAGCCTGCATGACTATCCCCTTTGTTGATTTTCTTCAGTCTTGTTTTGTAATCCACTACTATCAGCTGGCGATCAGAGCCTCAATCTGCTATCGGGAGTGTCTTTAGCTGATGTTTAACTTCCATCTCTATTGTACTAAGATGGTCTGTTTGGTTCTTGCTTTTCCAATCTGCAGAGGTCCATTTTTACACCCTCCTGCGGTGTTGTCCGAACAAGCTGTTCATCATTAGGACACGCCAATAGGATCACATAAATCATATATGGGACGTAAAACACCAATAAGTATCTCATAAATCATATATGGGACGTGAAACACCCATAGTTTCCCATAAATCATATATGGGTCGTAAAACACCAATAGAATCCCTTAAAATCGAATGTGATAAATGTAGGGATGGGTGGGGAAGGGGGTTTGGTGGTGATACGCATGAAGGAATAGTTCACAGTTAATAAAAAACCCAGCAAATCAACATTCTAAACGCACACAATTCTTGTAACAATGGCTGCAATGCAAGTTATCAATACAGAACTAATGGGGCAATCAATTAGTTACAAGGCAGAAATACTAACACACAGTGGGATGGGGAACACATCTTGTTTTTTTTGGGGGTAGGGGGGGGGGGGGGGCCTGAGAATATGATTTTTGTAACACATGTGTATAATCTTTCAGGAGTAGGGAGACGTTTTAATGATTGTAGAGGATTCATTCAGGCAATGCTATTAAGGGTCTTGCTCAGCAAGCAGCTGGGAACATCATAAGTCCGCTTGCACCTCGTGAATACCGTCACTGCCACTAGTATGAGGCATGTCGTGTTCCCAAATGCAGTCGGTCAAGACACACATACATACGCAGAACCAGAATATCACAAGTATTGAACTAGTTACACTTGTTTTCTTTAACTCAATAAATGCAGTCTGAGAACTTTCTCAATAACATCTCAAAGAGTAGACAATTCATTAAGAGTGTGTTCCATAATTCACATCAGGACTGTGTTCTACAAGTCACACCAGGACTGTGTTCCACAAATCCCATCAGGACTGTTTTCCATAAATCACATGATGACTGTGTTCCACAAGTCACATCAGGACTGTGTTCCACAAATCAATTGATGACTGTGTTCCACAAGTCACATCAGGACTGTGTTCCACAAATCCCATCAGGACTGTGTTCCACAAGTCACATCAGGACTGTGTTCCACAAATCCCATCAGGACTGTGTTCCACAAATCCCATCAGTACTGTGTTCCACAAATCCCATCAGGACTGTGTTCCACAAATTACATCAGGACTGTGTTCCATAAATCCCATGAGGACTGTGTTCCACAAATCCCATCAGGACTGTGTTCCACAAATCCCATCAGGACTGTGTTCCACAAATCCCATCAGGACTGTGTTCCACAAATCACATCAGAACTGTGTTCCACAAATCCTATCAGGACTGTGTTCCACAAATCACATCAGAACTGTGTTCCACAAATCCCATCAGGACTGTGTTCCACAAATCACATCAGAACTGTGTTCCACAAATCCCATCAGGACTGTGTTCCACAAATCACATCAGAACTGTGTTCCACAAATCCCATCAGGACTGTGTTCCACAAATCCCATCAGGACTGTGTTCCACAAATCCCATCAGGACTGTGTTCCACAAATCCCATCAGGACTGTGTTCCACAAATCCCATCAGGACTGTGTTCCACAAATCCCATGAGGACTGTGTTCCACAAATCCCACCAGCAATGCATGAATTCATGACATTGTTCAGCTCACGATTACCATATAAACCTGTTCATAAACAACCCTTGCAAGACTATCATTGACCCCACTGGATCAGACTTCAGCACTGAAATCAGTCTTCGTGGAGAGCAAGGATTAAAACGTATGCATTCTACTTCAGATCTTATAACGAAAAGAACTTTTGTATTTGGAACAAAATTTCAGAATTACAGTTATAAGGCCATTAGATATGCTGCCGGACTATCCATATATGAACCTGCAAATTGAATGTGTGAATAATGTGTCATACTGGTTATACAATTTGTCATTATATATTTTAAATATTACTTTACATATTTTTTAAACTTAATAAGTATATTTGGCATTTCCATTTAAATGTGTTTATGAAACACGTGGTAGTTCAGTAATTGCTTGCACAATAGTATGATTCTAGAAGATAGGAAATGTTGGGTGAAATTGTTGACTGCTCTTCAAGTGATAGTCATTACATAAATCGAATACGCGTACAGAGATGTAAATACATTTGATTGTATACATACGGTTTGAGATCAAGATGCTGAACAGTGTGTAACAGTTCCCGCCGGAGCAGAAAGTTTAGGACAGGCGTGATGTGGTTGCTGATAACAAATGTACCTGAATGCGTGTCAAGGTCACTCACCGTCTCAACAAAGGAGAACAGCGTTGGGGCAAGGAATGTGGACAGGTAGGAGCTGACCAATGGCCTTCCGATTTGGGTAGGGAGAGAATGATTGACAGACGGATTGGTGGCCGGACTTGCTGCGAGAGAATGAGTGACAGGTATGCAAAGTGTTTCGTTCCAATAAGACTGAATATAGCCATCCCCTGAGATCCATTGGTCAAGCTCTGACTTTGCTTGAGTGTAAATAACTCGAGAGAAAGTTTAGCTCAGGAGGCTGGATGAAGAGGAGGGATAGACAGATGAGAGCGAGAGAGAGAGAAAGACTGAATTCAGATAGTATGTTTAACTCACCGACTTAGAAAGAGGAGCGATTGATAGACTGTTGCCCGAATGTTAGTGATAGAATAGGATCGCGCAAGTAGGTGTGTGAGTTTTGTAATAAGTGATAATCTGAACGTTGTGTTGTAAGCAGGACACAATGTGAACGAGGTATGTCCAGATCGCCCGCCTGAGGGGATTTGAGTGAGGAAGAGTTTTGAGGGTGTGGTGAGGGAACAGATCTGAGAGGTGTGTGTGGCAATAGAACTGGGCTTAGATAGTTGAGAATTCCATCAATAGCTTATGCTTAAAATTTTCGTTTTAGTTAATATTTGTATTAACTTATATATAACATACGAATAATTAGTTAAGATGATATGTATTGAATTGTGTTTGTAATTTCCCTACTCATTTTTATGATATGAATATTATGTAATAAATATACTATCTGCTGTGTGCTATATTATTTGCAGTGTGTGGTCATGATGATGTGGATGAGTGTGCGAATGTTCTAAGATAGAATAATGGCCAGGGCAAACAGTGGGGTCTGCCACAAGTGCATGAGCTGTAGCGGTCAGCGAATAAAAACTGACTGCTAGTTTCTGGGTCAGCGATCTAGGTCCTTCTCTACCTCCACGTCGTGATGGATAACAAGCTGCAACAGATCAGACTGGATAAGGAGAAGGGAACGAAGAGGGTAGGCTAACCCTGTACTCAAAACAATTTTTTGAAGTGCTTTTTTTCCAAAGGTGCAAATGTCTAATTTAAGCTGTAAACTACGACACAACGTATTCCGCTTTCCAGAAAACACACTGCTACGTGCAAAGCCCTATTCAGGCCATGGTTGTGGGATGTTGATGACGAATACAAAAGTAGAATAGGAAAAAGAAGAAGAACAAGAAAGAAGAAGACGGGAAGGAGGAGGAAGAGGATGAGGAGGAAGACAATGGGACAGAATAGGATGAAGAGGAGGAGGAAGAGGAGGATAAAGAGGTAGAGGAAGGGAAAGAGGAAGGAGGAAGAGGAACAGGAAGGGGAACAACGATAACAGTTGCAAACTTCGTATACATAAACGTCAATTATAAAATGCAATAAAACAAACTTCGTATACATAAACGTCAATTATAAAATGCAATAAAACAAACTTCGTATACATAAACGTCAATTATAAAATGCAATAAAACAAACTTCGTATACATAAACGTCAATTATAAAATGCAATAAAACAAACTTCGTATACATAAACGTCAATTTTAAAATGCAATAAAACAAACTTCGTATACATAAACGTCAATTTTAAAATGCAATAAAACAAACTTCGTATACATAAACGTCAATTTTAAAATGCAATAAAATATATCAAGCCAAGCCTCAGCTGCTCTGATCAGCTTGTTCAGATTATGATGTACATAGTCCTCATTTAGTCTGCTTCTGATCAGCTTGTTCAGATTATGATGTACATAGTCCTCATTTAGTCTGCTTCTGATCAGCTTGTTCAGATTATGATATACATAGTCCTCATTTAGTCTGCTTCTGATCAGCTTGTTCAGCTCGCATAACTTGAGAATGTTGTGCATGCCATTCTGTTTTAGCCTTCTCCGCGTATGTAGAAGTTGAAGGGTATATTCGTTAATTCGACTGCCTTTTGCCTCTGTGGATACATTTGTCCAATGATACAATATTTCAGATCTTTCGTTAGCTGTTTCAGCTGACAGGTATGAGACCACTCGTATATCCACTCCCCTTGTAGGATTTCGCTCTGGAAGCTTGGCAACATCTAACATTGTTGGGATCTGGAAACGTCTTTCGTGCGGAGGTCAGTCCATGTTTAAGTTTGCCTTATGAGTCTTTGATCGTTGGTTATATCTAGTTGATGCAGCAGCTCAACAAACTCGATGTCATCACATAGCACATAGTATATTTCCGCTTTGGTTTCCCTGTTCGGGGAGTG
The DNA here is from genome assembly GCA_036924085.1 of Ariolimax columbianus. Classification (NCBI taxonomy): domain Eukaryota; kingdom Metazoa; phylum Mollusca; class Gastropoda; order Stylommatophora; family Arionidae; genus Ariolimax; species Ariolimax columbianus. The sequence goes on from JAVGWX010000008.1 coordinate 4,834,255, forward strand.
CCAGATCCATCTCTTCTCAGCCGGCGTTTGTAGGTAGGTGTTCATCTCAAAAATCTTCCGTATTTGGACAAAGACAGCCAGACGCTCACCTGTGCTATTTCGGAAGTCATCGGAGAAGGATGTACCGATGTAACGTTCGCCTGTCTGCCTACACCCTACTACTCTCATATTAAAATCCCCAATGACGACACCCTACTCTCACATTACAGTCCCCAATGACGACACCCTACTCTCACATTACAGTCCCCAATGACGACACCCTACTCTCACATTAAAGTCCCTAATGACGACATCCTACTCTCACATTAAAGTCCCCAATGACGACACCCTACTCTCATATTACAGTCCCTAATGACGACACCCTACTCTCACATTAATGTCCCTAATGACGACACCCTACTCTCACATTAAAGTCCCCAATAACGACACCCTACTCTCACATTACAGTCCCCAATGACGACACCCTACTCTCACATTAAAGTCCCCAATGACGACACCCTACTCTCACATTAAAGTCCCCAATGACGACACCCTACTCTCCCATTACAGTCCCCCATGACGACACCCTACTCTCACATTAAAGTCCCCAATGACGACACCCTACTCTCACATTACAGTCCCCAATGACGACACCCTACTCTCACATTACAGTCCCCAATGACGACTATTGTGTAAGCTGTAGGCCGCATCTCACTGTACGACAATGGGTGGCTTAACTTGGTCATTCACTTTCAGCTTGAGTGTTGCTATTCTGGAGCTGATAAGCTCAGCATATTGAACAAATGGTGCACGGCGTTTAGCAATAATAAAGCCCACTCCACCAACGTGATATTGTCGTCCCCACCCCCTCTTGCCCCTCACGTGAATCTCGCCTCCTGCTTCACACCAGGTGAAGTGTGAATCAAAATGGGCGCGAGTTTCAGATATTCCGATGAAATCAAATTTTACATTCTTTATGGTGACCATTAAACGGTTTTGTTTATGTCTGCCAAAACCACCTTCTAAGTTGTCTGATTTGACTTGATATGCACGTCTGAAAGGCGTGATCGAGGGGGTGTATTTACTTATTAATGAGGCAATAAACTAATCCCTGAGGTCTGATTGCAGATAGAATGAATGAGCAGTTTGATTTGATTTGTTTGACCATAGAGCCCCAGGACAAGACGGAAGCACAACTGACGTAATTCAGAAAGACCGGGACACATTTGCTCGCCATTTAACTACTTAGTTCAACATCTGTCAGAACGAATGCCAAATCCCCGACCAAGGGAAAACAACAAATATCTTCCTAGTCCATTTAAAAGATGAGCAGGAAAACCTGACAAATTAAGTTCCGATATGTCTGTTCTACTCCTTTCATAGACTCGTCATCAGAGTGATCGTCAACCCCATAGAGAAACTGCTAGACGAGATATAGTCACGAGAGCAGGCTGGTTTCAGAAAAGGCTTGTCAGCCATCTAAACACAATCAACCATTTAATGAAGAGGGCACATTCAGTACAGATGTCTTTATTCCTTGTGTTCGTGGATTACGAGAAGGCTTTCGATATCATCAAAGTAACTGCTGTGCTGAGTGCCCTGAGAAATCAAAGAATGGCAGAAAAATAGGCCCAACTAGTAGGGGAGAAAAACAATGAATGAACAACGGATACCACCCTCTTCTATAGACCAATCACATTACCGATACTTCTTCTTCTTCTTCTGCGTACACAGTCAGACAGTAACCATTATTTTCTCGAAAAAAGCGGCGGTCATCCCGAGACTCTCGCCACTACCATAGAGCTTGTCTTGCAGTTCCACTGGCAATGGCCACATCTGCTCTCTCTGATCCTCGTATGTCGGGCAGTTCTGCAGCAGATGTTCAGTGGTCATTTTACCAGTACCGCACGGGCATTCGTCGGTACACCCTATCTTCAATTTGTTGAAGAGGTGGTACCTCAGTCTGTTGTGGCCAGTGCGAAGTCTGAAGACAACGACCTGCTCTCTTCGGTTCAACTGGTAATAGGCATCGTTTTTGGTGTAACCAGTATGTTCGGTTTCCCATTTGGACGTGTACCTGGCTTTGATAAGCCGTTTTGACTCTTCGTACGTCATACTGGTATCTATTTGTGGTAGCCTTGCACCTTCTTTTGCCAGTCTGTCTGCCTCCTCGTTGCCTTGGATGTTGCAGTGTGACGGAACCCACTGTACCACTACCCTTTTTGGTGCGGACTGTTGGCACAGTTTGCAGAGTGCTGCTCTTAAGTCATTAAGCTCAGTGTTTTTCTGGCTTTTTAGCGCTGTGACTACTTCGAGAGCATCTGTCAGCAGGACTATATGGCTCTCATTTTCACTGTGTGTTACCATTTCTTCCACTGCCGCCCTCAGTGCCTCTGCCTCTGCTCTGAAATTGCTCGTGTACTTACCAGTAGCGAATGACAGTGTTATTTTTCTGCCATTTGGTAGGTTCAGGAATGCTCCTGCCCCTCCGTTCTGTGTAGTGTTTGTTACAGAGCCGTCGGTGTATGCATGGGTCCAGTCCATGCTTGGGTAGCTTTTCGTAATGAAGCTTAGGGTAGTATCTCTCCTTTCTTTTTCGGTCTGGCAGTTTTTGTTTGCAATACCTGGTATATTTTCTACCACCTCTGGAAATATATCCTGCCTCCAAGTAGGTTTTCGTACAGTAGTGATGGGTTTTGGTGTTGTTAGTGCGTTTATGGGATCTTCGTGCATCTTTGCTTTGGCTATTTCTGCAAAGTTTCTCCGCTTTAGTTTTCCAGTTCCCAAATTGTTTAGCCTCTGGTACATTGGATGGTCCGTCAGTCTTCGGAGTTTCTCTGACTGCAGCTGGGCTCTGCAGTCTCTTCTGTCGGTACTGGATTGCAGTTTTGTAATCTTTTCAAGTTCTACAATTGGCGTTGACTTCATGCCACCAGTTATGATTCTCATAGCTTGGTTTTGAAGTTTGTTAACTTTATCGAAGTTCGCCTTCGCTGCTGTTGTCCAAGCCGCGATGCCATACTCGAGAACTGGTCTCACTCTTCCAGTGTACAGTTTCTTTAGTATGCCTTCGTCTGCTCCCCAGCTTGTGCCAGCAAGTTTCCTCATGATCGCCATTCTTTCTCTGGCTTTCATTCGGTTTCTCTCAATCTGACTTTTCCATGTCATGCGCCGATCAAATGTGACTCCCAGATAGGTTGGGTTGTCGTTTGGCTGCAGGATTTTGCCATTTAGGCTTAGTTTGGTACTTTGGGGTTTTAATGAGAGCGAGAATATTGTGCACGTGGTTTTCTCCTCGTTTATTTTGACCAGCCATGAGTTCGCCCACTCTTCCAGCGATGTTAGGGCCGTTTGCATCCGATTTCTTGCTATGGTGAGATTCTTTTCAGAGGTCCACATAGCCAGATCGTCTGCAAACATTGAGCTATGGACTCTTCTTGGTATATTCTCTGTAATATCGTTTATATATACCAGGAAGAGTGTGGGTGACAGTACTCCCCCTTGGGGTACTCCCTGCTCGAGTGTCACCTTTTTGCTCATCTGCCCTTGTACTTGGACTCTGGCCGTTCTTTGTTTGAGGTAGTGGTTGATCCACTTGTACATCTTCCCACAAACATCACTTCTTCTTAGCTTGACTCTAAGTCCATCCTTCCAGACTTTGTCAAATGCCTTTTCCAGATCCACCCAAACAGCTACTGTGTGTTTCTGTGCCTGGTAGGCATCTTCTATCTCCTGGGCTATGAGGATGACCTGGTCCTCAGTGGATCTGTGCTGTCTAAAGCCGGCTTGCTGTGGAATTAGTATTCGTTTTTCTTCCAGATGCCACATCAGTCTGGTGTTTATCATCCGTTCCATCAGCTTGCCGACACAGCTCAGTAGGCTTATGGGCCTGTATCCATTCGGATCTGTTTTGTCCTTTCCTGTTTTTGGTACTGGTACCAGTATTGCATCTTTCCATGCCTGGGGTACAATACCCCTTTTCCAGCTTTGGTTCAGGACTGACAGTAGTTTTTCCTTCGCTGTTTGGCCCAGCCCCATCAGCATTTCGTTTGTTATCCCGTCTTTTCCGGGAGATTTCCTTCTCTTTAGTGTTCTCATAGCCTCTTCCATTTCGCGCATTGTTAGTTTGGCCATCATGTGCTCTTCAGGAGCCGTATTTTTGTTTTCGTGCCCCTTTAGCTCTTCGCTAATGTCTGTATGCTTATCTGCAGGGACCTCGATGTGGTTTGCTCTGGCATAGTGATCGACAAAGGCGTTTGCGGCTTTCTTACCTGTGATCAAGTTCTCGCCTTGCTTGATAGTAATTTGTTTATTTGACGGGGTTTCGTCGTTCATGGCTCTGACTAGCTTCCATAGCTTGTTCCCTTCTTTGTCCAGGTTTAAACTTTCCGTTTTATTTTTCCAACTTTCTCTTGCTGTTTGCTTGAGAGTGTGTTTGTACTTCGCCGCGGCGGCTTTGAGGGTGATGTTTGCCTCCACGGATTTTTCTCGTTCTGCCATGTTTCTAGCATTTGTTACTGCATCTTCCACTTTCTGTAACTCATCATTCCAGTAGGGCTTATAGTTTTTCCTAGCTCCTCTTGGGATGGTTTCAGTGGCGGCTTGCATTATTGCCTTGCTTAGGCTCTCTACCATGGGCTTCATTTTGGTGTTTCGTGTGTTGATGGTTTCACACAGCCCATCTGTCAGGATTGCAAATCTGTCCCAGTCGGCTCGTTTGTAATTCCAACGTGGGAGCGGTTTTGTTTCCTGTGGGCCTACTTCCATGTCAATGGTTAGCCTGATCGGCCTGTGGTCGCTACCTGCCAGTTGGTTTAGCACCTGGCGGTCTATTTTATAGTGTATGTCCTGTGTGGAGAAGGCCAAATCTGGAGTCGAGGTGGTATGCCATGTTCTTGAATAGAAGCTAGGGCTATCCTCCGGCCTATTGATTAGGGAGAGATTTGCATCTATCTCCCAATCTTCCACTTCGTCACCTCTGCTGTCTGTGTCAGAGTATCCCCATCTCTCCGAGTGGCTGTTGAAATCTCCAACCACTATGCAGTTGGAGTCTCTGACCTCCATACTCGAGAGCGATAGGTCTCTGTTTGGTGGTCCGTACAGATTGAAAATGCGGAGCTTCGTCTCTTGAGCCATTATGTCAACTCCTACAATTACATTACCGATACAACGTTGCGTCCGACCAGGTGATACAATCTCAGGAAAGCTATTTACAGCAGCCTTTGAGGAGATCTTTAAACACGTGGACTGGGAGGATATGGGCATAAACATAGACGGGTTAGTTACTACTCACCTGAGGTTCTCTGTTAACATAGTCATCATCAGCCACGACTTTGAAAAAGCGGAGAACAACCTAAATGAACTCAGTAGAGCAAGTGTGGCAGTTGGCCTACAAATCAATAGGAAGCACACCAAGTCCATGCAGAACACCATCTGCCCAAAAGGAGAAGCGCGTCTTGGAGATTGTCACGTCGAAAATGTCAATTCGTATATCTACTTTGGTCAAGAAATGGTCAACTCCCACTTAAAACATTCGTATATCTACTATGGTCAAGAAATGGTCAACTCCCACTTAAAACATTCGTATATCTACTTTGGTCAAGAAATGGTCAACTCCCACTTAAAACATTCGGAGATCTACTTTGGTCAAGAAATGGTCAACTCCCACTTAATACATTCGGAGATCTCACGGAGGCTCAGCTACGACTGTATTCAACCCACACTGCAAAAAGTGCGAAACGTCAAGCCAAGGGCTCACACCTTCAAAAGCGTCGTTATTCTAGAAATGGTATATAGCTACGAGTTGTGAAATCTACGGAAAACTGATGCAGATAGACTACGCTTTGCCCAACGAGCGATGGAGCGAAGAACATTGGAGATTTCCATTCGAGATCATATTCGCAACCGCAGAAATCAGAGGCCGACATTCTTTCACTGATGCCATAGAAGTCGTGCTCTTACGAAAATACAGAGTGGTGGCCCTATGGTACGCATGTCGGATAACAGATGGACACGTAGAATGACGTCCTGGTGTCATACAGCGTCCTCGATGGCGACCCAAAATGAGGTGCAGAGATGGCATATTGGAGATCCTGGGCCCACCATGGTCCAGCAAGACAAAAGAGCGAAATGAGTTTACTCAACATTTGGCTACCTGGCATCAGATACACGTAACTGATTGAATACCAGGATTTTGAGATTTGAGAAGCGAAGCTAATTTATAATTGTTTTAGAATATGTGAACTAAATGTGTTGGTAGATTTTGATACGTATTTTAAAAGGCATAATAGAAAAAACTTTTTCAGAAAAAAATAGTTATTTAATAGACAAATAGGTGAACATTGTTTTTGTGTTTCCTCTATTTTGTTACAACTTCCAATAGTCGTGTGTTCAACTTGATATATTTCTTGTACGGGTCTTTAATGTTTTTTTAAAATTGTGCAACTGTGTCTACTCTACGTGCAACGAAATCCATGACCACTTAAAGAGAATGCGTAGCTACCCCCAGTTTCCTTAGCTGTCCATCGTCAGGTAATATAATCTCGCCTGTACCAAATGGTAGCGTCCAATCTCTGATACGAGTAATGTCCATCAATCAGACCTGTCGACCTTGACACTGTCAAACAGGCTGCGCGCGTTCCATGCGCTAAATGCATAAATAGCCCTTCATTTCCAGAAGCCTTTTTACTCCTCATCTGTTCTATTTTAGGCCTGAACTTGCGCTGACTCTGATTTAAGTGGAACATATTTGAGCTAGCGTCTGTCCCTCTGTGTCTTCTCTACTCCCCTAATCCACTACCAAGACACAGATAAGCCGCTTGTAGCTAGTAAAGGATGCCGATTTGTCCTCAAGGTTTACCCCCTGAAGATTTTTCGTAAATAGGTGCCACACAAGGCAACAGGAATAGGACCACCTACAGGGTTACATAAGGTGCCAATAGGTGCCACACAAGGCAACAGGAATAAGATCACCAACAAGGTTACACAAGGTGCCAATAAGTGCCACACGAGGCAACGGGAATAGGACCATCAACAGGGTTACACAAGGTGCCAATAGGTGCCACACAAGGCAACAGGAATAGGACCACCTACAGGGTTACACAAGGTGCCAATAGGTGCCACATAAGGCAACAGTAATAGGACCACTTACAGGGTTACACAAGGTGCCAATAGGTGCCACATAAGGCAACAGGAATAGGACCACCTACAGGGTTACACAAGGTGCTAATAGGTGCCACACAAGGCAACAGGAATAAGATCACCAACAAGGTTACACAAGGTGCCAATAAGTGCCACACAAGGAAACAGGAATACGAACACCAACAAGGTCACACAAGGTGCCAATAGGTGCCACACATGGCAACAGGAATAGGACCACCAACATGGTTACACAAGGTGCCAATAGGTGCCACACAAGGCAACAGGAATAGGACCACCAACAGGTTTACGCTGGGCCATGTCGAAAGTAGGTTCCATCTCGAGCGTTAAGTGTGCTTCTAAGATTGGGTCATTGATTGAGTCATTGATTGGGTCATTGTTTGGGTGTATGAACGCGCACACTAAAGGCTTCATGATTGGCGTAAGTCTACAGGCACCTGCATCTGGAATGTGGTGTACGTCACGCTATCATGCCGGACACGTTTCTGACGAGAGTTCATGAATCCGGTCTATCAATAGCGAGTGAGAGCAGCAATCTTTAGAGAGCACCATCTTGAGAGAGCACCAATCTTGAGAGAGCACCAATCTTGAGAGAGCACCAATCTTGAGAGAGCACCAATCTTGAGAGAGCACCAATCTTGAGAGAGCACCATCTTGAGAGAGCACCATCTTGAGAGAGCACCAATCTTGAGTACATGGTTTATGTTCTGTCGGTATCGTATCGTATTCTCGACCTGAAAACTTTCGCGTTGACCGGTCGAGGACCTTATCAATGCTTCATGGAAACACTTCATCCAAGAATTAAAATGTAAATAGTATAATATATTCGCTCTATGAAATATGCAGATCAGATATCAATTGTAAGTATAGAAGAAGAGATGCACAAACAAGATGGTGGAGATCAAGTCATGTGATGACGTGTAAAAGTGCTATTATAAAGTTGTTCATTTATGCTCGTGCATTATCTGTAATTTATAGTTGCTAGGTTACGTGTAGGGGGAAACTGATCTTTTAAAAACGGAGAGCAATCAACAAAATATAAACAAGGATTTCGTTAAATTGGAGCACATTTTCCCGGCCGTTATTACTGCTGTTAAAGACGGAGAAACAATCCGATTTCAGATAATCTGCTATCATTTCGTTTTCTCCCTCATACAATGGACTCTCAATACAATTAATGTTCGCGGCAATCAAGCAGTCGGTGCCAATAGATGTGTATATTACGACACAAATACATGTGAAAGCACGACTAATAATGTCGCTAATTCCACTACGGGAGACATATGCCTGAAATAGTCTACCCATGTCGTTAGTAGAAAACAGTTTTAGATCTTGAGAAGTGTCATGGTGGAATCCAGTCGTTCGGTCTATGTTGATCCTTGACTTTCTGTAAGCTCTGAAGGCTTTAGCCATGAGGGACAGATCAATAAATAATCGATCAGTTAAATCAGGTATCGTACCGGCATCATAAAAATAGGACAGGGTAGCGTATAAGCTAATGTTGTTTCGGAGGTCGAATCTGGTAACAGTAGGGCTGAAGTCAGTTACAAAATCAAACCTAAGAAACGACTTTATGAAACAGCGAGCGAACTCTGGAAAGGCATCGGACTCATCTAAGGTTAAAGGGTAATCGTCATCAGATACAGCTAGTGCAATAGAATATATATCCTTACACGTGCCATCAGGTCGTCTCACATAACCTGAGGTACACGTTCTTGCACACGATTCTAAAGCGCTGTTCAGATCTTTACTACTTGTTTGGGACAGCTTGCACGTTGCGTTCTGCCAGGAAATTTCTCTTGATGTGAAATGATCGGTAGGGGTTATCACCAGAGAATTCCCTGACAAGGTCATGGTCAAGCTGAAACTGTAGGTATGGCGGTCATCATCATGTCCTGCTAAGGTAGTGTCCCTTTTCGTGTAACACAGATCACAACTGTACGATTTGAAAGCCAGATATTTAATTACATTAACGTTGGGAATAAACACGTGACAGTTGTACATCAAATTATTATCTATCTCTGGGAAGTTCTCTTGGCAGGGAAGAATTGATTTTGGAATGCATTGTACTGCGACCAAGTCTCCTGTGAGACTTGACGGTGGAGAGTAGATAGGTGCTGGCTTCACCTTTATAATATCCTCTACAGATACTTGGATAAACTTGTCATTAAATCCAAACGTCAGGTGCCACATGACCGGGCTAGAATCCTCTCTGGCAGCACAAGAAAATATGTCCATGTTCTTGTAGACAAAACCTGTGTCTCTGTCTGTGACGTAGGCGTTGTTGATGAGGTCAAGTATGTAGTTATTGTTGGTGGCAGGTGTGTTAGACGTTATCTGTGTTATTTTATTATAGTATGCAGTAGATGTTGGGAGGGTAGTTGGTTGTGATGTGGTGGTGGTAAGATCAGAGGTTGGTGTTTTGGTTAAATGGGAATGATTACATGACGTAATGATAAAAACATGTTCTCTGGCACACTCAACCTCCATGTCCAGCATGTGACCATGCCTGATCCTACTTTCTTGAAGTACTCCAGGACAAGCTGTTGACATGTCCTCACAGCAGTTGTTGTGTACGAGACATCTGAGATCGCATGAACAAAAGTCATCCAGGGTCTGACCACACTTGTTCCTACAAGATGACGCACCGTGTACGAACAACCCGATGTATATTGTGCTGGTTTCAGACACGACATTAGCTTCTGAAGTAATCGTTGTCTCAAATGTTTCGCAGTTCTGCTTTCCTGGTCCATTAACAATAATGGTATGCTGGTTCTGCATTGACTGAGTGGCTATTTCCGCGCTAACATCAATTCGAGTTTCTTTATCAGAAGTCACTCCAACAGCTTCTCCGCTCAATAAAATGTCAACGTATAGCAACCAAATAGTCACCCAGATGTAGCAGACTCCCATGACTAAATGTATCAGGTCACGAGCAAAGCCAATGTAGAATTGTATTATCTACCTGAGAGAGAAAAGAGAAGGTATGAGAAGGTAATCATTGTTAAGTCACATCTCTTTTCATGGTATGTATTATGACGAGAATCCTAACTACATGTTTTATAGCTGGGGCAGATTTGGTTGATGGATTGTGAGGCACAACGAAGCACATCAGTTATTTAAGCCTGCTGTTTCTTAGCCATCTGGAAATGTTTAACACAAAATAAAATACAACTGAAGAACGAACATAAAGACCAGCATATAAATATAAATAAGGTGTAAGCTGCATTTATGTATGAATGAATATATTTTTAAACATTGCACATAAAAGATTGTAACAACTTATAGCTGTAACTGGAATATGTAAGGATAACAAACCAATAATATCGCTTTGTGAGTGAAGACTGACAGTTAATTGGAATACAGTAAAACACAAATTACCGCCAGAACAAAGAAAATGGCACAACCACAAATCATGGCGGTTTTAGGAGAGGTCAATATGTAATGTTATTGTTATTGTTTACGATTGGGGGGTACGAGATTCCAGAGTTACGATATGCAGATGACACAGTGATACTATCAAGAAGTGCGGAAGGGCTAGAGCAGCTACTTTCAGCCGTTAATGGACATAGTAAAGATCAAAATCTGTTCATAAACATAAACAAAACAAAGATAATGACCACCGATAAAACACAATGTCAGCATAAATTTACAGTGGGTGGTGAGGAAATAGGTCAGGTCACACATTTTGAATATCTGGGCTCCAGAATCGACAAAAATGGTGACTGCTCGAAAGAAATCAGAAGAAGACTAGCTATGGCAATGCAGAGACTGAACAGCCTGAAGAAATTATGGCAGGGCACCAAAAAAACGATAAAAGTAAAAGTCTTGAGAGCCTGTGTTTTTCCTGTGGCAGCTTATGGATGTGAAGCATGGACGATTACCAAAACTTCTAGACAATGAATCGAATCCTTCGAGTCAAAATGCTACAGAAAGATCCTCAGAATACCCTGGACAGAGAAAAGAACAAATGTAGACATTCGGCAAGAGCTGAGCATAGAGGAGAACTGGTTTATCAATTCCATTTTGGCTAGAAAATGCAAATACTTTGGTCAGATCAAGAGACACAACGGTCTTGAGAGAACGGTGATGGAAGGTATGGTGCCAGGCAAAAGAGGAAGGGGTACACCAAGAAGACGATGGCACCAAGTTATCCAGGAGTGCCTGAGTATGACAGTGGCGAAAGCTGGAGTTTTGGCAAGGGAACGAGTTTCTTTCAGAAAGACAGTGATGGGAGCGACGTTCTACAAAGGACATGCTACATGAGAGAGAATTATTGTTGTTGTTGTTGTTGTTGAATACCCACAGTTAGTAGGTATACTCTTGTGTGCGACATGAAAAGGACGTTCAGTGGTGGTTTGTTGTATCTTTCCTCACATCCCGAGAGCGCTGATGACGGTGTGCTATGCTTGGTTTTATTTGCGTATAGGACACTACTGGGGGGATCTCGTCGTCCTCTCGCCTGTTTGCCTATGATCTTGTCGAGGTGGGGGTGGGGGAGGGTGGGGTGGGCTTACGTGTCTCAGTGACCCAGTCAACTATGTCGGCGGGAACGTATGTTCCTGGCAGAGGCACCTATGATGTATGGGTCACTGTAGAGAAGCCAGACTAAGAAAGGTAGCAGACAAGTGGTGTTCAAAAGTCCATGGAGACTGAACACCTGGGAGAGGGAACTCGGGCGGATAGAGCACGCAACCCATGGGGGCAGGACAATCAAGGACTATCATCTAGCAAGCCCAACCCAGGAGGGCAGGACAATCAAGGATTATCATCTAGCGAGAAAACCCAGGAGGCAGGACAATCAAGCACTATCATCTAGCGAGCCCAACCCAGGAGGACAGGACAATCAAGGACTATCATCTAGCGAGCCAAACCAAGGAGGGCAGGTCAATCAAAGACTATCATCTAGCGAGCCCAACCCAGGAGGGCAGGTCAATCAAAGACTATCATCTAACGAGCCCAACCCAGGAGGGCAGGACAATCAAGGACTATCATCTAACGAGCCCAACCCAGGAGAACAGGACAATCAAAGACTATCATCTAACGAGCCCAACCCAGGAGGACAGGACAATCAAGGACTATCATCTAGCGACCAACACAGTAGGGCAGGACAATCAAGGACTATCATCTAGCGAGCAAACCCAGGACTGCAGGACAATCAAGGACTATCATCTAGCGAACCCAACCCAGGAGGGCAGGACTCCTAGGACTATCATCTAGTGAGCCTAACCCAGAAGGGTAGGACAATTAAGGACTATCATCTAGCGAGCCCAACCCACGAGGGCAGGACAATCAAGGACTATTATTTAGCGAGCCCAACCCAGGAGGGCAGGACAATCAAGGACTATCATCTAGTGAGCCTAAACACGGAAAAGTCAAAAGGAAAAGCCATTCCTAGACTTTAATATCTGACCAAAAATGGCCCTAGTCATGGGGAAAAGACCTCAAGTCCACTGTGTATCAACGGGCTAATGGACTGCGGGGCTGCTGAGAGAGCAGTTATGAACATGGGAGTCTGGTGGGCGAGAGGGGCGGCGCAAGTCTCATGTACTCCAAATAGGAAGGACATCCCCTGCCTCTTGCCTGTCAAAGGGGAACTGTCAGGGTGACCCCTATCAAACCATATATAAACATGGTATACAAAAATAACATGTTGCCTTGTAGGCATGGCCGCCAGGACGGTTGGGGACAACCAAAGGCTAAGGATGCGAACGTGAAGAAAATGCTTGCTGAAAACGGAAGTGTTGGACCGAAAGGTGCGAATAAAACAGCTCGCTGCCGCAAACCACGATCCTACGTATCTCATCCAAGGATTATCAAGGATTCGGTCTATACAGAGAGACACCATAAGGTACCTGCACAGACAACGACATGTTTCTCCCACTATGGACACACGGATACATCTGCCACTCAAACCCTGCAGGTGTTGCAACGGGACGCTGAAGGCATATACAACAAAAAGGAAGCGTTGTCCGGAAGAATTATTTGAGGAAGAAATGCACTTTGCCTGCATCCAAGAAATACACCTTAATCCAAACCACAGATTTTGCATAAGAGTATATGAAACCCACAGACTGAATAATGATGGACGTACGGGGGGCGTGGTCATCCTCTCTAAAATATCAATCCCATCAAAGATGATCTTGGTAGAAACAAACGGAGAAGCCGAAACAATAGTGGTGGACATAACCTTACCACATCAGACAGTTAGAATGTATAATACATACTGCCCGCCAACAAAAAATCTGGCATTAGAAGCCATGGATATTATGAACTAGGCAACCATAATGGTAGGAGACTGTAACAGCCAGTCTGAGAGGTTGGGACAGACCAATGCAAGGGGACACGAACTAGAAGAATGGGAGATTGACAACAACCTCTATCTGAGAAAACTCCCAGACAACCCTCCCACGTTCTTTTCAAGGCGATGGACCTCAATATCATCCCCTGACCTTGTGTTTATCACCTGTGACCTAAGCCAAAAATCCAAATGGACAGTACTCTCACCTCTTGCAGAAAGCGACCATAGACCCATCAAACTTACAGTAAACCCGGGAAACATTCCATCAGACCACAAGCCCTTGCCCAGATGGAACTATAAGAGAGCAGACTGGCAGAAGTTGTCCACACGTACATATCTTTACTGCCAGTCCATCAACACTCACCACAGGAAAGTAGGCAAGCTGGTGGAAAAATTCAACCAGTTTCTGCTAAAGACAGTAATGGAGAACATCCCAAGAGGCGCCAGAAGAAATTACAAACCTTATAGGTCACCTGAGGTGCTACAGATGGAACTTCGATTAAAAGAAGCAAGAGACAAATCAAAAATTGGTCAAAATCAAGAAATCAACATCGCACTCAAGGCAGCTGCTGCAAGATATAGAAACATAGTCAACCAAGCATGCAGGAAAAGCTGGCTCGAACATACAGAGCCCCCTCAACTTTGATAGAGAGAACAAGAAACTCTGGAAGCTACCAAAGGCCTTGAGTGACGAAAACAGCTACAAACCAACAATTGCGATTGAAAATGAAGAAAATGTACTAACTGGGGAAAAAAGCAGCGGATGTTCTAATCCAACATTATGCAAAAACAAGTAGAAATAAAATCCCAGCAGACCCGAAAAGGTAAATTATGAAAGAAATAAACCACATGGAGCACTCAATGCGAGTACCTGAGGAACATCTGATAGTAAATATTAGCAAGACATAATTGGAGTCAGCCATTAGTAAACTCAAGAGAAGAAAAGTCCCAGGAAAGGATGGCATCACTAATGAAATGCTCTCTAGCATGGGAGAAGTAGCAAAGAACAAACTGCTACACATCTTTAACACATGCTGGAAACAAAGAACTGTCCCCACAGTGTGGAAGGAGGCAACGACTATCCCCATTATTAAACATTGGAAAATAACATGCAACCAGGCAGTTACAGACCTATTAGTCTACTCAGTTGTGTGGAGAAACTAATGGAACGAATAGTTAACAGTAGATTAACCTGGAACATGGAATGAACAAATGAACTTATCCCCCAGCAAGAAGGTTTTCATTGAAACAGATGGACCGACGATCATGTGACATATATCTCACAGGAGATAGAATATGCATTTCAAGAAAAACAAGAAAACACTCGCAGTCTGGATATACCTAGAAAAAGCCTTTGATAAAATATAAAAGAGCCGGTTAAAACTGCAAATGGGAGTGATCAACAACATGTACAAGTGGATCAGTGATTACCTAGATAACAGGACAGGAAGAGTACAACTCCAAGGAGTTCCACAAGGTGGAATACTCTCACCCATGCTGTTCCTCAATAATATAATCACAGAAATCCCAAAAAGATTACACAGTGCACTATATGCAGATGACCTGGCACTATGGACATCCGAAGAGTTTGCACCTGTAGCTAGAAACCAAATGCAGGAGGCTCTAAATGAAAATAGAGACATCGACAAAAAAATGGCAAATCGCTATAAACGAATAAAAAACCACGTACCCAATCTTCTCTCTATCTCACAAGCCCCAAGGAGTGATCCTGAAAGTAAATGGTCAGACTCTCCCCATTGACATAAGTCCAACTTATCTGGGAATAACAATGGACCCAAGGTTGAGATGGAAAAACCAGATAAAAAAGCCACCAACAAAGCTCAGACCACAATGGTGATAATGAAGAAGATATCAGGCTCAACATGGGGAGCGTACACGGGCACACTAAAGAAACTGTACTCAGGTTGTGTGACACGAGTGCTAGAATACGGTCCACAGCATGGTCCACGGTAACAAAGAATAACTTTCATTAAATAATAACCCAAAACCAAGGTATACCTATCATCACTGGAGCGATAAGAACAACACCAATAAATGCAATGGAGAACATTACACGAATCGAAAGTATGGAGACGCGCAAAGACCAAAACACACTCCAACAGTCGGGAGAAGTTCAAACGAATGCCTGATCATCCAATTAATGACATGATAAATCGCATGGGAAGAGAGAGATTAAAGAGAAACCACTTCATTTCAAAAACAAAATAACTTTCAAGAGCAGACCAAATCATAAGCCAGGCAGTGGTTAGAAATCTAAAACAAACATCTCAAATCCCACCATATAAAAAAGTCAAGTCGCCTGGGATGGTAGAAACCATAGAGGGAATTTTAAAAAAAGGAACACAGATTCAGAAAGAAAATTTATCAGAGAAGAATATCTTAAGAGAGTATACCCAATACCCATCAGAAACATGGATACACGTGTATACAGCTGACTCATCTAACAAAGCCACATCCAATGGAGGTGGAGGGGTCTATTACAGACTAAAGAATTGAGAAGAAAAAAACTCGAGTATTAACAACGGGAACATATTTCAATAACATTTACGTACAGAAGCAGAGGCAATGAAGGCCGCAGCTGAGCTTGTAATCCAAGCCAAAGATATCCACCGACGAAACAGTAATCCTGACTGATACCGCGTCGATATTAGCAGCGCTAAAACAACACAAATATGAAGATCTCGAGCAATTTATGTTCTCCCTGACACAGCTCTCAGCAGAACACCCAAGGTTGGTCATACAGTGGATCCCATCCCACTGTAATATTGAAGGCAATGAAGCTGCAGACAAACTAGCAAAGAGTGGAGGAGCATCCCCACAAACAGAACTGAGTATCAAATATAATGAGGCCAAGACCATAATTAAAGCCAACTTCAGGGTAAAATGGGCTGATCAACACCCCGACTTCCGAAAAGAAGACAGCTACTTTAACTTAACTAGAGAAGAGCAAGTCATCATCATCAGACTGAGAACTGAGCATACAATACTAAAGGATCATCTTTAGAACAAAATGAGGAGTGGGACAGATGACAGGTGCCCATGTAAAGACCAGCATATAAATATAAATAAGGTGTGATCTGCATTTATGTATGAATTAATATATTTTAACACATTGCACATAAAAGATTCTAACAACATATAGCTGTAACTGGAATATGTAAGGATAACAAACCAATAATATCGCTTTGTGGGTGAAAACTGACAGTTAATTGGAATACAGTAAAACAAAAAATTACCGCCACAACAAAGAACATAGGACAACCACAAATCATGGCGGTTTTAGGAGAGGTCAATATGTAATGTTGTTGTTGTGGTTGTTGTTGTTGTTGTTGTTGTTGAATGCCCACAGCTAGTAGGTTTACTCTTGTGTGCGCCATGAAAAGGACGTTCAGTGGTGGTTTGTTGTTTCTCTCCTCACATCCCGAGAGCGCTGATGAAGGTTTGATATGCTTGGCTTTATCTGCGTGTAGCACACTACTGGGGGGATCTCGTCGCTCTCTCGCCTCGTTAGTCTTCCTGTCGTAAAAATAGCCCGTTGGCACGGAGGACTGTCGGGAAGTTGAGGAAGGGGTCTTAGCCAGTTTATTTTGCCTGGCCCTGGCTTACATGTCTGATCAGTATGTTGTGCTTGACCAAAGGTTAGTCTTCCTCTTCAAATATGTGATAGAATGTGCACCTCTATGCCATCTTCAGTTGAATCATGGTGTAGTATTACCACAAGGTCTCCAATAGCTAGAACCATCAAGCGCTAATGATGTCTGTATTTGTGATTTTTGTACTTTTTGTATGTAAATTTAAGCTTTACATCCGGGGAACTGAGTCGCTAGTCCATTCAGAAACAACAAACTAACCAGGACGCCTCTTTAGGGTCAGACTCAATACACTGACCAAGATCACAATTTTTCTTCAATGTAAAATTCCCTGGGAAACAAGCTGTTTTCATGGCAGCCTGGCCGACGAGATGTGGATCGATGTTATACCCGTAGTAGTGAGCGCCACGCAGATGCATCCAAGCATAGTACAACTGCCTAGATGTCCACCTTCATCAGCATGCTAGGGATGTGAGTAAAGCTGCTACAACAGTTCACTTAACATCATTTTCAGGGCCCAAAAAGGAGTAAACTTATTCGTTGTAGGCATTAAACAACAAGAACAAGCTTCACAAATGTATGAACATTATACAAATCTAAATTGCTTCATTCTAAACTTTAAATCACGGAACTATTGACAAACATAGGAATTAACTAAACGTAAATAAATATAGAACTGTTTACTTCTTACTTGATTTCTTTACACAGAAAATGTTGATCAGTGGATGTTTAGAACCTGAGCAGCCATTGCTGTGTCGTGAAGAATATTAGCCGGATGTTATAGTAGCAAGTTGCATTAGCTTAGTTAAGGTGGGCGTGGTTTCAAATGATTGACTTTTGATATGACACACATCAGTCCTTCAGAGAAATAAGAAAGGAGGGCTAACAGATGTGTTTGCATTTGTCAGTTCCTTTTCACATGGTTGTTGTTTTTCCAATCCACGTTTCCTCTCCAGACAATTTCAAATGTATTCCAATTGGGCCGCTATAAAAAAAAATGTATTAGAAATATTGAATTGTTATTTCACAGAAAAATGGTCCTCCACTGTATTAAACTCAGCATCGCACTGTAATGAGGATGCACAGTCCGGCATTACACTGTGTTAAGTGTGATCAACTCAGCTATGCACTGTGTAGATCGTGTCCAAATCGGTATTGCTAACGAGATACATGTCCCAGGCCTTTTTGCTTAAATGAAACAAACAGATATGGGATCGCATTGATTTGTTTGTAGTGGTAATCCACAGTAACAGCCCGGCAGTGAACTGATTCTTGTTTTCCCCAACTCAACATAGAACCACCACAAAAATGTCACTTCCCTGTTACACAACTGCAACACGGCGGTACTGCCGAATACGTATTCCTCGGTCCGGTACGTTTGTGGAGATGGTAAGCCCGCCAGAGGCTCCAAAGAATAGTGTTAGCTCAGTACTCCACACTGCACACCGTCTAATGCGATATGCTCCCATTCGTGGTCGGGTAGAAGACAAAATGCATTTCTAGTTTCTGACCGAGAGGGGAAGAGATCCACTGGACTCCCAGGACTATTAGCTATAATCCTTAAGAGGTAATCGATCCAGGTAATTAATCAAAAATAATAATACTAACAATATTAATAATACTACTACTTAAAATTATAGCAAATAATAATTTCCCCCAAGTATAAAGGAATGTGAAGAAGAAAAAGAGGAAGAAGAAACAAGAAAAAGAAGAGGAAGAAAAAGAAATAAAAGAAGACGACGAGAGAACACATTGTAATGAACATCTCACGTAATACAAGTCATCCAACCGTCTAATTTGCCTTTTAAATCTGCATTAAGTGTGAATGTTTTGTCCATGACATCAGCGCAGAGCATAGGATGAACAACTCAACATAAAAAAATGTGCACAAGTACTGCTATCCTCAATGAGAAGCAGGTAGTTAACATTTTAAGGACACAGACTAAACCTCGTATTTTCAAAAGTAAATTTAATGAAAGGCAGGGCGAATGTTCCAGTAGTGGATATCGGAAGTCAATGATCAGGTATAGGCGAACAATGACATACAATAATGAGGGTGACAGTATATATTGCCAATCTGACCTCAACGGGACAACTATTATATACAAAATGTACAGAAGTTTATCCATGGGGCAATACCAACAAGCTAGCTTGTATAAAAAGAAAGGGGTCTTTATAACGATCACAGTTGATTGGTTCTGATACCAAATTGAACCTGCAATTCCTCCTGTTGAATGATGTGCCTTATGATGAACCAACAATACCAGGACAATAAGGGTACAACGTTTGTTGTATGACTGTGCGTCATGATGAACCAACAATACCAGGTCAATAACTGTACATCCATTGTTGTTTGACTGTGCGTCATGATGAACCAACGATACCAGGTCAATAACTGTACAACCATTGTTGTATGACTGTGCGTCATGATGAACCCCTAATACCAGGTCAGTAAGGGTACAACCTTTAATCAGCGATTATCTGCGCTTGATTAAGCAGCTGATGTGGTTCGATACAGTTACTATATAATAATCATTACTGACGACCTGAGACATTTGAGGTCGTCGATGACATGAATAGGTCACACATTAAGATGTCATCCTTGCAGCATAAAAATACAGAATAGGTGGGTTCTTGCTGCAAGATGGCGAGTGGAAAAGCAATAAGTTGGTTGAAAGAGAGCGATTAAACATTTAGAAAACATAAGAGTCGTGGGAAGAGCTGGAACTGTTGGCTCATAATAAGACAGTGTGACGGCTGTTTGCTGAAGTCCTATGTTCTTATGGGAGTTCAAATATTATTGATTGATTGATACAAAGAAAGAAAATTCCATGAGAAGATATTGACAACAAAACATATGGAGCAAATCTACGACAGAAACACTAAGATGGAATATCTGGAATGATGTAGCAATTAGAATGTGGAAACTAACGAGTGTTTTAACTAGTAGAATGGTTGTTGTTGTTGTGTTGTTGTTGTTATTGTTGTTTTGAATACCCACAGTGAGAAATCGTCCTCTTGTGTGCACCATGAAAAGGGCGTTAGGCGTTATTTGCTTATTGCTCACTGTTTCCGGGTTCAGGTCGATCCACCATTTCGTTGGCCAGGCTGTTATGACAATAGCCCATTTCCATGAAGAACTACGGGGAAGTTGATACTGTTTAGCTCGATCAGACGTTAGTCTCCTCTCCCCACTGGAATAACTCAAATAAATATGTTTAAGTGTTGTGATTTTCATTTCTATTGACATGTTTCTATGCACTGAATACATTTATAAGGTTTATATCTACTTAGAGAATTGTTTATGGTGTAGACTTTCCTTGTTAACCGGTTGTGTCGTTAACATAATACGTGGATGTTTGTCAGAACAAAACTCGAAGGTTTATACTCGTCTTGTACTGTAGCACACAGCGGCCATCTCAGTTCTGCTAAATTAAGCACATAAGGTACTAGTAGATCATAGTTACGGTGACAATGAAGTAATAATTTGAGAACAACATAACAAATTACCTCACCAAAACAGAATAAAACGTAATCTTATGTTACGTTCACAAGAACTTCTCCAGGTGCAAAGTACAACACATATGAAGACACCTAGGAAATCAAAATAGCAACAAATATACGCTGCACCAGAAATGTGTATGTTACCACCGTCCGTGCTTGCACAGTTTAGTCAGGACATCCGCTAATGTGTTGCCACTTGTAACTGTTTAACAGAGCCGAATCACAACATCAGTGAACTGTTCCTCAAAGGTGATTTGCAACCTAAAACATGATAACTCTGTCAGGGTTTAATGTGGTCACAAACGTTAGTTGTGTACCATAACAAAGCGACGACTAAGAATGGTCTGTCTTTGGAAAAAGTCAATTACGTAACAGTACAGGTTCAAATCCACAGATTTCTACAAATCAGTAAAATACTAGAGCGGTACAATAATTCTAGGAACTCTGTAATTTTTTAAGAACGTAGGAGCTAAGTAAAAGGTGGTGTACTACCCATAAACACTGGCACATTGTTCCACTGAATAATCTGCCCAGCTAGCGATACTAATCACAAATTGGCTTGAGAAAAAAGCAGATGGTGCACGGTGGATTTATACAAAGATATCTGAGTGAATAATTTACAAAGTATAATGAAGAACTAATTGGGGTCATCATTGCTCATATGCAGGCTTATGATACAGTCAAGTGGAGTGAAGTATGTCCTCACACTACCGATAACACACCGTGTGAAAAGTTGAAACGAATCCAGAATGAAGTTATATGACTGGTTCTGGTATGTAATACGTTAGTATATTATTTTTTACATGTTTGATTACGTGTATTAAGTCTAAGGAATCCTAGTCACATGTGACAACTTTCACTATTAGGTGACAGACCTCACTTACTTTTTATCTCCCCTAATTACATACTTTATGACATATTATTTCCCTTTTTCACCTTCTGTTATTCTTCACAAACAATAACGACATAGGAACGATAAAAACTTGTATCATAAACAACACAAGATAATTCTTTTATTACACATCTAGTCAAATTACACAATTATCAAAACTAAACTAAATATGGCTGAATCTCTCTAACACATAGTTTGTAAGCATGAGCTTGGTGGGACTCTGAAACTGTTAACCGAGTTATTGAACTATCTGATACTTATTATTATACACACATTTCACTTAGAATAAATCTATACAAATCTTTTTCTATAATTGATTACCTAACTAACTGACGTGATCTTGTAATGCCCCCACGCAGTTGGTGATGTGACTGATCTGGAACTCTTCTGATCATCAAAACGACGCGGTGAATAAAATGGTCCCGAAACGTTAGGAACGTACAACTCTGGTTCCCGCGTCACACCCATTCTGCGAGAAGGTGATTCCTGAGAATTCAGATTGCAACTCTCGCTTCGTGTGAGCTCATTTCGACCTGTCTGTTACTCAACCGAGTCAGTTTGTTTTCGACATGTGTCATTCCCACTTCCACTGAGTTTATAACATCAGACATTTTCGTACTGCCACTGTGTTTGCAACTGCAGGTTTTGTTGTCGACCCCAGTAAATCATCAAGAACTGAAGTATGTGTCATTCCCACTTCCACTGAGTTTATAACATCAGACATTTTCGTACTGCCACTGTGTTTGCAACTGCAGGTTTTGTTGTCGACCCCAGTAAATCATCAAGAACTGAAGTATGTGTCATTCCCACTTCCACTGAGTTTATAACATCAGACATTTTCGTACTGCCACTGTGTTTGCAACTGCAGGTTTTGTTGTCGACCCCAGTAAATCATCAAGAACTGAAGTATGTGTCATTCCCACTTCCACTGAGTTTATAACATCAGACATTTTCGTACTGCCACTGTGTTTGCAACTGCAGGTTTTGTTGTCGACCCCAGTAAATCATCAAGAACTGAAGTATGTGTCATTCCCACTTCCACTGAGTTTATAACATCAGACATTTTCGTACTGCCACTGTGTTTGCAACTGCAGGTTTTGTTGTCGACCCCAGTAAATCATCAAGAACTGAAGTATGTGTCATTCCCACTTCCACTGAGTTTATAACATCAGACATTTTCGTACTGCCACTGTGTTTGCAACTGCAGGTTTTGTTGTCGACCCCAGTAAATCATCAAGAACTGAAGTATGTGTCATTCCCACTTCCACTGAGTTTATAACATCAGACATTTTCGTACTGCCACTGTGTTTGCAACTGCAGGTTTTGTTGTCGACCCCAGTAAATCATCAAGAACTGAAGTATGTGTCATTCCCACTTCCACTGAGTTTATAACATCAGACATTTTCGTACTGCCACTGTGTTTGCAACTGCAGGTTTTGTTGTCGACCCCAGTAAATCATCAAGAACTGAAGTATGTGTCATTCCCACTTCCACTGAGTTTATAACATCAGACATTTTCGTACTGCCACTGTGTTTGCAACTGCAGGTTTTGTTGTCGACCCCAGTAAATCATCAAGAACTGAAGTATGTGTCATTCCCACTTCCACTGAGTTTATAACATCAGACATTTTCGTACTGCCACTGTGTTTGCAACTGCAGGTTTTGTTGTCGACCCCAGTAAATCATCAAGAACTGAAGTATGTGTCATTCCCACTTCCACTGAGTTTATAACATCAGACATTTTCGTACTGCCACTGTGTTTGCAACTGCAGGTTTTGTTGTCGACCCCAGTAAATCATCAAGAACTGAAGTATGTGTCATTCCCACTTCCACTGAGTTTATAACATCAGACATTTTCGTACTGCCACTGTGTTTGCAACTGCAGGTTTTGTTGTCGACCCCAGTAAATCATCAAGAACTGAAGTATGTGTCATTCCCACTTCCACTGAGTTTATAACATCAGACATTTTCGTACTGCCACTGTGTTTGCAACTGCAGGTTTTGTTGTCGACCCCAGTAAATCATCAAGAACTGAAGTATGTGTCATTCCCACTTCCACTGAGTTTATAACATCAGACATTTTCGTACTGCCACTGTGTTTGCAACTGCAGGTTTTGTTGTCGACCCCAGTAAATCATCAAGAACTGAAGTATGTGTCATTCCCACTTCCACTGAGTTTATAACATCAGACATTTTCGTACTGCCACTGTGTTTGCAACTGCAGGTTTTGTTGTCGACCCCAGTAAATCATCAAGAACTGAAGTATGTGTCATTCCCACTTCCACTGAGTTTATAACATCAGACATTTTCGTACTGCCACTGTGTTTGCAACTGCAGGTTTTGTTGTCGACCCCAGTAAATCATCAAGAACTGAAGTATGTGTCATTCCCACTTCCACTGAGTTTATAACATCAGACATTTTCGTACTGCCACTGTGTTTGCAACTGCAGGTTTTGTTGTCGACCCCAGTAAATCATCAAGAACTGAAGTATGTGTCATTCCCACTTCCACTGAGTTTATAACATCAGACATTTTCGTACTGCCACTGTGTTTGCAACTGCAGGTTTTGTTGTCGACCCCAGTAAATCATCAAGAACTGAAGTATGTGTCATTCCCACTTCCACTGAGTTTATAACATCAGACATTTTCGTACTGCCACTGTGTTTGCAACTGCAGGTTTTGTTGTCGACCCCAGTAAATCATCAAGAACTGAAGTATGTGTCATTCCCACTTCCACTGAGTTTATAACATCAGACATTTTCGTACTGCCACTGTGTTTGCAACTGCAGGTTTTGTTGTCGACCCCAGTAAATCATCAAGAACTGAAGTATGTGTCATTCCCACTTCCACTGAGTTTATAACATCAGACATTTTCGTACTGCCACTGTGTTTGCAACTGCAGGTTTTGTTGTCGACCCCAGTAAATCATCAAGAACTGAAGTATGTGTCATTCCCACTTCCACTGAGTTTATAACATCAGACATTTTCGTACTGCCACTGTGTTTGCAACTGCAGGTTTTGTTGTCGACCCCAGTAAATCATCAAGAACTGAAGTATGTGTCATTCCCACTTCCACTGAGTTTATAACATCAGACATTTTCGTACTGCCACTGTGTTTGCAACTGCAGGTTTTGTTGTCGACCCCAGTAAATCATCAAGAACTGAAGTATGTGTCATTCCCACTTCCACTGAGTTTATAACATCAGACATTTTCGTACTGCCACTGTGTTTGCAACTGCAGGTTTTGTTGTCGACCCCAGTAAATCATCAAGAACTGAAGTATGTGTCATTCCCACTTCCACTGAGTTTATAACATCAGACATTTTCGTACTGCCACTGTGTTTGCAACTGCAGGTTTTGTTGTCGACCCCAGTAAATCATCAAGAACTGAAGTATGTGTCATTCCCACTTCCACTGAGTTTATAACATCAGACATTTTCGTACTGCCACTGTGTTTGCAACTGCAGGTTTTGTTGTCGACCCCAGTAAATCATCAAGAACTGAAGTATGTGTCATTCCCACTTCCACTGAGTTTATAACATCAGACATTTTCGTACTGCCACTGTGTTTGCAACTGCAGGTTTTGTTGTCGACCCCAGTAAATCATCAAGAACTGAAGTATGTGTCATTCCCACTTCCACTGAGTTTATAACATCAGACATTTTCGTACTGCCACTGTGTTTGCAACTGCAGGTTTTGTTGTCGACCCCAGTAAATCATCAAGAACTGAAGTATGTGATATTCCCACATCCACTGAGTTTATAATCTCAGCTTTTTTTTATCCTGCCACTCTGGGTGAAAAGATCTATCGCATCGTGGTTACATAAGATTCACCATTCACTTAAATAGACACTAGTGCAGTTCTCCCTTAATGATAGTGGTTTAACACCCTGCACTGGCTCTGACCAAAGTCTCTCTCGCTCGTAATATAATTGGTCCGTTAGGTGCCTCCCTAAACAACATGGCTGCTGATCTCGAGGTCCCTTACCTACCCCTACCTCGTTGCCGAGATAGTCACTCGAATAACTATTGTGCTTGTAAAACTTGTAGTCTGACGAGTTCCTCCCCCGCCTCCCAACTCTCCCTCCTCAGAAACATATACCATTAGCTCTCTCTGGTCACGCCTGCCAATTTGCCAGTGCCAGTTCTGTAGTTTAAATTTTGCATCGCTGTCTATGTCCACCCCATTCTTTTTTTCTGGAACACTAGTTAATAGAGACTACATCTCTCTCTTTCTCTCCCCCCCCCCCCCAAACTAATTTGAGCAACAATTTCCGACTGAAAGCAAACATTAATCTCACTTTCTCTCGTGTTGCCAGTCAAAAGCATGCTTTGTCAATGAAGACAAGCCGAGTGTTACCTTAGTTTGAACTTTCCCCAGCTGAGTTGAAATATCCTATTTCTTTCGCTAATATTAGCTCTCGGAGAACACGATTCTAGCCCCAACTCCTCTGCTCCGCATGGATTTCGTACTTATGTAAAGAAATTTTTCAACAGCTCTTAAGTTCTACAAATCAACAAATAATAATGATGCCCATAACAAACATGAATTTTGTCAAGGTTATTGGAGGGATGTGGAATAACTGAAATAAACGCTTACAGTAAGCACCTGACACGAGATATAGCTATGAAACGTGACAAAATTACATGGGAAGAAGAACAGGAAAAAGCATTCCCGCGGCTATAATATTCTGAGCTGAACAGGAAAGTGAGAAAGAGTGCCAGATGGGATAAGAGAACCCATAGATAAAAGTGTTCATGAGACTGAAAACACCGTAAAACAAGGTGAACTTAAGTCGTTACGTAATATAACTGGAAAACTGTGAGGGATAAAACAACAAGACCACAACATATCAGGCAAAAACAGACAGAACACCTGCAACGTAAACAAACAGTGGGACAGATGGGTGAAGACTTACCAAACACTGAACAGAGATCCGTCAATATCTCAGACTGACATTTTAATAATCAATGGAGCCCCGACCAGTAAATTAAATTCCAACAAAACAACCGGGTGGAATAATTTGATACATCAGATAGACGTAGTAGAGAAATGCAGTGTCGACAAAACATATTTAATACGAACTGGATACGCTTGTCTTTTCAATAACATTTACACAAATCTCTGAGAGTTGAAGAATTGGTAAGGTTAGGAATAGATGCGTGGTATGTTCAGGGAAAATGGCGATATCTTGTTTCTTGGGTTAATTAGCAGAATGAACATGAGCTGCCAAATAACAACAGACACACTTGTGCGTGGTGACTAAGAATTGTATGATGTCTTTGATCCAGTAGCAAATGTCTAACACTAATTTGTGACGAAAATTGTATGGTGTCTTTGATCCAGTAACAAAGGTTTAGCACTCATTTGTGACGAGAAATGTATGATGTCTTTGATTCAGTAACAAATGTTTAACACGCGTCTGTGACGAGAATTAAATGGTGTCTTTGATCCAGTACCAAATGTTTAACACTAATTTGTGACGAAAATTGTATGGTGTCTTTGATCCAGTAACAAAGGTTTAGCACTCATTTGTGACGAGAAATGTATGATGTCTTTGATTCAGTAACAAATGTTTAACACGCGTCTGTGACGAGAATTGAATGGTGTCTTTGATCCAGTACCAAATGTTTAACACTAATTTGTGACGAAAATTGTATGGTGTCTTTGATCCAGTAACACATGTTTAACACGAGTATGTGACGAGAATTGTATGGTGTCTTTGATCCAGTAGCAAATGTTTAACTCATCTGTGACGAGTGTCTAGTTTTTATTCATCAAATCTCGAAGGTGCTGCTGAAGGTGAACCGCCGTCTTCGTGGCTATTGTGACATGCTCTGCTTCGTCTGCCTAAAGCTCGCTACTACGGGGATCACGTCGATCCCCATCTTGTCAGCCACACTGCTCTGAAACAATTACCTATTTTAATGAAACGCTACACAGAAGAGTTGTATTGGTGTTTGTCAGATAACAGCAAATAATCACTTAAGACTACACAATCTTGGCAGATCAAAAGGCAACATCTAAAAGAATTTCCAGATGCAGAGGGGCACTGGAAACATGTAACAACTATTTAGAAAGATACTTGGGGTGACGATCTACCAAAACAAAACATATGCAAAAACAAAAACTGTATTCGAGAAAACGGGCAAAACAATAAGAAATTCAAATTTTAAAAACAGTAAAAACGAAACTACTAGAACAAAAACTCTGGAAGATATGCACTGAAGGCAACACAAAGGTAATATAGAGCATTAGAAGAGATAAGATATAATTCGAGTACAATGATGAATGCCAAGAGAGGAAGATGAAGCTGTAGAACAATAACGTATGAAAGACCTGTACAACAGCGTAGAAAAACAACAACAACACTTAAAGGACAATATAAACAACCACATTGATTTATTAAAGAAAACGATTACAATTTTATTAGTAATACAAATGAGCTGTTAAAGAAATGGACAGCACATTTCAAAGAACTTTTAAATCGACAAACTAGATTAGATGTCCCCGATAAGCAGCAGGCAGAAACAGAATTACAAATTAGTCTTGGTTGTCGTGATACAAGTGTGTGATATCAGATTGTTTATGTTGCTTACCTGTTATTGAGCTGACCTAGTGTGTGATATCAGAGTGTCTATGTCGCGTACCTGTTATTGAGCTGGCCTAGTGTGTGATATCAGATTGTCTATGTCGCTTACCTGTTATTGAGCTGCCCTAGTGTGTGATATCAGATTGTCTATGTCGCGTACCTGTTATTGAGCTGGCCTAGTGTGTGATATCAGATTTTCTATGTCGCGTACCTGTTATTGAGCTGGCCTAGTGTGTGATATCAGATTGTCTATGTCGCTTACCTGTTATTGAGCTGCCCTAGTGTGTGATATCAGATTGTCTATGTCGCGTACCTGTTATTGAGCTGGCCTAGTGTATCTTCTTCTTCTGCGTACACAGTCAGACAGTAACCATTATTTTCTCGAAAAAAGCGGCGGTCATCCTGAGACTCTCGCCACTACCATAGAGCTTGTCTTGCAGTTCCACTGGCAATGGCCACATCTGCTCTCTCTGATCCTCGTATGTCGGGCAGTTCTGCAGCAGATGTTCAGTGGTCATTTTACCAGTACCGCACGGGCATTCGTCGGTACACCCTATCTTCAATTTGTTGAAGAGGTGGTACCTCAGTCTGTTGTGGCCAGTGCGAAGTCTGAAGACAACGACCTGCTCTCTTCGGTTCAACTGGTAATAGGCATCGTTTTTGGTGTAACCAGTATGTTCGGTTTCCCATTTGGACATGTACCTGGCTTTGATAAGCCGTTTTGACTCTTCGTACGTCATACTGGTATCTATTTGTGGTAGCCTTGCACCTTCTTTTGCCAGTCTGTCTGCCTCCTCGTTGCCTTGGATGTTGCAGTGTGACGGAACCCACTGTACCACTACCCTTTTTGGTGCGGACTGTTGGCACAGTTTGCAGAGTGCTGCTCTTAAGTCAGCTCTTAAGCCTAGTGTATGATATCAGATTGTCTATCAGATTGTCTACCACCTATTCAACAAATTGAAGATAGGGTGTACCGACGAATGCCCGTGCGGTACTGGTAAAATGACCACTGAACATCTGCTGCAGAACTGCCCGACATACGAGGATCAGAGAGAGCAGATGTGGCCATTGCCAGTGGAACTGCAAGACAAGCTCTATGGTAGTGGCGAGAGTCTCAGGATGACCGCCGCTTTTTTCGAAAAAATAATGGTTACTGTCTGACTGTGTACGCAGAAGAAGAAGAAGAAGAAGATTGTCTATGTCGCGTACCTGTTATTGAGCTGGCCTAGTGTGTGATATCAGATTGTCTATGTCGCGTACCTGTTATTGAACTGCCCTAGTCAGCACGCCAGACACGTACTGACTTTGTCCGGGACCATTATGACAGTAGATCGTTTTAATGAAATATTTACACGCCTTTCCCTACCTTCTGATTTACATTGCATTCCATCTCACTCTTCATATCCACACTTCTCTTTACGCCAACTGGCCTGTCGCTTGCCTCTCAACCCACACATTTCAGCTCTCTCAACCCACACATATCAGCTCTCTCAACCCACACATATCAGCTCTCTCAACCCACACATATCAGCCCTCTAAACATACCATGTTTCCCAAATCTAACCTCCTTTCAACCAAACTCTGTCTCACTCAACCCGCCAGCTCCCCCGACCGTTTCTCCACTTAACAAAACGCCCAGATCTTACGTCACAACATGTACATCACCTGTCCATTTCATCCACCTTCAACTCGCTCAACGTTTGCGAATCAACACAGCAATCCAGCTATGGCCATCTATTCCGCATCGGCTCTCTCATATCTTCTCACCAACTCAATTTATCTTGCAAACACAATCACGAACATCTCTAACAAATTCAAATGTGTCCGTTCCTAAAAACATTGTTCCCTCTCTAGCAGGCCAATATCATCATAATCACACCTAACAATTACTCTGTTCATGTCTTCCCACTCAAACCATAAATGTATTCTGTTCACGTCTTCCCACTCAAATCAAACAATTACTCTGTTCATGTCTTGCAACTCAAACCAAAATGTCTTCTGTTCATGTCATCCCACTGAAACCAAAAATTAATTATGTTCATGTCTTCCCACTCCAACAAAACAACTACCCTGTTCATGTCTTCCCACTGAAACCCAAAAATTACTCTGTTCATGTCTTCCTACTCAAACTAAACATTTACTCTGTTCATGGCTTCCGACTCCAACCATAAATGTATTCTGTTCATGTCTTCCCACTCAAATCAAACATTTACTCTGTTCATGTCTTTTCACTGAAACCCAAAAATTACTCTGTTCATGTCTTCTCACTCAAACGAAAGATTTACCCTATTCATGTCTTCTCACTGAAAACAAACAAATACTCTTTTCCTGTCTACCCAACAATTACTCTGTTCATGTCTTCTCATTCTTCTTCTTCTTCTTCTTCTTCTTCTTCTTCTTCGAAAGCTGTAATATGTCATTTTGAATTTGTTCGACCAAAGCAGCAGTCATCCTGTGGATGACACTGCCATAGAGCTTGTCTAGTATTGTCACTGGTGATGGCCACATGTGCTTTCTCTGGTCCTCGTATGTCGGGAAAATTTGCAGCAGATGTTCAGCGGTCATTTTCCCTGTCCCACAGGTGAATTCGTCAGTGCCACCTATCTGCAGTTTATTGAATAGATGGTACCTCAGTCTGTTGTGGCATGTGCAGAGTCTGAAAACCACGACCTGCTATCTTCTTTTCAGCTGGTAGTAGGCATAATTTTTTTGTGTAGCCAGTGTGTTCTGTTTCCAATTTGGCCATGTATCTGGCCCTAATAAACCTTTTGGACTCTTCGTAGGTCACACTAGAATCTGGTTGTGGTAGTCTTGCACCTTCTTTTGCCAATCTGTCTGCCTCCTCGTTGCCTTGGATGTTACAGTGGGATAGAACCCACTGTACCACTACTCTTTTTGGTGCGGATTGCTGGCATAGTTGCCAGAGTACTGCCCTTAAATAATTAAGTTTAGTATTTTTCTGGCTTTTTAGTGCTGAAACCACTGCCGTGGCATCTGTAAACAGGACTATTTGGCTTTCATTGCTTTCGCCTGTCAGCATTGCTATTACTGCAGCCTTCAGTGCATCTGCCTCCGATCTGAAATTGCTTAAGAATTTTCCAGTTGCCACTGACAGTGTTATTTTTCTATCTGGAGCGAGTCTCTCGGTGGCTGGATTGGCGCGCATCTAATGTTCGTACATCCCGCCAGGCGGAGTGAGAGCGCGGCTTGCCCACGAAGCTCGCCAGCTTCTCCCCGGCAAGCCAGCGTGACAAGTTTGGTGGTGTCGTACCGCTGGTAACGGTGCTTTACTGTAGTCCGTATCGAGAAGCTTTGTCAGTCTGTGAGGTTCGTCGAAGGCTAGCGCGTATAGCCAATCTCGACAGTTCGTCTCGCTCTGAGGCCTTCTCTCGCAACGAGCTTGGGATCGGCAATTGGAAAGCAGGAATCTTTTCTAACGTCCCTGTCCTCGCCCGACCAACCGGTCGGAGAAGGGTAGGCCGGCGGACACAATTCGTCTCCATTCCGAATGAAAATTATCGCCGGGGCCGTTGGAATCCGTTCTGCACAGAGCGCTGCCATCCCTCCCTGAGCGAGACCGGTGGTCAATCGGTCGGTTGGTGTGTGTACGGGCCGGCAAGGCGGTGCTAGGTCGACAGAGTGAGGGATGGAACAACCGTCCGCCCGTCCGTCGGTCCTGCGACCGTCCTCGTGACCCTTTTTACACATCCATCTACCCATCCAACCGGCCTGTGTGTGTGGTAAACACGGTTTGTCTCCGACAGCTATCTGGTTGATCCTGCCAGTAGTCATATGCTCGTCTCAAAAATTAAGCCACGCATGTCTAAATTCACACTGTCTCACGGTGAAACCGCGAATGGCTCATTAAATCACTAGAGGTTCCTTAGATGACACCATCCTACTTGGATAACTGACAATTCTAAAGCTAATACATGCTTACCAAGTTCCGACCATCGCGGAACGAGCGCTTTTATTTGTTCAAAACCAATCGTCGTTTCCGTTCGCGGGGTTGCGGCGTCCCCACTGGTGACTCTGGACAACTTTGTGCTGATCGATTAGCCTCATGTGCCTGCGACGCATCTTTCAACTGTATGCCCTATCAAATGTCGATGGTACGTGACATGCCTACAATGTTTGTAACGGGTAACGGGGAATCAGGGTTCGATTCCGGAGAGGGAGCAAGAGAAACGGCAACCACATCCAAGGAAGGCAGCAGGCGCGCAACTTACCCACTCCTGGCACGGGGAGGTAGTGACGAAAAATAACAATACGGGAATATTTCGAGGTCCCGTATTTGGAATGCGTACACTTTAAACCCTTTAACGAGGATCTATTTGAGGGCAAGTCTGGTGCTAGCAGCCGCGGTAATTCCAGCTCCAATAGCGTTTATTAAAGTTGTTGCAGTTAAAAAGCTCGTAGTTGGATCTCAGGCGCAGGCGGGCGGTGTGGCTCACTGCCCGTTGTCTACTGCGCTGCCGTCTGCCGGCTCACTCCCGCGGGTGCTCTTCGCTGACCGTCCCAGGTGGCCGACGCGTTTATTTTGAAAAATGTATAGTGTTCAAAGCAGTCCTCGGCTGCCTGAATAATGATGCATGGAATAATGGAATGGGACCTCGGTTCTATTTTGTTGGTTTTCGGAAGTGGAGGTAATGATTAACATGGACAAACGGGGGCATTCGTATTGCGGCGTTATAGGTTAAATTCTTGGATCGTCGCAAGACGAGCTACTGCGAAAGCATTTGTCAAGAATGTTTTCATTAATCAAGAACGAAAGTCAGAGGCGCGAAGACGATCATATTCCGTCGTTGTTCTGACCATAAACGATGCCGACTAGCGATACGCAGGAGTTGCTTCGATGACTCTGCGGGCAGCTTCCGGAAAACCAAGTGTTTGGGTTCCGGGGAAGTATGGTTGCAAAGCTAAAACTTTAAGGAATTGACGGAATGGCACCACCAGAAGTGGAGCCTGCGGCTTAATTTGACTCAAGACGGAAAATCTCACCCGGTCCGGACACTGTCAGGATTGACAGATTGATAGCTCTTTCTTGATTCAGTAGGTGGTGGTCGTTCTTAGTTGGTGTAGCGATTTGTGTGGTTAATTCCGATAACGAACAAGACTCTTTCCTATTAAATAGTTCGTCTGTCCCTCGATGCGCCGGCGCAACTTCTTAGAGGGACGAGTGGCGTTTAGCCACACGATATTGAGCAAAAACAGGTCTGTGATGCCCTTAGATGTATGGGCCGCACGCGCGCTACACTGAAGGAATCAGTGTGGATGCCTCCCTCGCCCGAAAGGTTGGGAAACCCGTTGAATCTCCGTCGTGCTAGGGATTGGGGCTTGTAGTTCTTTCCCATGAACAAGGAATTCCCAGTAAGCAGGGTGAAGGAATGGAGCCTGCGACCTAATTTTACTAAACACCTGAAAACTAACCCGGTTCAGTCACTGTAAGGATTGACAGATTGATAGCTCTTTCGTGATTCAGTGGGCCTAGTAGGGAACGTGTGCTGGGATTAGACCTTCGTGAGACAGGTTAGTTTTACCCTACTGATGACAGGTAGTTGCTTCGGTAATCCTGCCCCGTACGAGAGAAACCGCAGGTTCAGACATTTTAGTCCACGTGCTTTGCTGATAAGCCAATGTTGTGAGGCTAATATCTTAGGGTTTATGGCTAAATGCCTCTAAATCAGAATCCCTCCCGGATATGCGACGATATTCTTAACACCACTGGGCCGGGAGGTAACGATATGGTCTAGTCGAGCCGCAGAAAGAGGTCTTTGCCATCTCGCCGATCGAAGCGGGCGAGGACCTGTCCGATATTCACCCCATGCGGCATAGAGGTGTAAAATCATTTGTAGATGACTTAGTTCTCGATCAGGATGTCATAAGCAGTAGAGCAGCCACCTCACTGCGAACTGTTGAGACTCAGCCTCGGGCCGAAAATCGTGCGAGACTACCATCTGAGGGATTATGGCTGAACGCCTCTAAGCCAGAATCCCGCCCGGATATGCGACGATATTCTTAGCAGCACTACGACGGGATGCAAAGATATGGTTGTATATCAGTAGAGCAGCTCGTCACTGCGAACTGTTGAGACTCAGCCCTGAACCATGAGATCTGTTCGCACACCAGACGAACAACATATCCGTGCCATGCCCAAGCTTGTTTCCCCGCTAAACGCATTCTTGCCTTGATCTTTACTTTTGTCTTCTATCAGTCATCCCAATCGACACACAAGAGATGCAGGTCAGTAACATTGCACCTCTGTAATTTTGTGATAACCCCACAGGGGGCGAGGAATGCAAGGCGTACTATCACTGCAGAAGAGCCGAGAATACCAAAGGGGAGCAAGGAGATACCCCACTCACATGTATATGCTGCGTTTCTGGCAGGACGTGACGATCCTGGGACAGAGACACACTGGACTGCCTCTCTTCGGGGATACTTGAGAAATTAGTACATACGTCCACCACATCATATCATAATCATCATGTTTTCTCATTCAAATCAAACAATGAGGAAGTTCATGTCTTCCCATTCAAATCATACAATTACTCTGTTCATGTCTTCCCATTCAAATCATACAATTACTCTGTTCATGTCTTCCCATTCAAATCAAACAATTACGATGTTCATGTCTTCCCATTCAAATCAAACAATGAGGAAGTTCATGTCTTCCCATTCAAATCAAACAATGAGGAAGTTCATGTCTTCCCATTCAAATCAAACAATTACTCTGTTCATGTCTTCCCATTCAAATCAAACAATTACGATGTTCATGTCTTCCCATTCAAATCAAACAATTACGATGTTCATGTCTTCCCATTCAAATCAAACAATTACTCTGTTCATGTCTTCCCATTCAAATCAAACAATTACTCTGTTCATGTCTTCCCATTCAAATCAAACAATTACGATGTTCATGTCTTCCCATTCAAATCAAACAATTACGATGTTCATGTCTTCCCATTCAAATCAAACAATTACGATGTTCATGTCTTCCCATTCAAATCATACAATTACTCTGCTCATGTCTTCCCAACAAATCCCCAAATATTGTTCTATTCATGTCTTTCCACTCAAACCAAACATTTACTCTGTCCATGTTTTTCACAAACAAACCAAACAATTAATCTCTTCATGTCTTTCCACTTAAATCAAATATTTATGCTGTTCATTTTATCTCACCCAAACCAAACAGTTACTCTGTTCATGTCTTCCCACTCAAATGAAATAGTTACTCTTTTCTTGTTTTAACATTCAGACCAAACAATTACTCTGGTAATGTCTTCCCATTCAAACCAGACAATTAAACTGCGCATGTTTTCACATTTGAACCATACAATTACCTTGTTCATGTTATCTCACTCAAACCAAACGATTACTCTGTTCATGTATTCCTATTAAAACAAACAATTACTATGTTTATGTCTTCTACCGAAACCAAACACATACACTCTTCGTGTCTTCCCACTGAAACCAAACAACTACTATGTTCATGTCTTCCTTCTCAAACCGAACAGTTACTCTGTTCATATCTTAAGATTCAAACGAAACAGTTACTCTATTCATGCCTTTCCTCTCAAATCAAAAAGTTACTCTGTTCTGGTCTTAACACTGAATCAAAAGATACAATTACTCTGTTCATGTCTTCCAACTAAAATCAAATGATTGCTCTGATTATGTGTTCCCATTCAAACGAAACAATTACGCTGTCCATGTCTTTTCACTCTAACCACACAATTACTCCGTTCGTGTCTTTCCATTCCAACAAAACAATAACTCTGTTCATATATTCCCACCTAAACAAAACAATTACTCTGTTAAGGTCTTCTCATTCAAACCAAACAGTTATCTGGGGCTAGTCTCTCGGTGGCTCAATTGACTCGCATCCAGTATTCATACAGAGATCTCAGTCCAACATGGTGGAGTGAGAGCGCGGGCTTGCCTACCCAGCTCACCCGCCTCTCCCCGGTACTCTAGCAGGACCAATTTGGTGGAGTCGTACCTCTGGTAAGGGTTCGTTACTGTAGTCCGTATCGAAAAGCTTTGTCAGTCTGTATGGTTTCGTCGATGGCTAGCGCGTTTAGCCAATCTCGACAGTTCGTCTCGCTTGTGGTCCTTCTCTCGCAATGAGCTTTGAACCGGCAAATGGAAAGCAGGAATCGTGCCTAAAGACTTTGCCTAAAGACCAACCGGTCGGAGAAGGGCAGGCCGGCAGGCAAAAATCGTCTCTATCAGTCCGAGTGAAAATCATGGCCGGGGCCTTTGGGATCCGTTCTGCACAGAGCGTTGCCATCCCTCCCCGAGCGAGCCCGGTCGGTCGGTCGGTTGGTGTGTGTACGGGGGCCCCTGCCTGCCAGGCGGTCATAGGTCGACGGAGTGAGGGACGGAACAACCGTCCTAGAGAGGCTTTTTACGCATCTATCCTTCACCGACCGGTGTGTAGTTATCTGTTTCCGACAGATATCTAGCTGATCCTGCCAGTAGTCATATGCTTGTCTCAAAGATTAAGCCATGCATGTCTAAGTTCACACTGTCTCACGATGAAACCGCGAATGGCTCATTAAATCACTAGAGGTTCCTTAGATGACACGACCCTACTTGGATAACTGATGCAATTCTAGAGCTAATACATGCTTACTAAGCTCAGACCATCGCGAAAAGTACGCTTTCATTTGTTCAAAACCAATCGTCGTTTTCCCTCGTGGGGTTGCGTCGTCCCCACTGGTGACTCTGGATAACTTTGTGCTGATCGCATAGCCTCATGTGCCGGCGACGCATCTTTCAAATGTCTGCCCTATCAAATGTCGATAATACGTAAAATGCCTACAATGTTTGTAACGGGTAACGGGGAATCAGAGTTATATTCCGGAGAGGGAGCATGAGAAACGGCTATCACATCCAAGGAAGGCAGCGGGCGCGAAACTTACCCACTCCCGGCACCGGGAGGTAGTGACGAAAAATAACAATACGGGACTTATTCGAGGCCCCGTAATTGCAATGAGTACACTTTAAACCCTTTAACGAGGATCTATTGGAGAGCAAGTCTGGTGCCAGCAGCCGCGGTAATTCCAGCTCCAATAGCGTATATTAAAGTTGTTGCAGTTAAAAAGCTCGTAGTCGGATCTCAGGCGCAGGCAGGCGGTCCGGCTCGCGCCGGTTCACTGCCCGTTGTCTCCTGCCCTACCGTCTGCCGGCTCTCTCCCGCCAGTGCTCTTCGCTGAGCTTTCCGGGTGGCCGACGCGTTTACTGTGAAAAAAATTAGAGTGTTCAAAGCAGGCCTCAGCTGGTTGAATAATGGTGCATGGAATAATGGGATAGGACCTCGGTTCTATTTTGTCAGTTTTCGGAGTTGGAGGTATTGATTAACAGGGACAAACGGGGGTATTCGTATTTCGGCGTTATAGGTGAAATTCTTGGATCTCCGCAAGACGAGCTACTGCGAAAGCATTTGTCAAGAATGTTTTCATTAATCAAGAACGAAAGTCAGAGGCGCGAAGATGATCAGATACCGTCGTAGTTCTGACCATAAACGATGCCGACTAGCGATCCGCAGGAGTTGCTTCGATGACTCTGCGGG
Organism: Ariolimax columbianus; assembly: GCA_036924085.1. Taxonomy (NCBI): domain Eukaryota; kingdom Metazoa; phylum Mollusca; class Gastropoda; order Stylommatophora; family Arionidae; genus Ariolimax; species Ariolimax columbianus. The sequence goes on from JAVGWX010000008.1 coordinate 4,871,873, forward strand.
CAGCTTCCGGGAAACCAAAGTGTTTGGGTTCCGGGGGAAGTATGGTTGCAAAGCTGAAACTTAAAGGAATTGACAGAAGGGCATCACCAGGAGGGGAGTCTGCGGCTTAATTTGACTCAACACGCCAACACTGTAATGACTGACAGGCTGAGAGCATTTTCGTTGGGTCTAATAAGGAACGTGTGCTGGAATTAGACCCACCAAAGACAGGTCAGTTTACCCTACAAATGACTGGGCGTTGCTACGGAAATCCTGCTCAATCCGAGAGGAATCACAGGTTTAAGACACTTGGTCATTGACTGAAAAATATCCCTCTCTTTTTTCGTTGGGTCTAATAGTGAACGAGTGCTTGTATTAGACCCTCGGAAGACTGGTCAGTTTTACCGTACTAATGACAGGGCGGTGCTACGGTAATCCTGCTCAATCCGAGAGGAATCGCAGATCTCAGACACTTGGTCCACGTGCCTGGCTGATAAGCTAATGATGCGAGGCTACCATCTGAGGGATTACGGCCGAACGCCTCTAAGCCGGAATCCCGCCGTGAATCTCAGCACCACTACGACGGGAGGAAACGATATGGTTGGGACCTGGGGCTTGCGTCTCAGCCCGACCTTGTCGAGCCGCAGAAAGAGGTCTCTGCCGTCCCGAAACCACTAGTAGAAGAATTAGTTCTCGGTCAGGGTGTCGTAAGCAGTAGAGCAGCCACCTCACTGCGAACTGTTGAGATTCAGCCCTTGAACATGAGATATGTCCGCACACCAGGCGAACAACATCTCCGTGCCATGACCAGGCTTGTCCCCTGGTTAAAAGCACTCCTGCCTCGCTCTTTACCTCTGTCTGCTATCAGTCATCTCAATGGACGAAGAAGAGATGCAGGCCAGCGGACATTACACCTCTGCCCTATTGTGACAACCTCCCAGGTGGCGGGGAATGCTAGGCGTATCATCACTGTAGAGGAGCCGAGAAAATAAAGGGAGCAAGGAGATACCTCACTCACATGCATATGCTGCGTTTCTGGCAGAACGTGATCATCCTGGGACACAGACACACTGGACTGCCTCTCTTCCGGGAAAGTACAAACTAGTACATAGTCCATCATATCATATCATCACCACACCATATGGACACGAGTGGTGAAGACTCGATAGTCCTGCAAGACAACTTTCCTAAGAGAGACAACTCTAATCACAAACAACTGCTGCCTTGCAGATAGGATGGGGACAGCCAAAGGCTAAGGAGGGCATCCCTACAGAAAGCCTGTTGAAATCAGATGCACTGGGCCACTTGCTTAATGAAACAGTGCAACGTATATCGCTGTATGATGACGGTACAACATAACAGAAAAAAGTGTGGTGCTCATCCAGTGGAGTCCCTGCAGGCAGCGAGAGTGCCAGGCCTCGCGCCTCGAAGTGGTCCACCAAATGCTACTGGTGGTCACCCTACCATGTGGAGTCAAGGCACATGGTGATGGACCAAAAACCCAAGACCCTCAGAATACTACAGTGGAGGGAGTCATTAACAAAAAGCTTTCCCTAACACATCACCTGCATGAAGGTAAAATTGACGTGGCATGTATCCAAGAAACGCACCTCAACAACAACCACAAATTCTCAATCAGAGGATACCAGACCTTCCGTCTGGATAGATAATGTCACAAAGGAGGGGTTCTGATACTGACACGTAACTGCATACCGAGTAGCGCGGTAGTTGTCAATCACACGGGACAAGCAGAAATTGTAGGAGTCGACATAATGCCACAAGAAACGAAGATGCGCATCTTCAACGTGTATGGCCCACCAAACAAAGACCTGTCGCTCTAGAGTAGGGAAATCAAGGACTCCAGCTGCCTAGTAGTTGGAGACTTCAACAGCCACACGGAGAGATGGGGATATTCGGACACAGACAGCAGAGGTGATGAAGTGGAAGACTGGGAGATAGACACAAATCTCTATCTAATCAATAGACCGGAGGACAGCCCTAGCTTCTATTCTAGAACATGGCATACCACCTCTACTCCCGATTTGGCCTTTTCCACGGTGGATATTCACCACAAAATAGACCGCCAGGTGCTCAACCAATTGGCAGGTAGCGACCACAGACCAATTAGGCTAGAAATCGATATGGAAGTAGGCCCACAGGAAACAAAACCGCTCCCACGTTGGAACTATAAACGAGCCGACTGAGACAGATTTGCAATCCTGACAGATGGGCTGTGTGAAGCCATCAACACACGGAATAACAATATGAAACCCATGGTGGAAAGCCTAAGCAAAGCAATAATACAAGAAACCACAGAAACCCTCCCAAGAGGGGCAAGGAAAAACTACAAGCCCTATTGGAATGATGAATTGCAGAAAGCAGAAGTCGAAGTCTCAAATGCTAAGAACAAGGCAGAGAGAGAACATTCTATGAAGGCAAATATCGCACTTAAAGCCATCATGGCGAAATACAAAAGAACACTAAACCAAATAACAAGAGACAGCTTGAAAAACAAAACAGAAAGCCTCAATTTAGATAAAGAAGGGAACAAACTATGGAATTTAGTCAGTTCCATGAATGACGAAACACCATCAAATAAACAAATTACCATCAAGCAGGGCGACAACATGCTTACTGAAAAAAAGCAGAAAACGCCTTTATAGAACGAACATTATGCCAGAGGAAAACGCATTGATGTCCCTACAGATAGGCTAACAGACATTAGTGAAGAACAAAAGAGCCACGACAACATCAATATGGCACCAGAGGAGCACATGATGGCAAAACTAACAATGAATTAAATGGATGAGCCATGAGAAGTTTAAAGAAAAAGAAATCGCACGGAAAAGATGGGAAAACAAACAAAATGCTGATGGGGCTGGGCCAAACAGCAAAGAGAAAGTTACTATCAGTCCTGAACTAAAGCTAGAAAAGGGGAATTGTACCGCAGGCATGGAAAGATGCTGTACTTATATCAGTACCAAAGAAAGAAAAAGATAGAACAGATCCAAATGGATAGAGGCCTATCAGCCTACTGAGCTGTGTAGGAAAACTGATGGAACGTATGATAAACACCAGACTGATGTGGCACCTGGAAGAAAAACACATACTAATTCCACAACAAGCAGGATTTAGACATTCGATCGGCGCATGACATGGAAAAGTCAGATCGAGAGAAAACGAAATAGACCCAGACAAAGAATGTCAATCATGAGGAAACTTGCTTGAACAAGCTGGGGAGCAGACGAAAGTATACTAAAGAAACTGTACACTGGAAGAGTGAGACCAGTTCTCGAGTATGGCATTACGGAATGGACAACAGCAGCAAAGGCGAACTTTGATACCATTAGCAAACTTCAAAACCAAGACATGAGAGTTAAAACAGGAGGCATGAAGTCAACGCCAATTATAGAACTTGAAAAGATTACAAATCTGCAATCCATGACCGACAGAAGAGACTGCAGAGCCCAGCAGCAAGCAGAGAAACTCAGAAGACTGACAGACCATCAAATGCATCAAAGACTAAATAGATTTGGAAATGGGGAAATTAAGGCGGGGAAACTTTGCAGAAATATCCGAAGCAAAGATGAGCGAGGACCCTATGAACACAGTAACAATACCAAAGCCCATCCATACTGTACACATACCTACCTGGAAGCAGCATATCATTCCGGAGATATTAGAAAAAATACCAGGTATTGGAAACAAGAACAGCCAGACTGAAAAAGAAAGAAGAGACATAACCCTGAGATACATAACGGAAAACTACCCAAGCATGGACTGAACCCATGCATACACCGACGGTTCTGTAACTAACACAACACATAACTGAGGGGCATGGGTATTCCTGAGCCTACCAAATGACATAAAAATAACACTGTCAGTAGCCACTGGAAAGTTCTCAAGCAATTTCAGATCGGAGGTAGAGGCACTGAAGGCTGCAGTAGAAGAAATGGTGACATGTAAAAGGAATGAAAGCCATATAGTCCTGCTTACAGATGCCCTGGCCGTAGTCACAGCACTAAAAAGCCAGAAAAATAATGAACTAAATGATTTAAGAGCAGTACTCTGTCAACTATGCCAGCAGTTCGCACCAAAAAGGGTAGTGGTACAGTTGGTTCCATCCCACTGTAACATCCAAGGCAACGAGGAGGCAGACAGACTGGCAAAAGAAGGTGCATAACTACCACAACCAGATCCTAGTGTGTCCTACGAAGAGTCAAATAGGCTTATTAGGGCCAGATACATGGCCAAATGGAAAACAGAACATACTGGCTACACAAAAAATGATGCATATTACCAGTTGAACAGAAGAGAGCAGGTCGTGGTCTTCAGACTTCGCACAGGCCACAATAGACTGAGGTACCACCTATTCAGTAAACTGAAGATAGGTGGTACTGACGAATGCTCGTGTGGTACCGGGAAAATGACAGCTGAACATCTGCTGCAGAATTGTCCGACACACGAGGACCAGAGAAAGCAGATGTAGCCCTCACCAGGGGCAACACTAGACAAGCTCTATGGCAGTGTCGACAGCCTCAGGATGACCGCTGCTTTTTTTCGAAAAAATACAGGTTGACGTCTGACAGCGTACGAAGAAGAAAAAGAAACCAAACAGTTACTTAGTTCATGTATTCCCACTGAAACCTAACAATTACAGTTCATGTATACCTAGTCAAACAAACAATTTCACTGTTCATGTCTTCCAAATAAATAATCTGCTCATGTCTTCCTATTCAAACCAAACAATTACTTTTTTCACGTCTTAACACTCAAACTTAACAATTACTCTATTATTGTCTTCCCAGTCAAAACTAACAATTAAACTGTTCATATGTCCCCACTCCCTTTTCAACAAAACAATTACCCTGCTCATAATTTCCCGCTCAAACCAAACAATTACTCTGTTCATGTATTCCCGCTCAAACCAAACAATTACTCTGTTCATGTATTCCCGCTCAAACCAAACAATTACTCTGTTCATGTATTCCCGCTCAAACCAAACAATTACTCTGTTCATGTATTCCCGCTCAAACCAAACAATTACTCTGTTCATGTATTCCCGCTCAAACCAAACAATTACTCTGTTCATGTATTCCCGCTCAAACCAAACAATTACTCTGTTCATGTATTCCCGCTCAAACCAAACAATTACTCTGTTCATGTATTCCCGCTCAAACCAAACAATTACTCTGTTCATGTATTCCCGCTCAAACCAAACAATTACTCTGTTCATGTATTCCCGCTCAAACCAAACAATTACTCTGTTCATGTTTTCCCGCTACAACCAAACAATTACCCTCTTCATATGTTCCCACTCAAACAAAACATTTTACTCTGTTAATGCTTACCCAATAAAACGAAACAATTAAACTGTTCATTTTTTCCCTCTACAACCAAACAATTACCCTCTTCATATGTTCCCACTCAAACAAAACATTTTACTCTGTTAATGCTTACCCAGTAAAACGAAAAAATTAAACTGTTCATGTTTTCCCTCTACAACCAAACAATTACCCTCTTCATATGTTCCCACTAAAACAAAACATTTTATTCTGTTAATGCTTACCCAGTAAAACTAAACAATTAAACTGTTCATGTTTACACTTTTCAACAAAACATTTTACTCTGTTAATGCTTACCCAGTAAAACGAAACAATTAAACTGTTCATGTTTTCCCTCTACAACCAAACAATTACCCTCTTCATATGTTCCCACTAAAACAAAACATTTTATTCTGTTAATGCTTACCCAGTAAAACTAAACAATTAAACTGTTCATGTTTTCCCTCTACAACCAAACAATTACCCTCTTCATATGTTCCCACTAAAACAAAACATTTTACCCTGTTAATGCTTACCCAATAAAACGAAACAATTAAACTGTTCATGTTTTCACTTTTCAACAAAACAATTACCCTCTTCATATGTTCCTACTCAAACAAAACATTTTACTCTGTTAATGCTTACCCAGTAAAACGAAACAATTAAACTGTTCATGTTTTCACTTTTCAACCAAACAATTACCCTCTTCATATGTTCCTACTCAAACAAAACATTTTACTCTGTTAATGCTTACCCAGTAAAACTAAACAATTAAACTGTTCATTTCTTCCCGCTACAACCAAACAATTACCCTCTTCATATGTTCCCACTCAAACAAAACATTTTACTCTGTTAATGCTTACCCAATAAAACGAAACAATTAAACTGTTCATGTTTTCCCTCTACAACCAAACAATTACCCTCTTCATATGTTCCTACTCAAACAAAACATTTTACTCTGTTAATGCTTACCCAATAAAACGAAACAATTAAACTGTTCATGTTTTCCCTCTACAACCAAACAATTACCCTCTTCATATGTTCCCACTCAAACAAAACATTTTACTCTGTTAATGCTTACCCAATAAAACGAAACAATTAAACTGTTCATGTTTTCCCTCTACAACCAAACAATTACCCTCTTCATATGTTCCTACTCAAACAAAACATTTTACTCTGTTAATGCTTACCCAATAAAACGAAACAATTAAACTGTTCATGTTTTCCCTCTACAACCAAACAATTACCCTCTTCATATGTTCCCACTCAAACAAAACATTTTACTCTGTTAATGCTTACCCAATAAAACGAAACAATTAAACTGTTCATGTTTTCCCTCTACAACCAAACAATTACCCTCTTCATATGTTCCCACTCAAACAAAACAATTACTCTGTTCATGTCGTTCCACTCAAACACAATAGTTACTCTGTTCTTGTTTTAATACTCAATCAAAGCATACAATTACTATCTTCATGTCTTCCCATTCAAAACAAACAATTGCTCTGTTCCTGTCTTCCCACTGACACCAAACAATTACTCTGTCAATGTCTTCACACACAAACCAAACAATTACACTATGTATGTCTTTCCCCTCAAACCAAACAATTACTGTGTTCATGTCTTCTCAGTCAAATCAAACCGTTACTCAGTTCATGTATTCCCACTAAAACCTAACAATTACAATTCATGTCAGCCCAGTCAAACAAACAATTACTCTATTCATGTCTTTCAAATAATTACTCTGTTCATGTCTTCCCATTCAAATAAATCAATTATAATGTTCAGGTTATCCAAAACAGTACTTTGGTCCTTCCCATCAAACCAAACAAAGGGGACGGCGTGGCCTAGTGGATAAGTGGCATGGCTCACAATCCGAAGGTGCTGGGTTCGATCCCCATCACAGTACCGGCCGTTACCCCGGGGAAGCAAACCCTTAGAAAATGCAGGAGGAAGCAGACCCTAACATAAAATCCATGCTGAAGTCGGATGCATTGGGCCGACAGGCGCAAAATAAAAACCACAGTGCAACGCACACCGCCTTGGGGATTAGAGAAATTCGGCAAACGCAAAATAAACAAAAAAACAAAACAAACCAAACAAGTATTCTGTTCATGTTGTCCCACTCAAATCAAACAATTACCCTCTTCATGTCTTCCTACTGTAACTAAAGAAAATTCTCTCTTCATGTCTTCTAACTCAAACCAAACAATTACTCTGTGCATGTATTCCCACTGAAACCAAACAATTACTATGTTCATGTCTTACAAATCAAACCAAGCACTTACTCTGTGCATGTATTCCCACTGAAACCAAACAATTACTATGTTCATGTCTTACAAATCAAACCAAGCACTTACTCTGTGCATGTATTCCCACTGAAACCAAACAATTACTCTGTGCATGTCTTACAAATCAAACCAAACAATTACTCTGTGCATGTCTTACAAATCAAACCAAACAATTACTCTGTGCATGTATTCCCACTGAAACCAAACAATTACTATGTTCATGTCTTACAAATCAAACCAAGCACTTACTCTGTGCATGTATTCCCACTGAAACCAAACAATTACTATGTTCATGTCTTACAAATCAAACCAAACAATTACTCTGTGCATGTATTCCCACTGAAACCAAACAATTACTCTGTGCATGTCTTACAAATCAAACCAAACAATTACTCTGTGCATGTATTCCCACTGAAACCAAACAATTACTCTGTGCATGTCTTACAAATCAAACCAAACAATTACTCTGTGCATGTCTTACAAATCAAACCAAACAATTACTCTGTGCATGTCTTACAAATCAAACCAAACAATTACTCTGTGCATGTCTTACAAATCAAACCAAACAATTACTCTGTGCATGTCTTACAAATCAAACCAAACAATTACTCTGTGCATGTCTTACAAATCAAACCAAACAATTACTCTGTGCATGTCTTACAAATCAAACCAAACAATTACTCTGTGCATGTATTCTAACTCAAACCAAACAATTACTCTGTGCATGTATTCTAACTCAAACCAAACAATTACTCTGTGCATGTATTCTAACTCAAACCAAACAATTACTCTGTGCATGTATTCTAACTCAAACCAAACAATTACTCTGTGCATGTCTTACAAATCAAACCAAACAATTACTCTGTGCATGTATTCCCACTGAAACCAAACAATTACTCTGTGCATGTCTTACAAATCAAACCAAACAATTACTCTGTGCATGTCTTACAAATCAAACCAAACAATTACTCTGTGCATGTCTTACAAATCAAACCAAACAATTACTCTGTGCATGTCTTACAAATCAAACCAAACAATTACTCTGTGCATGTCTTACAAATCAAACCAAACAATTACTCTGTGCATGTCTTACAAATCAAACCAAACAATTACTCTGTGCATGTCTTACAAATCAAACCAAACAATTACTCTGTGCATGTCTTACAAATCAAACCAAACAATTACTCTGTGCATGTATTCTAACTCAAACCAAACAATTACTCTGTGCATGTATTCTAACTCAAACCAAACAATTACTCTGTGCATGTATTCTAACTCAAACCAAACAATTACTCTGTGCATGTATTCTAACTCAAACCAAACAATTACTCTGTGCATGTATTCTAACTCAAACCAAACAATTACTCTGTGCATGTATTCTAACTCAAACCAAACAATTACTCTGTGCATGTATTCTAACTCAAACCAAACAATTACTCTGTGCATGTATTCTAACTCAAACCAAACAATTACTATGTGCATGTCTTACAAATCAAACCAAACAATTACTCTGTGCATGTATTCTAACTCAAACCAAACAATTACTCTGTGCATGTCTTACAAATCAAACCAAACAATTACTCTGTGCATGTCTTACAAATCAAACCAAACAATTACTCTGTGCATGTCTTACAAATCAAACCAAACAATTACTCTGTGCATGTATTCTAACTCAAACCAAACAATTACTCTGTGCATGTATTCTAACTCAAACCAAACAATTACTCTGTGCATGTATTCTAACTCAAACCAAACAATTACTCTGTGCATGTATTCTAACTCAAACCAAACAATTACTCTGTGCATGTATTCTAACTCAAACCAAACAATTACTCTGTGCATGTATTCTAACTCAAACCAAACAATTACTCTGTGCATGTATTCTAACTCAAACCAAACAATTACTCTGTGCATGTATTCTAACTCAAACCAAACAATTACTCTGTGCATGTATTCTAACTCAAACCAAACAATTACTCTGTGCATGTATTCTAACTCAAACCAAACAATTACTCTGTGCATGTATTCTAACTCAAACCAAACAATTACTCTGTGCATGTATTCTAACTCAAACCAAACAATTACTATGTGCATGTCTTACAAATCAAACCAAACAATTACTCTGTGCATGTATTCTAACTCAAACCAAACAATTACTCTGTGCATGTATTCCCACTGAAACCAAACAATTACTCTGTGCATGTATTCTAACTCAAACCAAACAATTACTCTGTGCATGTATTCCCACTGAAACCAAACAATTACTCTGTGCATGTATTCTAACTCAAACCAAACAATTACTCTGTGCATGTATTCCCACTGAAACCAAACAATTACTCTGTGCATGTCTTACAAATCAAACCAAACAATTACTCTGTGCATGTATTCCCACTGAAACCAAACAATTACTCTGTGCATGTCTTACAAATCAAACCAAACAATTACTCTGTGCATGTCTTACAAATCAAACCAAACAATTACTCTGTGCATGTCTTACAAATCAAACCAAACAATTACTCTGTGCATGTCTTACAAATCAAACCAAACAATTACTCTGTGCATGTCTTACAAATCAAACCAAACAATTACTCTGTGCATGTCTTACAAATCAAACCAAACAATTACTCTGTGCATGTCTTACAAATCAAACCAAACAATTACTCTGTGCATGTCTTACAAATCAAACCAAACAATTACTCTGTGCATGTCTTACAAATCAAACCAAACAATTACTATGTTCATGTCTTACAAATCAAACCAAACAATTACTCTGTGCATGTATTCTAACTCAAACCAAACAAATACGCTATACAGGTCTTGCCAACAATTTCGATGTACATGTTATCCCACACAAACAAAACAATTACTCTGTTTATGGCTTCCAACCCAAACCAAACAATTAAACTGTTCATGTCTTCCCACTCAAACCAAACAATGACTTTGTTTATTTTCTCCCGTTCAAACCAAACAATGACTTTGTTTATTTTCTCCCGTTCAAATCAAACATTTACGCTGTTCTGGTCTTCACACTCAACCTGTCATCTATTCATACAAAGCTGTCAATCACTTATTCTAATAACTAACTGCCCCCCTCTCTCCCCCCTCCCGCCTTTCTCAAATCTCATCCTCCCTTCCTATCACAATGTAAAACAGTGATGTCGAGTGGTAGAAACCGACTAACTTGAAAACAAAAAACAATGTCGTTGTTTTCCTCCAATTGCGTTTCTGTTTTAGGAATTATGGCGTTGGATGACACATGTCAAAAACAAGGTTGAAATGATTGACGTGTGAGAAGAGAGAATGAGTCCAGTCAGTAACATCCACGTCTGCACTTACGGGGGTTAATGTGAGGCGTAGTCATTTTGTTGTCATACGTGCCAGTCAATCACAGTCGCCTCGCGTAGTTCTTGTGTCAATAATGCTGTTGATATTAGATCCTGCCAGTCACTCGCACGAATGATATTCATTTGCTAGATTATAATTAATGGCATAGGTTTTTTCAGCACGCTTAAAATGCGATGAATATATATATATTACATTTTTTCTGAGACATTTTTGCGGCACCTCAATTTTCTTTTTCAGTGAACGGTTTGATATTTCCAGCTTGATTGTGTTTGCTGAATACAGTAAGTAGACATTAGTACAACATGATGCACTGTTAAAGTTACACACGAATAAATACATTTAGGCAGATACTGCCTGGCGCCCTGGATAATATGACGGACACATTTGAGGAAAGAGAGACATCCGAAGTGACTACCTACATTCTGGAAGGACAAAACTAATAATTGGTTCTGGAAGTGTTGTGACGGGGAAAGAAAGATTGATAACGCAATTTCAGAGGTCAGTGTTTTGAAAATTGATTTATTGAGCGTGGCAGTGATAAGACTTTCAAAATATGCACTATGCTAGTCAAAGACAATGGTCAAGAGTATTGAAGCCTTATAAATGTGTGTTTTCATAAGACTTGAGCGAGCTTCCAGGAAAGATAGGAAAACAAATGGTGACGTTCTGGAACAGCTCAAGGTAGAGAAAACACTTCTTAAGGAAATACAAGGCAGAACAATACAATATATTGGTCATGTCAAGAGACATGACCGTCTGCTGAAATGGCGGCAGAGATACAGATGGACAGACAACATCAAGGTATGGCCGCGATACAGTTTGACTGAGTGTACCAGCCTGTTGAGAGACAGACACAGATGGACAGACACCATCAAGATGTGGCCGGGACATAGTTTGACTGAGTGTACCAACCTGGCACGGGATAGAGACATCTGGATACAATTTACCGCTAAACTCTAATGCGAAAACGGCACTTCATGATGATGAAACTACTACGTTTTTTTTCAGAGTCTAGCGCTGTCCTGTAGTAATAATATAATCCGAACGTAGTATCTGTATTCTATGTACGATCAATCTTTCTCACCCTTTAAACACGATGCGTTGGAGTGAAATCAAATGTTCACTGATGAATGTGTGTATCCATGACAGGTATACACATGGGCACAGGTACAAGTGAGGTATACATATATTTGTATTTCTGAAAATATCAGTGTAAAATACATTTTTGTTATATAGTTTTCAAAATAAAAGATCGTCCAGACATGGTGTATACATGAAACTGCATAGATATCCATGTGGATAGACACGTACATGTAACAGTTCCTCGTGGAGCATGGGAGGTTAGGGCAGAGGAGATCGGGGCTGGCGACTGTATTCTCTGAGAGGAAGACGTTGCATGAGAAAATAGTTAACCAGACAAGGTCAGCCGAGGGTCAGTCGCATGTGTCGACATTAGGTCGGCAGAGAAGCGAGAGGTTAATGTGATTAAAGGAGAAAAACTTGCCTGGATTGGGGGTAGTTGTTTCATTGGCCATTCTTAGTAGCGGACTGGTACCAGCCACAATGGTGGGGGTAATAGGGTCGAAAAGGCCTTGCAGGGCAGGCTGTGTCCCACTTAGATTGACAGTGACCTTGCATGGCAGGCTGTGTCACACTTAGAATGACTGTGACCTTGCAGGGCAGGCTGTGTCACACTTAGATTGACAGTGACCTTGCAGGGTAGGCTGTGTCACACTTAGATTGACAGTGACCTTGCAGGGCAGGCTGTGTCACACTTAGAATGACTGTGTCCTTGCAGGGCAGGCTGTGTCACACTTAGATTGACAGTGACCTTGCAGGGCAGGCTGTGTCACACTTAGATTGACAGTGATCTGTAGCTATTGCATGCAAAAAAATACTTGATGGGTGGGACGAAAGTATAGTGATCGCTAACCAGCCAACGGGAGAGGACCACTTTAGGTTCATTTTGGGTGTACATGGCTAGGAAAATAGTATATGAAAGACAATGTAGACAGAAGATTAAGCAATTCAAGGGATAGGGAGGGAGAGAGAGAGAGAGAGAGAGAGAGAGAGAGAGATAGAAAGAGATAGAGAGAGAGATAGAGAGAGAGAGAGAGAGAGTTTACTGGGTGGTTATCCCGTCATATATCTGGAGTCTTGAGTTTCACTTAAAGATGCCTATGGTGGACACCTTGTAAACAATAAGAGAGAGAAATATGATCACTTGCGAGTGAGAACATTTGTCGTGGTACGTGTCGAAAAGTTTCTGGTGAACCCAGTGATACAAATCCCAAAATAAGTGTCAAAAAAGTGTTTTGTGAATACTAGGATGTAAATACCAAAGTGCTTGTCGAAAAGGATGTTGTAAACACAATGTCAGTGTATGAAAAATGGAGGTGAACCCTGAGAATCCTCAGGGAACACATTCTTTCAGAACGGGTGTAACACGCGCACCAAAGAGACACGTCCTAAACGTTTGAGAACGGGTAGCTGGTCTGGGTGTAAGTTATAGCTGGTGTCTCCTTCGCGGGCTCATTTTGTAACCCATGTTTGTATCCTCGACAGCATAAAGCACTACCATTGACAGAGGACGGCAGATCATCCCCAACGTAGGCTATCCGGACGAGCGGCAGGACACAACCAGTAAGCTAGTTAACCACTGATGTGTAATGGAATTTAAATAGATTAAGTGTTTGGCTAATGTTATTTCAAACATGAGACTTAGAACCTCGGTAGATTAGTTTGAAGGTGACAACAACAGCTTATCCGTGTATCCTTTGTGTTAGTTTAATATAAATGTTATTAGTTTATAGTTTATTTTGTTTTAAAGTTTACATTTTTTAAAGTTTATAACAAATATTATTGTACATGTATAATATTATCTTGTTTTAATGTCTAATTTCTGTTGTTTTTCCATCAGGAAAACATTACGTGCATTCATAAAAATAAAACATTTACATTTAAATTGATATCACATAGAAGTATTTGAGTGGATGATAGAAAGTAAAAATGAGATGGAAGGGGAGAGATGAGAGAAAAGGAACGGAGACATATATCTAGATGGACAGAAAAAGAATTATGTAATAGAGAAGTGAAGTGAAAGTAGAAGAAGAAAGGGTAGAAATAAAAGAGAGGGTCTTCGTTAAATGTATTTTGTGGAAAATATACCATCTTAAAACTTAATACATACTTTCTGTAATTTTTTTTTAATTTAAAAAAAAAGACATAAAAAGACAAAAACAGCAACTTTGATGTTCAATATAGAGAAAACAAATTCAATCAAAATTTGAAGCAGTCCACAAATAAGTGTGTATGTATATATGTTTAAACAGTTCTGGAGTGTAAGTGTATTGTTCATTTGTTGCTGCAGATCCAAACTAAATGTTTGAATGTTGACATGAGTGTTAGTAATGTGCCTTGCGTGTTTTTAATTATTTTGGGAATGTTATTTGCCATAATTGCTCTGATCATATTTACTTTGGTCTTTGTGTGTTTGTTTATTACATGTCTTAATGTTTCTAAAGTTTGTGTTACAATATTGAATTAAAAAAGCCCATGACATAGAAGATGCCTACCAGGCACAGAAACACACTGTAGCGGTTTTAGTGGCATTTGACAAAGTCTGGAAAGACGGACTTAGAGTCAAGCTAAGGAGAAGTGAAGTTTGTGGGAGAATGTACAAGTGGATCAACCACTACCTCAAAAAAAGAACGGTCAGAGTCCAAGTACAAGGGCAGATGAGCAAAAAGGTGACACTCGAGCAGGGAGTACCCCAAGGGGTAGTACTGTCACCCACACTCTTCCTGGTGTATATAAACGACATTACAGAAAAAATACCAAGAAGAGTCCATAGCTCAATGTTTGCATACGATCTGGCCATGTGGACCTCTGAAAAGAACCTCACCATAGCAAGAAATCGGATGCAGCAGGCCCTAACATCTCTGGAAGAGTGGGCAAAGGCGAACTCATGGCTGGTCAAAATAAACGAGGAGAAAACCACATGTACAATATTCTCGCTTTCAATCAAACCCCAAAACACCAAATTAAGGCTAAAGGGCAAATTCCTGCAGCCAAACGACAACTCAAACTATCTGGGAGTCACATTTGATCGGCATGGAAAAGTCAGATCGAGAGAAACCGAATGAGAGCCAGAGAAAGAATGGCAATCATGAGGAAACTTGCTGGCACAAGCTGGGGAGCAGACGAAAGTATACTAAAGAAACTGTACACTGGAAGAGTGAGACCAGTTCTCGAGTATGGCATTGCGGCATGGACAACAGCAGCAAAGGCGAACTTCGATAAAGTTAGCAAACTTCAAAACCAAGACATGAGAGTTATAACAGGAGGCATGAAGTCAACGCCAATTCTAGAACTTGAAAAGATCACAAAACTGCAATACATGACCGATAGAAGAGACTGCAGAGCCCAGCTGCAGTCAGAGAAAGACTGACTGACCATCCAATGCACCAGAGACTAAACAATTTGAGAAATGGGAAACTAAATCGGAGAAACTTTGCAGAAATAGCCAAAGCAAAGATGCACGAAGATCCCATAAACGCACTAACAACACCAAAGCCCGTCACTACTGTACGAAAACCTACCTGGAGGCAGGATATATTTCCAGAGGTGGTAGAAAATATACCAGGTATTGGAAACAAAAAACTGCCAGACTGAAAAAGAAAGGAGAGATACTACCCTAAGCTTTATATCGAAAAACTACCCAAGCATGGACTGGACCCATGCATACACCGACGGTTCTGTAACAAACACTACACAGAACGGAGGGAAAGGAGCATTCCTGAACCTACCAAATGGCAGAAAATAACACTGTCATTTGCTACTGGTAAGTACACAAGCAATTTCAGAGCGGAGGCAGAGGCACTGAGGGCGTCAGTGGAAGAAATAGTGACACATAAAGAAAATGAAAGCCATACAGTCCTGCTTACAGATGCTCTGGCCGTAGTCTCAGCGCTAAAAAGCCAGACAAACACTGAGCTTAATGACTTAAGAGCAGTACTCTGTCAACTATGCGAGCAGTCCGCACCAAAAAGGGTAGTGGAACAGTGGGTCCCATCACACTGCAACATCCAAGGCAACGAGGAGGCAGACAGACTGGCAAAAGAAGGTGCAAGGCTACCACAAACATATACTAGTATGACGTACGAAGAGTCAAAAAAGCCAGATACATGACCAAATGTACAACTGAACATACCGGCTACACCAAAAACGATGCCTATTACCAGTTGAACAGAAGAGAACAGGTCGTTGTCTTCAGACTTCGCACTGGCCACAATAGACTGAGGTACCACCTATTCAACAAATTGAAGATAGGTGGCACCGACGAATGCCCGTGTGGTACCGAGAAAATGACCGCTGAGCATCTGCTGCAGAACTGCCCGACATACGAGGATCAGAGAGAGCAGATGTGGCCATCACTAGTGGAACCACAAGACAAGCTCAATGGCAGTGTCGACAGCCTCAGGATGACCGCCGCGTTTTTCGAAAAAATAATGGTTACTGTCTGACTGCGTACGATGAAGAAGAAGAAGAAAAGAAGTTTATTATATGTCTTAATGTTTCTAAAGTTTGTGTTACAATATTGCATTAACAAAATATATGTTATTCAGTTCTTGGACGTACTGTCTGCATAATTTACATTTAGATCTGCCAGTTTAGTACATGTGTGATCCCTTGCATGCAATTGGTGTTATATTATATAGTTGTCTGTATGTAACTTCTTTAGTTTTTGGTGATATTTTTAGTGCGTGCAGGCTACTGAATGTATATGAATATTCTGAATAAAGAAAAGGTATTTTACTTTTATTCGGTTTTTAAATGTTAGCTTTTGAGATTGTACTAGTTTTTTTAGAAATAATTTTGTTTCTACCATAATTAAGTGTCTTACATGTATTTACTGCACTCTTTATTGAAGGGTGATGCGTCTCTAAAAAAATGTGGTTTGTTACTTTGTATTTGACAAATTTTACTTGTTTTATGTCATACACAATAGTGTTCTAGTGGGTATTCGTTGGGGTGTGCGATTATTTCGCCTAAAAATTTTAATCTGAGAGCTTGGATTTCGTTTTAATGTCTTGAAGGGCAATTCCGACGCGGTTTTTGTCTTGTATTAATGTTTTGTGTTTGATACTGCATTTAGTGTGTATAAAAATGACATTTCTAATGAGCATTCTTATTTATGTGATGATCTCTAAGGGGGGGGGGGGAACTTAAGATGTTACACGGAGATATTAATTGAGGTATGATAAAAGTGTTTATTAGAATACCTCTGCCAAATATTGTTGTAGTTCTAAATCTATATTTTTCTAACCTATTTTTTTATCTGACGTTTTAATTTTGGCAACATTTCTTTGTCTTTATTGAGAGGTTTTGCCTTGTAATCTTTGTCATATATTTTTAGTTTCTGTTCTTGCAATAATTGGAAGGGGAAATCAGTTTTAAATTTTCACTTTCCTGTCCCCATAATTTTGGATTTAAGAATATGTCATTTTGAGCCACTCTTTTGCCAAAGGTCTCAAAGGTATTTAAGATGTTTTCTATTGATGTATAATTTGATGGGAAAAATACAGTTTCGTCTGCGTCTGCTATGAGTTTTGTTTCTCCTTTCACCGGTATATGTGTCCCTTTAATTGCTTTATCTTGTCTGATTTTTTTCTAAGATTGGTTCCAACACTAGCACATGTAGTAATGGAGATAATGGGCATTCTTGTCTTACCAATCGATTTATTCGTATATTGTCTGTGAGTGTGATTTATCAGTTACCTACTTTCAGGTTTATTGTATTATTTTTTGACCCAGTTTGTAAAGTATGTCCCATAGTGTTTCTCTCTGTTTTGTGTAAATACTAATGTGAAACTCTTTCAAAGGCCTTTTCTTGGTCTATAGATAGTATTACTGCTTGTGTATCTTTTTCTTGTGTGTATTGAAATATGTCTCTTAAAAAACGCCTATGTTTGTTGATATTTCTGTTCTGTACGCTGCATTTTTGGTCTTCGTGGATTAGGTGTTTCATGAATGGTTTGAGTTTTAGTGTTAGGGCATTCGTTAATATTTTATAGTCTGTGCTAAATAAGAAGATGGGTCTAACATTTTAAATTTCAGTGTTGTCTGTGTTTGGCTTATGTATTAGTAATATATAGGATTGGTTGAAGCTGGCAGGGAGTTCCCCCTTCTCAAACACCTCCTGTAAGACGCCTAGAATGAGTGGACTCAACACGTGAAAGAACCTGGAGTAAAACTCAGCAGTCAGGTCATCGGGGCCAGGACTCTTACACTTTTTAAGAGTGTCGAAAGAATTTTTAAGATCTCCCAACGCTGTTTTATTTTGTCTTGCTCATTCAAGCATTTTGTGAAAGTTTCACTGCTGTCATTGTTCCTGTAGGTGAGCTCTCTGCTGAGTACAGGTGGGTGTAACAGTTTTTAAACTCCTCACCTATTCTATCGCTTTCTGTAATGGTAGTACCGTCCTCCCCTTTAGTTTCCTTTATCTGTTTTCTGCGTTGTATGTTTTGTTCCACTGCCAAGTATTGTTTGTCTCTTGTGTGATGATATTTAATTTACTCCTTAATTGTGCTCCTTGTAGACTGTGATTTTCAAATTTGTTTAGTTGTTGCTCAAATAAATGGATTTGTGGAGCATTTTTGTCTAAATTGTTGTTAATCTTAAAGCTTCGTCTATTATTCTTTTGTCTCTTCTTATTTATTTATGTATGGCTTGTGATATCATTTGATGTGTGACTTTAAATGTGCCTTTTAAAAGATCCCAATATTCCGCCAAGTTTTCAGTTGACGCAGTCAGTATGTAATCTTGTATTAAAATTGTAATACGTTTAACAAATTGTTCGTTATCCAGCAGGGAGTTGTTAACTGTCCAGTGTATAGCATCAGTTTGTCTAGTATTTGTGTTTGTTCCGTTGATAACTATCTCTACTGCCTTGTGGTCTGTGAAAGTGGTGGTGTCTACATGTTGTATTTTAGTTATCTTATAGCTGTCATGTATGTACATTATATCTAACCTAGTTGATGTGCCGTAGGCATGTGTTGCGTCTACAAATGTTGTTTCTTTGCCCTCTGGATATATATTCTTCTGCATGTATCTGATAGGGCATGCTCGTTTAGAATGTGCTGTAAGGTGTCTTTTGTTTTCCTTGGTCGTGATGTTAGACACAATTGAAATCTCCTCCCATTATAATATTGTGTCTTTTGTATTGCTGACTCAACGTGTCTTGGAGATTTCCATAAAATGTATCATGTTTTTGTCCTGCCTATGGGGGCGTATATATTCAATAGTGTGTGGGTGTCATTTGAATTCTATTTACTTGTTATTTCTGTTATTTGTTCCCTGTCTTATATATCACTGTCTGTATGTTTTATCTCCCACTCATCTAATTTATGTAGTGTTGCTACCCCTGTGTTTGTACCTAGACTAAACTATACGTGGGCTATTCCTAACTTAGTTCTGAGTTGGTGCGCCTGTTTGGCTAGACTGAAATGTGTTTCTTGTAGAAAAATGAAGTCTGTTTTATATCTGCGAATTAGGGAAGTTATGTGTTATAGTTTGGTTCTCAGGCCTTTAATATTGAGTGATATGATGTGAAGTTTATTTGTTGATGCCACTTGTCTGTGTGTGGGTATTGTTGTTGTAGTTTGTGTAAAGTAATATATTTGTAGTGAGTTGCGGTCTTATTTGTAAATACAATTCAGTATATAGGCGTAGGTTAGTACATCCTCAACCAATCAAGGGATGTAATCTATACAATAAATTTGTAACATTTGAGCACCATACACGGTTATACATCATTTTTCCTGCGCCACCTTTGTAGTTTAGAAAAGTGCAGAAATGAGTGCGCCGTACTACTCATAAGATCTTTGCGCCACAGAAAGTGTGACGTAGTGTACCCAAACAGGAATAACGGTCATTATGGAGTGAATAATAAATATATACGCTATTGAAGAGAAGGAAAGATATGGACTTGGGAGGAAAGGAAGCTGGTTTTTTTTTTAGAATAGAGGAGTGCCCCGATATGTTCTGATTGGAATGAATAGAAGAACGCAAGGTATCCCTGTGACGTGGGACGAGAGATACAGTCAGAAAGGGATTCGATCAGAAATCTAAAGTACGAGTAGGAAAGAGCTAGTGTCAGACGGGCCACAAAACTCACTGTTTCCTGCGTATATGAATATATATATATATATATATATATATATATATATGCACACGTTAGTTATCTTAATGTCTATATTTTCCTCGTCCGGAATTTCAAAGTCCATAACGAGTAAAGAACCTAATTTCACGTATTAAATTGCATTTTGTTTCTATTTTTTATCAAGTGGATTCGTTGTCCTCTAGTATTTCCCTTCTCATTCCAAATAAATTGTTACTATGCATTTGCTTTTTTTCCCAATAATTGCGACTTATTCTTCTACTTCTCAATATTTGAAAGGTCTCTATTGTGTCCAACGTTAATCGTCCATGTTTTTGTACCCTATAGTAATTAGTAATATACAAAACAGCTGTTGACTATCATGTTTTGTTTATTGTTAATGTACATGGATTTCCATATATTCCTCATCATATTAAATTTACTTTGGACAATTTATATTCCTTTCATTACTTCCCTCTCACATATAACATAACGTGTTATTATCTGGATGTGATACACGAAACTGGTTACTGGTTCCAGCATCTCTCCGTTTACTGTGATGGTCTGTGTTGCTGTCATTGGTGTTGAGCTAAATATTATTTCTTATTTTAATTCCTAAATTGAAGGTCCATACCATACTCCCTGCTTCTGGTGTTGACGGTCTAACAAGTTTCTGCAGTTACTGCTCACTGTCAGCCAGCAATGCAGCTTCATCAGAATATATTATTTTGTTAACTACCCTGCAGTGGATGTTTAGGCTTGGGATTCCCTCAATCTGCCTGACTATTTTCTTTGTGTAGATGTTTATTATCTAAAGTGGTAACACACAACTTTATCTCAAACCTCTTGTTATGCCATTATCTACAAAGATACTCATTTCAGATCGCAAAGTTTCTACTTATTTCTACTAAATGTTTACTAATCAGTACGATGTGGTTGATCCAGCCACATAAATTGGGTACCAGGAAATCTGGAGAGTAAAGGCGGCCGGCTTGATGCCGACCACATCATCCACTATGTGCCGCCTGTTACAAAATAATATGGGCCTAACACTATATGTCCTATGTACTGCTTGTTACAAAATAATATGGGCCTAACACTATATGTCCTTTGTAACATGTGTCCTGAAGCCAGGACTGTTGTTCTCGCAGCCGCACTGCTTAGCCTCGTGTTTCCAGCCATACTAGCAGAATGAGCAGAATGAGCAGAATGAGCAGAATGAGCAGAATGAGCAGAATGAGCAGAATGAGCAGAATGAGCAGAATGAGCAGAATGAGCAGAATGAGCATAATGAGCAGAATGAGCAGAATGAGCAGAATGAGCAAAATGCTCCTACGTCGTCAACACAGCGTGTAAGGGAGTGAGGCGATTGGGGAGGGGGAGGATGGGGGGAGGGGGTCTTTACGTTCTGACCATTACGTTCTAAGTGTCGGATTACAATATGCATTGCAGCAAATTGTATATATGTAGTCTTTCATTTTTATATATTACCTGTATATAATACGAGTAGATGGTACATCATTTACATAATATTACCTGGATATTATACGACTACCCCAGCAATGGGAAAAATGTCGTATGACAGTTTTTTTGGTGTTTTAAAAAAAATAATAGGAGTACATCGTATGACATTTCCTTTAAACAATCTTCTTTTTTGTCATATTGGACTTTGTATGATAACGGCTTGGTTTCTTCTTCTTCTTCTTCTTCTTCTTCTGCGTACACAGTCAGACAGTAACCATTATTTTTTCGAAAAAAGCGGCGGTCATCCTGAGACTCTCGCCACTACCATAGAGCTTGTCTTGCAGTTCCACTGGCAATGGCCACATCTGCTCTCTCTGATCCTCGTATGTCGGGCAGTTCTGCAGCAGATGTTCAGTGGTCATTTTACCAGTACCGCACGGGCATTCGTCGGTACACCCTATCTTCAGTTTGTTGAATAGGTGGTACCTCAGTCTATTGTGGCCAGTGCGAAGTCTGAAGACAACGACCTGCTCTCTTCGGTTCAACTGGTAATAGGCATCGTTTTTGGTGTAACCAGTATGTTCGGTTTCCCATTTAGTCATGTACCTGGCTTTGATAAACCGTTTTGACTCTTCGTACGTCATACTGGTATCTGTTTGTGGTAGCCTTGCACCTTCTTTTGCCAGTCTGTCTGCCTCCTCGTTGCCTTGGATGTTGCAGTGTGACGGAACCCACTGTACCACTACCCTTTTTGGTGCGGACAGCTGGCACAGTTTGCAGAGTGCTGCTCTTAAGTCATTAAGCTCAGTGTTTTTCTGGCTTTTTAGCGCTGTGACTACGGCGAGAGCATCTGTCAGCAAGACTATGTGGCTCTCGTTTTCACTGTGTGTTGCCATTTCTTCCACTGCCGCCCTCAGTGCCTCTGCCTCCGCTCTGAAATTGCTTGTGTACTTACCAGTAGCGAGTGACAGTGTTATTTTTCTGCCATTTGGTAGGTTCAGGAATGCTCCTTTCCCTCCGTTCTGTGTAGCGTTTGTTACAGAACCGTCGGTGTATGCATGGGTCCAGTCCATGCTTGGGTAGCTTTTCGTTATGAAGCTTAGGGTAGTGTCTCTCCTTTCTTTTTCGGTCTGGCAGTTTTTGTTTGCAATACCTGGTATATTTTCTACCACCTCTGGAAATATATCCTGCCTCCAAGTAGGTTTTCGTACAGTAGTGATGGGTTTTGGTGTTGTTAGTGCGTTTATGGGATCTTCGTGCATCTTTGCTTTGGCTATTTCTGCAAAGTTTCTCCGCTTTAGTTTCCCAGTTCCCAAATTGTTTAGTCTCTGGTACATTGGATGGTCCGTCAGTCTTCGGAGTTTCTCTGACTGCAGCTGGGCTCTGCAGTCTCTTCTGTCGGTCATGGATTGCAGTTTTGTAATCTTTTCAAGTTCTACAATTGGCGTTGACTTCATGCCACCTGTTATAATTCTCATGGCTTGGTTTTGAAGTTTGTTAACTTTATCGAAGTTCGCCTTCGCTGCTGTTGTCCATGCCGCGATGCCATACTCGAGAACTGGTCTCACTCTTCCAGTGTACAGTTTCTTTAGTATGCCTTCGTCTGCTCCCCAGCTTGTGCCAGCAAGTTTCCTCATGATCGCCATTCTTTCTCTGGCTTTCATTCGGTTTCTCTCAATCTGACTTTTCCATGTCATGCGCCGATCAAATGTGACTCCCAGATAGGTTGGGTTGTCGTTTGGCTGCAGGATTTTGCCATTTAGGCTTAATTTGGTACTTTGGGGTTTTAATGAGAGAGAGAATATTGTGCACGTGGTTTTCTCCTCGTTTATTTTGACCAGCCATGAGTTCGCCCACTCTTCCAGCGATGTTAGGGCCGTTTGCATCCGATTTCTTGCTATAGTGAGATTCTTTTCAGAGGTCCACACAGCCAGATCGTCTGCAAACATTGAGCTATGGACTCTTCTTGGTATATTCTCTGTAATATCGTTTATATACGGCTTGGTTTAACTGGTAACATTTATTCATAAAGAAAGAGCAAACGAGAAGATAGAAGACAGTCGAATTGTATTTCAAATGGGACATCTTCAAAGTAATTAAATGTTATAACTGATGACATGTATTTGTAATGATCCACAAACACGAACACATTCGACGTGAAACGCGATGAAAACTGTAATATAATATAATATATATTTACTTGGTGAAAACTGATACGATATTTATTCCAGACAAATAACATCTCCACTTAAAGAACTTCCCTGTGAACACAGCTCGGAGATACCAAACAATGAAGAATCTCTTTATCTTATTGGTTTTACGTTTTAACCTTAGTGTAGTTTCATCTAACGGAGTGAGCATTGATTCGAGGTCAGTTAATGTCACGAAAGGGATGATAGGACCAGAGAACAACATACTTCTTGATTCAGAACAGACAGAACACAGCCAACAGATGGACTATTCAAGTGGTAATGAAAGCATTCAGTCTAATACTTTAGAGACGACTCGTGACACATCATCTGAATTTGTGACGAGAGTTATTCAATCTGAGATCGATAAAGAAATGGCATCTCTCCCTGATACGAGTACAGCACAATATGAGGAGGCTTCATGCAAACAAAAATGTGGCCAGATCCAGTCGATGCCTTGTTCATGTGACCTCAGATGTCTCGTTCACAAAAACTGTTGTGAGGACATGCCATCAGCTTGTCCTGGAGTACTTCAAGAAAGTAGGATCAGGTACGGTCACATGCTGGACATGAAGGTAGAGTGTTCCAGAGAACAAGTTTTTGTTATTACTGAGTGTGGGAATAAACATGCAGTTAATGACGTCACCACAGGTCGTGATCCTAGCAGCCCCAGGACAATCACATCAGCGTTCACAAGAAGTTACACCAATGACGCGGACTCATCCACAACAAGTTACACCAATGATGCCGAGTCATCTACAACAAGTTACACCAATGACGCGGACTCATCCACAACAAGTTACACCAATGATGCCGAGTCATCTACAACAAGTTACACCAATGACGCGGACTCATCCACAACAAGTTACACCAATGATGCCGAGTCATCTACAACAAGTTACACCAATGACGCGGACTCATCTACAACAAGTTACACCAATGACGCGGACTCATCTACAACAAGTTACACCAATGACGCCGACTCATCTACATCAAGTTACACCAATGACGCCGACTCATCTACATCAAGTTACACCAATGACGCCGACTCATCCACATCAAGTTACACCAATGACGCCGACTCATCTACATCAAGTTACACCAATGCCGCCGACTCATCTACGTCAAGTTACACCAATGACGCCGACTCATTCACAAGTTACACCAATGACGCGGACTCATCCACATCAACAGAACCAACTTATAGTCAGAGCTCATTACAACCAACAATAGAACCTAGAGCCTATGTTGAACCTAGAGCCTATGTTGAACCTAGAGCCTATGTTGAACCTAGAGCCTATGTTGAACCTATAGCTGTCGTAACACTTGACGACCTTCTCGGCGTCCTCAACAACGCCTACGTCACAGACACCATTACCGGTTTTGTCTACAAGAACATGGACATATTTTCTTGCGCTGCCAGAGAGGATTCTAACCCGGTCAAGTGGTACGCTGCCTTTGATGTGTCGACTCTAAATGCTCCTTTCTCTCTGACCACGATGTTAGACAAACTAAGTGTTAACAGTTACAGAAAATATTTTTCGCAACCAACTGAGCACCAGGATTTTCGGACTGGAGCAGCCTGCATCAACGAGGCCAAAATATGTGACTATCCGTTAAATGCACGTTTTCTTACTCGATGCCAACAATTTATTTCTTACGTTCTGATCCATAAACATATTTACAGAAACAGGTATTGTGCAATGTGTAATGCTGAACACGAACATATAAGATACAAAACATTTTTTTACCCATTGCCTTACTGGGGTGTCACATTTACAGCAACTGATAATGGAAGGTCTTTGCACTTATTTAGTAATCCTGAATACGCCTCTATGTACCCTTGGCTTGAAGCGACTTGTGAAACGGCTCCGTATAACGCCACTGACTCGAATAGGCAGTGTGTTTTCCAGAAGTGCAATTTAAATGCTTTCAGGCGACCCGATGGTTCTTGCAAATTTTTGCATTACATGAAACTGGCAGTTTCTGACGACGATTACCCATTAAGTTCAGACGAGTACGACGCCTTCCCAGAATTCGCTCGGTGTTTCATCAAGTCTTACATGGAACTAGATATTGATGATGACCTGATTCCCACTGAGACGATTTTTGATCGTAGACTTAACATGTTCTTATACGTTACAAAGATTAATGCATACACATATTCTAACCGTTTTAGTAACGATTATGCTAGCCGTAGTCATGAAGCACTAATCCGTCGGTTATCTTTAGTGTCTATAATGTTTAAAGCTTACCGCAAGTCGCACATGAATGTGTCTCGTATATTAAGGTCAAGTAACAACAATTCAAGGGAAACAGCTATTGATTCTGCCATTATTCGAATTATAGATGAGGTCATACATGGTGACGAAGTGTCAACCATGTGCATGTGTACTTTAAATAACTGGTATATGAAAAAACGATCCACGTTTGTATGTTTATTATCTTGTATTCGACATCCAATGATCACCGTGGGCGAGGAAGCTGTGAAAGAATATCTCAACTCGACATGTTTCTCAGTCTTTGACAAACCCGATAATGGTGGATGCCGATGGATCACATCTAATTCAGCCATTATTTTCGCTGTTTTAATTCGTTGCTTCTCTTTGTTCCGTAGGGAATAGCAGTTATGATCTTTGCTATCCAGTAGTTTGGTGGATTATTTATCTTCCCATCGAACAGTCCACACTTTAACGGATCATTTTAAACAATCCATTCAGGTATATATGTCTATCCATCCGTTTATTCGACACTTTATATTTGAAATCACAAGAAACAATGTAGGATAGACCTACAAGGTAATAAACACATAAACTCCTGATTGAACAAAGTGACACGAAGACATGTTGTTCAATTATCATTCTTGTTAGATGATTGCATTGTTTATGAGCACAATAGCGACACATTTTTAAAAACAAACGCATCCTAAAATAGCAACTTCTTGTATGTTAAAAATTTGGTCTTTGGACTTGGGATTCAAGAGTGGTATTTCTGTATCAGCACCAAACACTTACAGTAGATGATGAAATAGTATTATGGTTAGCATATACACAATACGTCTCTGTAAACCATCTATTGGGCAGTTAAGGTAGAACGTTGAACAAAGGAACACATGATAACAAATATAGATCGACTTCATCAATGTTAGTAATAGACTGGAAGGAAAATGTCTGCCAATCAAATGCCGCAAGATAGTCACGTTATGTTTGCCCTTCTGTTCCTACACACTCCTGTACAAACACATGAACTATTAACACCATTAGCATACCTACACGATATGACACTTGAAAACAAATAGTTACGACATGAGGTTCATTCTGAAAGAAATAAAACTCCTAATGTACAACTGCAACTTTAAAAAAAATGCTTTTATGGGTTTTAAACATTGATACGTTTGAAGAAGTGTCATAACTAATTTGTATTTCGTTTACTCGATAAAAATTACGTCGTCTGGAATGACACAGTTCGTGGAAGAGAACACATTTTATCAGTTAAATCTGGCATATTGTTCATAAATGCAAAAGCGTTAAACTTGAAGTCCAATGACTAACATGGATGTTTTAAAAGTGTCTATTGTTCGTCGTCACTTCGATACGATAGAAATAATAAAGTGGCATATAATGAACGAATGGCCTCATGTGCTACTGGGAAGAAGATTACATAAAAGAAAACATGTTTTACTGTTGTGAAGATTGTGTACATAACATGTTTACACCTGTGAGACCACTCAAGGTGTTTTCAGATTAAAACCGTGGTTTTTGTTGATTCATTTAGACAAGCTTTCCTCTTCCAATGGTACAACACCTTTCTCACATCTACAGGTGAGGTACACACCATCACTGGCATAGTCGTTCATGAAAGGGTTCACTAATGTGTAAACGTGTTTAATCACGATACGTTTGTGCATTTAATAGACGAGGGGAGAAACACAGACATGTCCACAGAGAGAGAGGGGGAGAGAGAGAGGGAGAGAGAGGGAGAGAGAGAGGGAGAGAGAGAGGGAGAGAGAGAGAGGGAGAGAGAGAGGGAGAGAGAGAGTGGAAGGGGCAGTAAAGTTCACAAAGTACAAGAACTCACAATTTACATTAAAACATGTCTTTTTCAATTATTGACGACAAATGGTGATGTTAAACATGTTGTATGCTGTTCCTTCTTCTTCTTCTTCTTCCTCTTCTTCTTCTTCTTCTTCTTCTTCTCTTCTTCTTCTCTTCTTCTTCGTCTTCTTCTTTTTTTTATTCTTCTTTCTTCTTCTTCTTCTTCACAGTTTGTTCCCCCAAAAGAATGTGGTTGTTTCGAAGTTAAAAGTTATGTTGCGACATGTGCACCTTTCCACCCCCTCATCCGATTTCAGCAGCCCTTTTTTTTAGTACAGGGGTTACTTTCCCACTGTGATCCCTATCACTTGAGCAGACAACCCTAGCGACTAGTGAAGCCTGTTAACAAAGCTCACTTGTGGAGGCTGGATAGCGTCTTGATCAGCTGTTGGTTCGTTCTACGTCATGTGATCAGTCAGCTGTGAGTCACTGATGTTTGTTGATGTTGTTAGATGTTTGATCAAATATATTATTTTCACACATATTGATTGGTGTTGTTGGATGCTTGTTCAAGTACATTATGCGCAGACATGTTGGTTTATTGTTATTGGATGTTTGATCAAGTAAAGTGTGCACACAAGTTGGTTGGTGTTGTTGGTAATTTGATCAAGTAAATTGTACACATATGTTGGTTGGTGTTGTTGGATGTTTTTTCAAGTATATTATGTACACATATTGGTTGATGTTGTTGAATGTTTGAACAAGTAAAGTGTCCACATATGTTGGTTGATGTATATGTTATTGTAGACGCCCACATTAAAAATATACACGTGAGCTGCTGTTGCTTGTCGTGTTCCTACTAGTTTGGCTAAAGCCCGCTCGTTTCTTTAGTACCATCGCAGCGTCCATTTATTTCCATCTAGCTCGGATTGCTCCGACCAGTGCTTCTTTGCCTGGTGCATATGTTCATACAATACATGCAATACATGCAGTACGTCATACAATAATATAAAAGTCTACTACAGAGAAAGCTCCAGGTTAATATAGCCACTCTAGAAAATCATTGTATTGTCCCAGAAATGTGTATATGGAATCATAGTACATGCTTCTTTCAACTTATTTTCTCACGGCAGTATGACCAAGGAATGTGAGCTTAGCTTCAAAACCCAAAGTACCAGATTCAAATGGTGCCGGTACAGTTATCTGTTATTTCAAAAACCATGTTGGTTTATTTATGGTATTATGAGTTCTTCCAGTTGACAACGCTGCAAATGATTACCCAGCGAAGTCATGTGATCATTTCTACTGGGAGAGGTACGGCATTCGTTCTCTAGCGTCGTCCCTTTTAGTAATGGTTTTCCAGGAATTGATATAATTGCCACCACCAGTATCAGTTAGTAGCTTTCTAGTGGAATATATACCAGCTTCTAATCAGATGCATGTCATTTGTAAAAGATTGCGATTCTAGAATAACCACACAATGGTATCTTAACTCTCACAAAACAAAGTAATTCAGACCATACATCCCAGTAGATACAAACAAGAATATGTGAAGATCAGTTTATGTATGTGAGCAGACACCAAACACGATATCAAACGTTTCACATTCACAAAAAAAAGCTAATTAATTATTATATAATTATGTTATGAATTCACAACTCATACAATGAAGCTTTAATTTGCAGTCATTAGCATGCGAGTGGCCAGGAATTTGTGATCAGAGTATGTCAGTTATGTCAAAGAAGACCAATCAAAAAAGAATCAACATAATAACACAAACATACATATATTATTAACTTTGAACAAATGGGTAATTGGAGTGTTAATATATATGCACGTATACAAATATATACAAGAACAATGGGTACATGTACACACATACTAATACAAGGATTATATATGTATATGTTGGTACACGCACACACAAACACACGCATATATGTGTGTGTATAAAACATAAATTGCGTCACTAAAATCCGTTAGGAGCATGCCAATAACAGACCTCTCGAGCTGATCTGTCCTTAGACCTGAGCACTAGTGCTAATGGCTCCATCTTTTACGCAGCCAGTTTGAGAATAAAATCAAAAACAAAAGAATGTCTCAGAGATGTCTTCTCCGGTGACGGTACCATTGTGGCGCTCAGTGAGTCGACTCTGCGGTCCTGATATCGCTCAATAGACTACGGCCAGTAGAAACTAGTGAGGCAAACATCTAAGAAACAACAACAACAGTCCTTAAAAAACAAAATGGCCAAGGAGTGTGATCTGTTCTCTGTTATTCTAAGTGTTACGAAGACTAGTTTCAAGTCAGATAACTACCATCTCAAAAAGTATCACTTTAAACGACAACCTAATTGCGCATACAGTCACATTATGCTATGTAGTGTCAAATGTCAAAGCCATCTTATCACTTGACGAAGAGATCATTACACGGATAGGACATACAGCTACTGCAGCTTGCAGATTATCCAAAAGAGTGTGGGAAAATAAGTTAATAACGATGGAAACGAAAACTCATATATATAGGGTCCCCGTGCTTACACCTGGCTGCATGGGTCCGAAGCCTGATCCCCTTATTCGAAACACGAAAGGAAATTCAACATCTTTAAAAATCGGTGTCTGCTAGAAAAAATGCAATCAAATGGCAAGATACAATATCCAACACGGAGGCATAGACTTTCAAACGTGGGAGGTGAGGGCTGAAGATAGAGTTGATTGGACAATAACGTTGCATGGAGGTATAGAAACTTTGAAGGAGAAGCTAAAAATACACATTCAAATGCAAGCGATAAAACCGCAAACGTAAATGTAGCAATATATTCAAGACCAGCGCTCACTGTGGTAAAGTGTGCTTGTCTGAAACCGGTAATATCAGTCATCTACCATATTAGACATGTACACTTGCTGGAGTGAAATGCTGCATCGCCGTACTAGACATTGATTCGGAGATGTATTTTTATGGGTTTCGCCCTATTGCTGGGACTGGCTATAAATGTTTTTTTGAAAAAAAATCTAATAAAATGAAAGTATTTTCGCCAACCAACCCCCATTACATTATACACACAACCACAAATCACTGCAAATCGACAGGTCCTAAAAGATGGGCGCTAATGTACATACATGAATAAAACACCGTCGCGAACCGTCAATCTGGACCACGGAGTGGCAAGCAGAACAATGAAAACCAGTACAGTGCGGTAAAATCCGTGCAACAGAATGGTAGTGGCGAGGCATTAACGCCAAAACAGAAGTCAAGATCTACTGAGAGTCTATCCTCATAACCCTGCTATATGAATATAAGAGCTGGGCTGTTTAAGCGAAACACGCAAAACAAGACTAAACCACTTTCACACAACCAGCCTGAGACGCACATTCCACACCTGTTGATAGAACCGAGTCACTGCCAGTAAGTGAGCAGACATGCTTTTTATCAATGCATTGCTGGTTAAGTAGTGTTACCTAATAAAGGTGACCGACTGTTTATTGTATCCTAGTGTGCGTACCCAAAAACTAGAAGTCATCCTACACTAGACTACCCTCAAACTAGAAGTTATCCTACACTAGACTACCCTCAAACTAAAAGTCATCCTTCACTAGACTACCCTCAAACTAGAAGTCATCCTTCACTAGACTACCCAAAAACTAGAAGTCATCCTACACTAGACCTCCCTCAAACTAGAAGTCATCCTACACTAGACTACCCTCAAACTAGAAGTCATCCTACACTAGACTACCCTCAAACTAGAAGTCATCCTACACTAGACTACCCTCAAACTAGAAGTCATCCTTCACTAGACTACCCAAAAACTAGAAGTCATCCTACACTAGACTACCCTCAAACTAGAAGTCATCCTTCACTAGACTACCCTCAAACTAGAAGTCATCCTTCACTAGACTACCCAAAAACTAGAAGTCATCCTACACTAGACTACCCTAAAACTAGAAGTCATCCTACACTAGACTATCCTAAGACTAGAAGTCATCCTACACTAGACTACCCTCAAACTAGAAGTCATCCTACACTAGACTACCCTCAAACTAGAAGTCATCCTACACTAGACTACCCTAAAACTAGAAGTCATCCTACACTAGACTACCCTCAAACTAGAAGTCATCCTACAATAAACTACCCTTAAAACTAGAAGTCATCATACACTAGACTACCCTCAAACTAGAAGTCATCATACACTAGACTACCCTAAAACTAGAAGTCATTCCACACTTGATCCCACACATCCTTAGACACAATTTGAAACTGCACACACCACGACCAACAGAAAACCGCACCCTCCACTAAACCGCACCAAACATTAAACCACACTCAGCAATACACCCCACCCAACCATACACCCCACCAAAAATAAAACCACAGCCAACATAGAACCACACGTATCAATACACCCCACCAAACAATTCACCACACCCAACATAAAACCACATCCAACAATACAGCACACGCAACATAAAACCACAACAATAACTAGAATAAACCAAACACTTTACATACCAAACACAAAACCCCACCAATCACTAGAATCCACCAAACACAACACCCCACCAATCTATACCCCACCAAACAAAACCCCCCCAATCACTAGAAACAAAAGAAAGTAAACTCCGACTCTAAACCCGGAAAGAGGAAGCTGGTTAGCCTGCTCAATCAGTTCGCCTAGGAGAGGGGGAACTCTGATTTTAAGCCCACAAGTGCCATAAAGTGCCATAGTCCTGGGACGATGAAAGTATCACAGGATGTCTCGAGTAACTGGCATTTGCGAGCAACGATTCTACTGCCTTGTGGAAACCTCGGGAGAATGTAGGGCTATGGGAGTATATCCAGACATAAAATTAGGAGTGGCAGCATCTAAGTGGGATGGGTTCAAACTTGCAAACTCATTCCAGCAACTCCTACAGCATTCCTTTAATTTTCACCGGTGAGGCCCATAAACGCATCCAGCAGTTTGGGCCTCCATATTCAACGCTCAGGTTTGACCCACCTGGAGATTGCTCACAAAGCACTGCGAGCATAGTCTACATAGACCCAGACGTCTATGGTGATCTGACTAGAATCATCCCTGTACACACCCATCACCAGATAGCTCACAACACAATACAACACCCAACACGAAACAGCGAATAACATCCTAAAGCAGAGCCCAGCCAAAACTAGATCAACCCAAAAATAGATCACACTAACAACTAGACCCCACACACGCCCATACCACACCCAACACGAGATAGCACATATCCAAAAGAAGCCCCAGCCAAAATTAGATCAACCCCAAAATGTATCCAACTAAAATCTTGACCCCACACAACACTATTTCACACCGAACATCCAACACTAGACTAACTCAAACATTATGTTAAACAAATCAACATATAACACACTAATCTACGCACACACCCCTAGACCGCACCCAACCTCTAAACGCGTAACACACACACACACACACACACACGCACTACTAGACCACACCCAACATCCAACATTATAACACATTTACACTATCAATCAAACACATACACACGTACCACTAGACCGCACCCAACATCCAACAGTATAACACATTTACACGATCAATCAAACACATACACACGTACCACTAGACCGCACCCAACATCTAAACGCGTAACACACACACACACACACACACACACACACACACACACACACACACACACACACACACACACACACACACACACACACACACACACACACACACACACACACACACACACACACACACACACACACACACACACACACACACACACACACACACACACACACACACACACACACACACACACACACACACACACACACACACACACACACGCACACGCACACACACACGCACACGCACACGCACACGCACACGCACACGCACACGCACACGCACACGCACACGCACACGCACACGCACACGCACACGCACACGCACACGCACACGCACACGCGCACGCGCACGCGCACGCGCACGCGCACGCGCACGCGCACGCGCACGCGCACGCGCACGCGCACGCGCACGCGCACGCGCACGCGCACGCGCACGCGCACGCGCACGCGCACGCGCACACCATTATAACACATTTACACGATCAATCAAACATATACACACGTACCACTAGACCGCACCCAACATCCAACAGTATAACACATTTACACGATCAATCAAACACATACACACGTACCACTAGACCGCACCCAACATCCAACAGTATAACACACACACACTACTAGAAATCACCCAAAATCCAATAATATAATACACATATACCACTAGACTGCACCCAACATTCTACAGTATATTACACACACAAACCACTAGACCGAACCCAACATCGAACAGTATAACACACACACACCACTAGACCGCACCCAAAATCGAACAGTATAACACACACGCACCACTAGACCGCACCCAACATCGAACAGTATAACACACACGTACCACTAGACCGCACCCAACATTTCACAGTATAACACACACACACGCGCACAATCCCACGTACACACACACCACTAGACCGCAATCAACATCCCACAGTATAACAACCACACACAATTAGACCGAAACCAAAATCAGACAGTATAACACTCACACACACACACCACTAGACCGCACCCAACATCCAACAGTATAACACAGGCGCACCAGTAGACGGCATACAACATTCCACTGTATAACACACATACACACACACACACACACACACATACACCACTATACCGCACCAACCATCCAAAAGTATTTCACACACACACACACACCACTAGACCGCACTCAACATCCAACAGTATAACATACACACATACCACTAGTCCGCACCCAACATGTAACAGTATAAAACACACACACACACACAACTAGACCACATCCAACATCAAATAGTATACCACACACGAACCATTAGCCCGCACCCAACATCCAACAGTATAACACACACACACACGCACACTCACACACATACACACCTACCGCTAGACCTCAAGCAACATCCCACATAATGAGACACACACACTACTACATAGCATCCAACATCCCACAGTATATCACACACACACCACTAGACCGCACCCAACATTCAACAGTATAACACACACGCACCACTAGCCTGCACCAAACATCCCACATTATAACACACACACACACCACTTGACCAAACCCAACATCCAAAACTGCAACACACACACAAGTAGACGGCACCCAACATCCCACAGTATAACACACACACACAACTAGACCAAACCCAACATCCAACAGTATAACACACACGCACCACTAACACCCACCCAACATCCAACAGTATAACACACAAGCACACTCACATACATACATACACACCACTAGACTGCATCCAACATCCAACAGCATAACATAGACACACACCACTAGACCACACCCGACATCCAACAGTATAACACACGCACAGGCACACTCAAACACATGCACACGTACCACTAGAACACAATCAACTTCCCACAGTATAACACACACACACACACACACATCTTGACCCCACCCAACATCAAACAATGTAACACATACACACACATCAGTAGACCGCACCCAACATCCCACATTATAACATACACACACTACTAGACCGCACCTAACATCCGACAGTATAACACACACACGCACACCACTAGACCCCACCCAACATCCAACACTGTAACCCACACACACAACTAGACCGCACCCAACATCCCACTGTATAACACACACACACCTTGACAGCATCCAACATGCCACAGTATAACACACACACACACCACTAGACTGTACCCAACATTCTACAGTATAACACACACACATACAACACTAGATCGCACCCAATATCCAAAAGTATAACACACACGCACCACTAGACCGCACCCAACATCCAACAGTATAACACACACGTACCACTATACCGCAATCAACATCCCACAATACAACACACACACACACACACACATACTACTAGACCGAACCCAAAATCCGACATTATAACACTCACACACACAACTAGATCGCACCGAACATCCAACAGTACAACACAGGCGCACCAGAAGACCGCACCCAACGTCCCACAGTATAACACACACCACTATACCGCACCCAGCATCCAAATGTATAACACACACGCACACCACTAGACCGCACCCAACATCCAACAGTATAACACACACAACACTAGACTGCACCCAACATTCTACAGTATAACACACATACACACACACACCACTTGACAGCACCCAACGTCCCACAGTATAACACACACACACTTCTAGACTGCACACAACATACAACAGTATAACACACACACGCACACCACTAGACCACACCCAACATCCAACAGTATAACACACGCGCACAACTAGACCGCAACCAGCATCCCACAGTATAACACACACACACACACCACTTAACCACACCCTACATCCAACATTGTAACACACACACCAGTAGACCGCACCAAACATCCCATAATATAACACACACACCACTAGGTTGCACCAAACATTCAACATTATAACACACTCACAAACCATTAGACTACACACAACATCCAATAGTATAACACACACGCACCACTAACCCGCACCCAACATCCAACAGTATAACACACGCACACTTACATACATACACACACACCACTAGACTGCATCCAACATCCAACAACACAGACACAAACACCACTAGACCACTCCCAACATCCAACAGTATAACACACACACACGCACTCACACACACACACACACACATGCGTACCACTAGAACGCATCCAACATCCTACAGTATAACACACACACACACACATCTTGACCCCACAAAACATCCAGCACTGTAACACACACACACACACCAGTAGACCGCACCCAACATCCCACATTATAACATACACACCACTAGACTGCACCAAACATCCAACAGTATAACACACACACACACACACACACTTTGACAGCATCCAAAATCCCACAGTATAACACACACACACACACCATTAAACTGCACCAAACATCCAACAGTATAACACACACACACACCACTAGACCACACCCAACATCCAACAGTATAACACACAAACACACACACACACACACACACCTTGACATCATCCAACATCCCATAGTATAACACACACACACATGTACCACTAGACCACAAGCAACAACCCACAGTATAACACTCACATACTACTAGACAGCATCCAACATCCCACAGTATAACACACACGCACTTCTAGACTGCACACAACATACAACAGTATAACACACGCACAAACACCACTAGACCACACCCAACATCCAACAGTATAACACACGCGCACAACTAGACCGCAACCAGCATCCCACAGTATAACACACACACACACCACTTGACCACACCCTACATCCAACATTGTAACACACACACCAGTAGACCGCACCCTACATCCCATAGTATAACACACACACACACCACTAGGTTGCACCAAAAATCCAACATTATAACACACTCACAAACCATTATAACACACACAACATCCTTCTTCTTCTTCTTCTTCTTCGTACACAGTCAGACAGTAACCATTTTTTTTCTCGAACAAAGCGGCGGTCATCCTGAGGCTGTCGACACTGCCATAGAGCTTGTCTTGTGGTTCTACTGGTGATGGCCACATCTGCTCTCTCTGATCCTCGTATGTCGGGCAGTTCTGCAGCAGATGCTCAGCGGTCATTTTCCCGGTACCACATGGGCATTCGTCGGTACCACCTATCTTCAATTTGTTGAATAGGTGGTACCTCAGTCTATTGTGGCCAGTGCGAAGTCTGAAGACAACGACCTGCTCTCTTCTGTTCAACTGGTAATAGGCATCGTTTTTGGTGTAGCCGGTATGTTCAGTTTCCCATTTGAACATGTATCTGGCTTTAATAAGCCGTTTTGACTCTTCGTACGTCATACTAGTATCTGTTTGTGGTAGTCTTGCACCTTCTTTTGCCAGTCTGTCTGCATCCTCGTTGCCTTGTATGTTGCAGTGGGATGGAACCCACTGTACCACTACTCTTTTTGGTTTCGACTGCTGGCATAGTTGACAGAGTACTGCTCTTAAATCATTAAGTTCAGTATTTTTCTGGCTTTTTAGTGATGTGACTACGGCAAGGGTACTGTAAACAGGACTATATGGCTTTCATTTCTTTTGCCTGTCACCATTTCTTCTACTGCAGCCCTCAGTGTCTCTGCCTCCGCTCTGAATATGCTTGAGTATTTTCCAGTTGCCACTGACAGTGTTATTTTTCTACCATTTGGTAGGCTCAGGAATACCCCTGCCCCTCCGTTCTGTGTTGTGTTTGTTACAGAACCGTCGGTGTATGCTTGGGTAGTTTTCCATTATGTACCTCAGGGTATGTCTCTTCTTTGTTATCAGTCTGGCTGTTCTTGTTTCCAATACCTGGTATATTTTCTGCCACTTCTGGAAATATATGCTGCTTCCAGGTAGGTTTGCGAACAGTAGGAATGGGCTTTGGTGTTATTAATGCGTTCATAGGGTCTTCGCTCATCTCTGCTTTGGCTATTTCTGCAAAGTTTCTCTGCTTTAGTTTCCCATTTCCAAATCTATTTATTCTCTTATGCATTGGATGGTCAGTCAGTCTTTTGAATTTCTCTGCTTGCTGATGGGCTCTGCAGTCTCTTCTGTCGGTCATGGATTGCAGATTTGTAATCTTTTCAAGTTCTACAATTGGCGTTGACTTCATGCCTCCTGTTAAAACTCTCATGGCTTGGTTTTGAAGTTTGCAAATTTTATCAAAGTTCGCCTTTGCTGCTGTTGTGCATGCCGCAATGCCATACTCGAGAACTGGTCTCACTCTTCCAGTATACAGTTTCTTTAGTATGTTTTCGTCTGCTCCCCAGCTTGTGCCAGCAAGTTTCCTCATGATTGCCATTCTTTCTCTGGCTCTCATTCGGTTTCTCTCAATCTGACTTTTCCATGTCATGCGCCGATCAAATGTGACTCACAGATAGATTGGGTTGTCGTTTGGCTGCAGGAATTTGCCATTTAGACTATCTACCAGGAAGAGTGTGGGTGACAATACTCCCCCTTGGGGTACTCCCTGCTCGAGTGTCACCTTTTTGCTCATCTGCCCTTGTACTTGGACTCTGGCCGTTCTTTGTTTGAGGTAGTGGTTGATCCACTTGTACATTTTCCCACAAACATCACTTCTTCTTAGCTTGACTCTAAGTCCGTCTTTCCAGACTTTGTCAAATGCCTTTTCCAGATCCACCCAAACAGCTACTCTGTGTTTCTGTGCCTGGTAGGCATCTTCTATCTCCTGGGCTATGAGGATGACCTGGTCCTCAGTGGATCTGTGCTGTCTAAAGCCGGCTTGCTGTGGAATTAGTATTCGTTTTTCTTCCAGATGCCACATCAGTCTGGTGTTTATCATACGTTCCATCAGCTTGCCGACACAGCTCAGTAGGCTGATGGGCCTGTATCCATTTGGATCTGTTTTATCCTTTCCTGTTTTTGGTACTGGTACCATTATTGCGTCTTTCCATGCCTGGGGTACAATTCCCCTTTTCCAGCTTTGATTCAGGACCGATAGCAGTTTCCTCTTCGCTGTTTGGCCCAGCCCCATCAGCATTTCGTTTGTTATCCCGTCTTTTCCGGGAGATTTCCTTTTCTTTAATGTTCTCATAGCCTCTTCCATTTCGCGCATTGTTAATTTGGCCATCATGTGCTCTTCAGGTGCCGTATTCGTGTTGTCGTGCCCCTTTAGCTCCTCGCTAATGTCTGTATGCTTATCTGCAGGGACCTCGATGTGGTTTGCTCTGGCATAGTGATCGACAAAAGCGTTTGCGGCTTTCTTACCTGTGATCAAGTTCTCGCCCTGCTTGATGGTAATATGTTTGTTTGACGGGGTTTCGTCGTTCATGGCTCTGACTAGCTTCCATAGCTTGTTCCCGTCTTTGTCCAGGATTAGGCTTTCCGTTTTATTTTTCCAGCTTTCTCTTGCTGTTTTCTTGAGAGTGTGTTTGTATTTCGCCGTGGCGGCTTTGAGGGCGATGTTTGCCTCCATGGATTGTTCTCGCTCTGCCATGTTCCTAGCATTTGTTACTGCATCTTCCGCTTTCTGTAACTCATCATTCCAGTAGGGCTTATAGTTTTTCCAACGCCTTCAGGTCACGCACACAAACGTCTTTGTAGCAGAGCAAAGGTCTACATATTTTAAGCTTGCTGACTTCAACTCTTCGTAAATGATAGCGTTTGGGTATCGCCCATCCTCAATACTTCACATGTGACCAAGTCACCGCAATCAGCGCTGGCGTAGGATCGTAACTAAACTGATAATCTGTGCACGGTCCCACACGTCGTTGTTAGTCATTCTGTCACTCCAAGAAATTCCAAGTATGCTTCTCAGGCAGCGCATATGAAAAGCCGTTAGCCTTTTTTCTTGAGTGTCGTACACAGACCATGTATTTCTGTCATAGAACATGATACTTATCACACATGATCTGTACACAGCAACCTTCGAGGAGATGGTCAGCATGTTGTTATTCCACACTCTCTGTGAAAACCTGGCAAGTGCTTATGAGGCCATTCCTAATCGTTTCTGCAGCTCTGCGTCCAGTGAAAGGTTGTCGGTGATGATAGATCCGAGGTAGTTAAAGTGATTTACTACCTCCAAATTGTTATTGTTTCAGACAATGTATAGTGGATCTGTACCTATCACTTTCGTCTCGTGTACGCTGATGGTGGAAGATTACATGATTTTACCAACCTATTAATGAGGATCTATATTTCGGGTGTGCGCGACCAGGGCAGGACCGTCTGTGAAGATCATATCCCGAATGACAGTCTCTCTTCTCTTATTGTTTGTAGGCAGTATAGTTAGGTTGAGTAGTCTCCCATCTGACCTAATATGCAGACAGACTCCCTCTGTGGCAGCTCATCCGGCGTGCTAAACACGATGGGTAATATGCAGACAGACTCACTCTGTAGCAGTTCCAACGTCGTGTCTCAGCACGATGGCAAAGA
The DNA here is from genome assembly GCA_036924085.1 of Ariolimax columbianus. Lineage (NCBI taxonomy): Eukaryota > Metazoa > Mollusca > Gastropoda > Stylommatophora > Arionidae > Ariolimax > Ariolimax columbianus. Next base: position 4,912,669 of record JAVGWX010000008.1, read on the forward strand.
GAATGCCGGTTAGTGTCGAATTAGGACACACACGTGTTTAACTACGAAGTTAATGCCAAAGGCCTCATATTCCTGACCATCGTGCAGCACTGCCCCTCCCATACCCACATGACAGACCTAAACCTGCAAAGTAGTTTAGGTGGGCAGGCAACTTTAGACAATACTTTAACAAGACCCTCTCTGTTTACCATGTCGAATGCCTTGGTGGGATCAAGATGCTGAGCAGCAAATGAGCTGCAGTGGTCAGCGACCCATAGCTGACTGCTAGCGTCAGGGCCAGCGAACCATAGCTGCCAAGACCCTTCTACACCTCCACGTGGTGATCCCGGATAACAGGCTGCAGCAGGGCAGACTGGCTGAGGAGAAAGGATCGAAGAAGGAATGCTAACCCTGTACTCAAAACATTCTTACTGAAGTCGGATGTGTTTGACCGAAAGGTGCAAATATCGCAGCCAAGCTGTAAACTATGACACAACGCATTCCGTTCTCTGGGCTACATTCTGCTACTTAAGCCCTTTCAGGGTTTGGTAGTTGGAGATTGAGAACGAATGAAGAAGAGGAAGAAAAAGAAGAATGCCTTGGTGAGTTCAATGAAGATAAGAAAAAGTGGTCTATGTTGTTCTCTGCATGTATCTGACAATTATCTCAGTGAAAAGACCATATCAACTGTGGATCTGTCTGCGCGTAAACCACACTAATACTCCAGACACACCCTGATGGCCAGCTTTCGCAACCTGCTCAGGATGATGCAAACATCTAGTTGCCTACAGTGTTTACGAGCGATATGCCCCTATAATTATTGCATTCTTCTCTGTCTCCCTTTTTCTTGTGATTATGTTGGCGTCTCTCATGTCCTGTGATTCCACCGCCTCGTCCAAAAACTGGCAGATGTTTATCGCCAATTTCCTGCAATACCTACAGAATCTCAATTTCGTTGAGTCCACTACGTTATTGCAGGTCTACAAGACTGAATAGTGTTCGGCCCATCTCTTCTTTTGCCTTTCCCTGTCCAGAATAATCTCCCCTGTCGCAGATTTCAATGGCTGTGTACACTTTTTTGTTGGTTCAAATGCTTTCTTTCATGCTCTCGTTCATTGATCTGATGTTATCAGTTTCCACTGCCGACTGTAAGGGCTTACATAGTTGAAGTCAGTAGTCATTCACATATTTCCTTGCCAGTCTCTGAACTGCTCTTTGTGGATTTGTAAACCTCCAAGGTCGTGCTGCTCGGGGAAATCTGAAACTCCAGTTCAGTAGATGTCGCTTTTTAAAGGCAGGTGCAAGGATGGCCGACCCACCCTCAAACCAGTCATTTATGCATGCTGTCTTCTTCTTGGTTGGTGTGACTGGCCTCTGACAGACCAGCTGCTCCTGTCTATTTAGTCTCGGTTGCAGAATCAAAGCTATCGCCCTCCTGTTTTGGACACGTGCTCACTCAGATTTTGGTACATCATTTTCGTGCAAGCTGACGGACTGTTTCGAGGCAGTGTTAAGTGTCTTGCCTACATCTGTTTTGTACACGCTGAAATGGACAGTTTGAGACATTGTAAGGTGTCTTGACCTACACATGCTTCGTACAAACTGACATGGACAGTTTCGAGGCAGTCTTAGATGTCGTGACCTACACCTTTCGAACTCGTGAGACGTTCGTACTTACTGGATCCCAGACTAAAGCTTTGTCCAAGGCTGCGTGTGCGCAAACCCTGAGCTTACCTCAATTAGGAACCTAGTGTTTGCTATGCTAGTCCAACGATAGAGCTGCTTAGAGTGTATGCAGTGAACTCCAGTCTTAAGTTTACCTCTCCGGTTAGTTTCTTTCACGTACATGCGGGGTTCGGCCACTGTCGTTTTCATCAGGCTGTTTTACAATGCCCTTGACATATATATTTTGATATTACGTCCGGTCTCACAAGAATGAATTGTACTTTAGTGGTTATCAGTCTCTCATGTTACCTAGAACCCACATTAAACTCTGCTCATGTCATAAATGCCCGTCACTCCCGTGGTACTCCTGTCGCCACACCGTTGACACATCGGTATCCATCTGTCAGGTATGCCTGTCAGTATGTCTAGCTCTCCGTTTCTGAAGCGCCTACCAAATTTACTTGGGATATCTTGCAGTCAACTCACAGGCAGCTCTACCGCTACCAATCTTCCTGCGTCATCTAGACAACATATCATGGGTTTAAACCGCTACCAATCTTCATGTGTCATCTAGACAACATATCATGGGTTTAAACCGCTACCAATCTTCATGTGTCATCTAGACAACATATCATGGGTTTAAACCGCTACCAATCTTCCTGCGTCATCTAGATAACATATCATGGGTTTAAACCGCTACCAATCGTCCTGCGTCATCTAGACAACATATCATGGGTTTAAACCGCTGCGGATCGTCCTGCGTCATCTAGACAACATATCATGGGTTTAAACCGCTACCAATCTTCCTGTGTCATCTAGACAACATATAATGGGTTTAAACCGCTTCCAATCTTCTTGTGTCATCTAGACAACATATCATGGGTTTAAACCGCTACCAATTTGTATGTGACGACTGCTAAATCTTGACAACTATTGCACTGAACGTTGATAATAACGAAGGTAAATCTGACCATCTAACTTTCCCATGGCTTGATTTTCAGACGACAATCCAGGTTAGCTTTGTTAAAAATGTCTGATCTGCCATACCTCCGTCTGAACGCCCTGACCTAATGTCTTTCTCACCTGCCTACTTCCTGTCCGCTAAAATAAATTTCCAACTTCTATGTTTCCTTAGCCTTTAGCTGCTGAGTTAGAAGTTATATCTACCATGCTATATTCATATCTCCCATGCTACATTCATATCCCCCATGCTACATTCATATCTACCAAGCTACATTCATATCTCCCATGATACTTTCATATCTCCCATGCTACATTCATATCTCCTATGCTACATTTATATCTCCCATGATACTTTCATATCTCCCGTGCTACATTCATATCTCCAATGCTACATTCATATATCATATGCTAGATTCATATCTCCCATACTTCATATATGATAGGTACACTGCCACTGTACATTATTGACACACGCCATCAAAACAAGACGATATATTTGTAGGAGAACATTTAGAGTTAGTGTAACCGCGGTGATCATGTCAGTGAGTGCGTTCTTAGATCGTACTGCGAACAAGAAAGTCTTGGTTGTGGTCTGCATGCCATGAGTTGATTCCCTACACTCACAAGAAAGTCATGGTTGTGGTCTGCATGCCATGAGTTGATTCCCTACAGTTGAAACCAACATCGATCATTCTGATTGATCTAGGCATCAGGATCACCTATTTTTATTTTGTTTTGCAAATGACAGTTTAAGTCAAAAGATGAATTGACAGATGACTGATGATTGGGATTGATGAAAACATAATGTACCAGTCTTCTGTGCACAAAACACGCCGTACACCATCTTCAGCAAATCATTAACACAACCATCATCAGCAGACGAAAAAAGATTTATTTATCAATTGACTTAAGAGTAAAGTAAGCAAAACACAAAACATAATCAAATGTAAAACAGCAGGACAGCCAATTATGTTACGCACTCATTTTGCAACACATTGTCAAACACAGAAAATATACGTCCCCAACTAATAATCATAGACAAAGGAAACGCTACAAAAATAATAGCAGCGTAATAGAGCTTGTAACAGGTACATGAACTGATTCATTGGAAGTGCGAGGAGTGTTAATTGCAAGTAAACATACGTAAGATGTACATGATGACGTCACGTCTGGCGTAAACAGCACATACCAACCGTCAAGTTTGCAAAATGTCATTATCCTCCGACTCATAGTTTCCTCAGCAGACCGTTGAAAACATGGCGGGCGCGATACGAAATATCCGTTGATAAAGAGTTGATCAGCGAGCAGTGATTCGGTTTCTATCAGCTGATATGTCGATCAATTGACATTCATGGCAGAATGCAGGCTGTGTTTGGTGATAAAAGTGTACCGAAGACAACAGGGAAGAAATGGGCAACGATGTTTAAAGAAGGACGTGAGATAACGCAACAATATGCGCCTGACCTGGTCTAGGAAGATCTTTCGTTAACTCACGTCCTTCTTTAAACATCTTTTGTCCAGATCTTCACTGTTGTCTTCGGCCCACTTTTGTCGCCATACACTGCCTGCATTCTGAGATGAATGTCAATTGATCTACATATCAGCTGATAGAAACCGAATAACCGCTCGCCACTCAACTCTGGATGGATTTCACATCACAACCGTCATGTTTTGAACGGTCTGCTGAGGAAACTATGAGTCGGAGGATAATGCAATTTTGCAAAGTTGACGATTGGTATGTGCTGTTTACACCAGAAATTACGTCATAATACGTATCGTATGTATGTTTACTGTTGCAGTTTGATCCGGTTTCATTTAAACACGCCTCGCGCACAAGTAACATGAACTTAAAGACGTTCAACAGTGTCACAAAGTTGTTTTTTTCAGTTTTTTAGAAAACGATTTTTGATTTACATTGAAAGTGCCATTATTATTAACATTGGGACATGCAATTGAACATATAGTTATCACAAATCAGACTAGTGTATTGATACAATATGAGAGGCTGGTAAGGACATGTGTGAAAGCTATTATCATAGACTGGGTATGTGTGTTAAAATTAAATGTGTCAAAGATATTACCATAGACTGGGTATGCATGTTGAAATTAAATGTGTCAAAGATATTACCATAGACTGGGTATGCGTGTTGAAATGAATTGTATGAAAGCTATTACCATAGACTGGCTATGTATGTTGGGAGGATATGTATGAGAATTATAACCATGGAATATGTATGCGTGTTGAATGGAATTGTAGGAAAGCGATTACGAAAGACTAGGTATGTGTGTTGAAAGGAATAGCATGAAAGCTATTACCATAGACTGGGTATGTGTGTTGAAAGGAATAGCATGAAAGCTATTACCATAGACTGGGCATGTGTGTTGAAATTAAATAATTTAAAGTAGAGGGTGGTCCCATACTCGATGCACCATTTATTGACACTAAAGAGGTCGATATATTGGTGACCGAGCTTCATTATGACTGCTAGGGAGGCACATCTAAAAAATCACATACGGAATGTGACACAACAACAGCATTCACCAAAAGAATATTTTGATGTTTCACCAGAAATGCATTTGTTAAATCAAATGTGGGGTGTGACACAAAAATCATCATCATCATCATGTAGCGTGTCCTTGGCAGAACGTCGCTTTCGTCACACCCTTTCGATAGGAATAGCGATCAGCATTACGTCTTCTCGTGTGTTTACCTGTTCATATTTAGGCTGTCCTTGTTGTCTTGTGTCCATCTACGTCTTAGGCGTTCTCTGCCTCGTATTACTGGAACAACGCCCACAAGAACTGCTTTATTCAGTCAGTCATCTTGCTTGATGTGGCCGAAAAACCTAAGTTTCCGAGACATAACCTGGTATATAAGCCAGTTATCTTCGACACTCAGATCTTGAATAATGGCTTTATTTGTTATTTTCTTTACCCATAGTATGTTGATGATTCTTCTTTAGCATTGTGTCTCTAAAGCCCTGATACTCTTTCTTAATACGTGTGTGATTGTCCATGTCTCACATCTGTGCATTGCCACAGGGAATACGCATGTTTTGAGGAGCTTCGATGTTAATGCTGTGTTAGTATTGAGTCATACATTGTGCATGCTATTAAGTTTCTAAATTTCTATGGATAATCGCCTTCTTGTGGGCCTTACACAGTCCCCATCATGTGTTATCAAAGAGCCATAATATTCAAAGTAATCCACGTGTTCGATCGATTTCTACATTACCGATAGTGATCGTGGTTGTCGTCTGTGTTTGCCAATTTACATGATCTTTTCTTTGCTTTCTTTCTTTCTTTCTTTCATTCGCTATTGAATCATGCATGACTATCCCCTATGTTGATTTTTTTCAGTCTTGTTTTGTAATCCACTACTATCAGCTGGCGATCAGAGCCCCAATCTGCTATCGAGAGTGTCTTTTGCTGATGTTTAACTTCCATCTCCATTGTACTAAGATGGTCTGTTTGGTTCTTGCTTTTCCAATCTGCAGAGGTCCATTTTTACAGCCTCCTGCGATGTTGTCCGAACAAGCTGTTCGTCATTAGGACACGCCAATAGTTTCCCATATATCATATATGGGACGTGAAACACTAATAGTATCCCATAAATCATATTTGTAATGTGGCACAACAACATTTTCCCTTATAATCGAATGTGATAAATGTAGGGATGGGTGGGGAAGGGGGTATGGTGGGGATACGCATGAAGGAATAGTTCACAGGTAATAAAAAGCCCAGCAAATCAAAATTCTAAATGCACACAATTCTTGTAGCAATGGCTGCAATGCAAGTTATCAATACAGAACTAATGGGGCAATCAATTAGTTACAAGAAAGAAATACTAACACACAGTGGGATGGGGAACAAATAGTCTTTTTTGGGGGGAAAGGGGGGGGGGGGAGGGCGGGAGAATATGATTTTGTAACACATGTGTATAGTCTTTCACGAGTAGGGAGACATTTTAATGTTTGTGGAGGATTCATTCAGGCAATGCTATTAAGGGTCTTTCTCAGCAAGCATCTAAGAACATCATAAGTCCACAAACACCTCATCCATACCGTCACTGCCACTAGTATGAGGCATGTCATGTTCCCAAATAAAATCGGTCAAGATACTCATACATATGCAGAACCAGAATATCACAAATATTGAACTAGCTACACTTTTCAATTTAATTCAATAAATACAGTCTGAAAACTTTTAAAATATCATCTCAAAGAGTAGACAATTAATGAGGACTGTGTTCCAAAAATTACACCAGGACTGTGTTCCACAAATCACACCAGAACTGTGTTCCACAAATCCCATCAGGACAGTATTCCACAAATCCCATCATGACAGTATTCCACAAATTCCACCAGGACTGTATTCCACAAATCCCCCCAGGACTGTGTTCCACAAATCCCACTAGGACTGTGTTCCACAAATCCCACCAGGACTGTGTTCCACAAATCACATCAGGACTGTGTTCCACAAAACCCATCAGGACTGTGTTCCACATATCCCATCATGACTGTTTTCTACAATTCCCACCAGGACTGTGTTCCACATATCACAGCAGGACTGTGTTCCACAAATCCCATGAGGACTGTGTTCCACAAATCCCATCAGGTCTGTGTTCCACAAATCACATCAGGTCTGTGTTCCACAAATCCCACCAGGACTGTGTTCCACAAATCCCATGAGGACTGTGTTCCACAAATCCCACCAGCAATGCATGAATTCATGACATTGTTCAGCTCACGATTACCATATAAACCTGTTCATAAACAACATTCGCAAGACCATCATTGACCACACTGGATCAGACTTCAGCACTGAAATCTTCGTGGAGAGCAAGGATTAAAACGTATGCATTCTACACCAGATCTTATAACGAAAAGAACTTTTGTATTTGGAACAAAATTGCAGTATTACAGTTATAATGTCATTAGATATGCTGCCGGACTACCCATATATGAACCTGCAAATTGAATGTATGAATAACGGGTCATACTGGTTATACAAGTTTTCATTAGATATTTTAAATATTATTTGATGCAGCACCTTAACAAACTTGATGTCGCCACATAGCACATAGTCTATTTCCACTTTGGTTTCCCAGTTTGGGGAGTGCCAGATCCATCTTTTCCCAACCGGCGTTTGTAGGTAGGTGTTCATCTCAAGAATCTTCCGTATTTGGACAAAGACAGCCAGACGCTCACCTGTGCTATTTCGGAAGTCATCGGAGAAGGATGTAACGTTCACCTGTCTGCCTACACCCTACTCTCACATTGAAGTCCCCGATGTAACGTTCACCTGTCCGCCTACACCCTACTCTCACATTGAAGTCCCCGATGTAACGTTCACCTGTCCGCCTACACCCTACTCTCACATTGATGTTCCCGATGTAACGTTCGCCTGTCTAACTACATCCTACTCTCACATTAACGTCCCCAATGACGACACCCTACTCTCACATTACAGTCCCCAATGACGACACCCTACTCTCACATTACAGTCCCCAATGACGACACCCTACTCTCACATTACAGTCCCCAATAACGACACCCTACTCTCACACTAAAGTCCACAATGACAACACCCTACTCTCACACTAAAGTCCCCAATGACAACACCCTACTCTCACATTACAGTCCCCAATGACGACACCCTACTCTCACACTAAAGTCCCCAATGACGACACCCTACTCTTACATTAAAGTCCCCAATGACAACACCCTACTCCCACATTACAGTCCCCAATGACGACACCCTACTCTCACACTAAAGTCCCCAATGACGACACCCTACTCTTACATTAAAGTCCCCAATGACAACACCCTACTCCCACATTACAGTCCCCAATGACGACACCCTACTCTCACACTAAAGTCCCCAATGACGACACCCTACTCTTACATTAAAGTCCCCAATGACAACACCCTACTCTTACATTAAAGTCCCCAATGACGACACCCTACTCTCACATTAAAGTCCCCAATGACAACACCCTACTCCCACATTACAGTCCCCAATGACGACTATTGTGCAAGCTGGTTGTCGTAGTTGAGTTTCAAGCAGCTCGTTAAAATACTCGATGTCGTCATCTGTATATCCGCCGTGGGACGCATCTCACTGTACTACAATGGGTGGCTTAGCTTGGTCATTCACTTTCAGCTTGAATGTTGCCATTCTGGAGCCGATAAGCTCAGCATATTGAACAAATGGTGCACGGCGTTTAGCAATAATAAAGCCCACTCCACCAACGTTATATTGTCGTCACAACCCCCTCCTCCCCGTCATCCCACGTCAATATCGCCTCCTGCTTCACACCAGGTGAAGTGTGAATCAAAATGGGCGCTAGTTTCAGATATTCCGATGAAATCAAATTTTACATTCTTTATGGTGACCATTAAATGGTTTTGTTTATGTCTGTCAAAACCACTTTCTAAGTTTTCTGGTATGACTTGACATGTATGTCTCAAAGGCGTGATCGAGGGGTTGTGTTTACTTATTGATGAGGCAATAAACTAATCCCTGAGGTCTGATTGCAGCTAGAATGAATGAGCAGTTTGATTCAATTTTGTTGTCCATAGAGCCCCAGGACACGACAGAAACACACCGAGTCCATGCAGAACACCTTCTGCCCAGAAGGAGAAGCGCGCCTTGGAGATTGTCACGTCGAAAACGTCAATTCGTATATCTACTTTGGTCAAGAAATGATCAACTCCCACTTAAAACATTCGTATATCTACTTTGGTCAAGAAATGGTCAACTCCCACTTAAAACATTCGTATATCTACTTTGGTCAAGAAATGGTCAACTCCCACTTAAAACATTCGTATATCTACTTTGTTAAAGAAATGGTCAACTCCCATTTAAAACATTGGTATATATACTTTGGTCAAGAAATGGTCAACTCCCACTTAAAAGATTCGGAGATCTTCTTTGGTCAAGAAATGGTCAACTCCCACTTTAAAGATTCGGAGATCTCATTTGGTCAAGAAATGATCAACTCCCACTTAATACATTCGTATATCTACTTTGGTCAAGAAATGACCAACTCCCGCTTAAAAGATTCGGAGATCTACTTTGGTCAAGAAATGATCAACTTCCACTTAAAACATTCGTATATCTACTTTGGTCAAGAAATGACCAACTCCCACTTAAAAGATTCGGAGATCTACTTTGGTCAAGAAATGATCGACTTCCCCTTAAAACATTCGTATATCTACTTTGGTCAAGAAATGACCAACTCCCACTTTAAAGATTCGGGGATCTACTTTGGTCAAGAAATGGTCAACTCCCACTTAAAACATTCGTATATCTACTTTGGTCAAGAAATGACCAACTCCCGCTTAAAAGATTCGGAGATCTACTTTGGTCAAGAAATGATCAACTTCCACTTAAAACATTCGTATATCTACTTTGGTCAAGAAATGACCAACTCCCACTTAAAAGATTCGGAGATCTACTTTGGTCAAGAAATGATCAACTCCCACTTAAGACATTCGTATATCTACTTTGGTCAAGAAATGACCAACTCCCACTTAAAAGATTCGGAGATCTACTTTGATCAAGAAATGATCAACTCCCAATTAAAACATTCCTATATCTACTTTGGTCAAAAAATGACCATCTCCCACTTTAAAAAAATCGAATATCTACTTTTGTCAAGAAATTACCCACTTAAAACATTCGTATATCGACTGTTGATCAACAAATTACTAACTCCCACTTAATGCATTCGAATATCTACTTTTGTCGAGAAATGACCAACACCCACTTAATACATTTGGAGATCTACTTTTGCCAAGAAATGACCAACTCCCACTTAAGACATTCGGTGATTTCACGAAGGATAACAGCCGGCTGGCTCAGCTAGGACTGTATTCAACCCAAACTACAACAGAAGCGAAACGTCAAGCCAAGGGATCACACCTTCAACAGTGTCGTTATTCTAGCCATGGTATATGGGCTACGAATTTTGAAACCTACAGAAAGCTCATGAAGATAGACTTCGCTTTGCCAAACGAGCGATGGAGCGAAGAACATTGGAGATTGCCTTTCGAGATCAAATTCGCAACGCAGAAATCAGACGTCGATATTCCTTCACTGACACTATTGATGTCGTGCTGTTACGAAAATGCAGAGGGGCCGGCCCTGTGGGTACGCATGTCAGATAACAGATGGACACGTAGAATGACGTCGTGGTGCCATACAACCTTAGCGTCCTCGCTGACGATCAAGGATGAGTTGCAGAGATGGCATATTGGAGGCCGTGGGCACAAGATGGTAGACCAAGACAAAAGAGCGAAATGAGTTTACTCAACATTTGGCTACCTGACATCAAACACACGTGACTGATTGAATACCAGGATTTTGAGATTTGAGAACCCAACCCAATTTTATAATTTGTTTTAGAATATGTCAGCTGAATGTGTTGGTAGATTTTGATATGTATTTTAAAAGTCATAATGGAAATAACTCATTCCGAAAAACGATAGTTATTTAATAGACCCATATGTAATCATTGTACCTATGTTTCTTCTATTTTGTTACAACTTCCAAATGTCGTGTGTTCAACTTGCTATATTTCTTTTACGCGTCTTTATTGTTTCTTAATTGTGCAACTGTGTCTACTCTACGTGCGACGAAATCCTTGTCCACTCAAAGAAAATGCGTAGCTACCCCTAGATTCCATAAGCTGACCATCGTCAGGTAATATAATCTCGCCTGGACCATATGGTAGCGTCCAATCTCTGATACGAGTGATGTCCATCAATCAGACCTGTCGACCCTGTCACTGTCAAACAGGCTGCGCGTTCCATTCGCTAAATGCATAAATAGCCCTTCATTTCCAGAAGCCTTTTCACTCCTCATCTGTTCTATTTTAGGCATGAACTTGCGCTGACTCTGATTTAAGTGGAACATATTTGAGCTAGCGTCTGTCCCTCTGTGTCTTCTCTACTCCCCTAATCCATAGCCAAGACACAGATAAGCCGCTTGTAGGTAGTAAAGGATGCCGATTTGTCCTTATGGTCTACTCCCGAAGATTTTTCGTAAATAGGTGCCACACAAGGCAACATGAATAGAACCACCAGCAGGGTTAAACAAGGTGACATTAGGTGTCACTCAAGGCAGCAGGAATAGAACCACCTACAGGGTTACACAAGGTGCCAATAGGTGCCACACAAGGCAACAGGAATCGGACCACTAACAGGGTTAGACAAGGTGCCAATATGTGCCACGTAAGACACTTTGAATAAGACCATCAACAGGGTTACACAAGGTGCCAATAAGTGCCACACAAGGCAACATGAAAAGGACCGTCAACAGTGTTACACAAGGTGCCTATATGAACCACACAAGGCACGAGGAATAGGACCACCAACAGGGTTACACAAGGTGCCAATAGGTGTCACACAAGGCAGCAGGAATAGGACCATAAACAGGGTTACGCTGGGCCATGTCGAAAGTAGGTTCTATCTCAAGCGTTAAATGTGCTTCCACGATTGGGTCATCGATTGGGTCATTGATTGGGTCATTGATTGGGTCATTGATTAGGTCATTGATTAGGTCATTGATTGAGTCATTGATTGGGTCATGGATTGGGTCATTGTTTGGATCATGGACGCGCACACGAAAGTCGACATGGATGTCTAAAGACACCTGCTTCTGGAGTGTGGTGTACGTCACCCTATCGTGCCAGACACGTTTCTGACGAGAGTTCATAAATCTGGTCTGTATATAGCGAGTGAGAGCAGCAATCTTGAGTACACGGTTTATGTTCTGTCGGTATCGTCTCGTATTCTCGACCTGAAAACTTTCGCGTTGACCGGTCGAGGACCTTATCAATGTCTCATGGAAACACTTCATCCAAGAATTAAAATGGAAATAGTATAATATATTCGCTCTATGAAATATGCAGATCAGATATCAATTGTAAGTATAGAAGAAGAGATGCACACACAAGATGGTGGAGATCAAGTCATGTGATGACGTGTAAAAGTGCTATTATAAAGTTGTTCATTTATGCTCGTGCATTATCTGTAATTTATAGTTGCTAGGTTACGTGTAGGGGGAAACTGATCTTTTAAAAACGGAGAGCAATCAACAAAATATAAACAAGGACTTCGTTAAATTGGTGCACATTTTCCCGGCCGTTATTACTTCTGTTAAAGACGGAAAAACAATCCGATTTCAGATAATCTGCTATCATTTCGTTTTCTCCCTCATACAATGGACTCTCAATACAATTAATGTTCCCGGCAATCAAGCAGTCGGTGCCAATAGCTGTGTATTTTACGACACAAATACATGTGAAAGCCCGACTAATAATGTCGCTAATTCCACTACGAGAGACATATGCCTGAAATAGTCTACCCAATTCGTTAGTAGAAAACAGTTTTAGATCTTGAGAAGTGTCATGGTGGAATCCAGTCGTTCGGTCTATGTTGATCCTTGACTTTCTGTAAGCTCTGAAGGTTTTAGCCATGAGGGGCAGATCATCAAATAATCGAAGAGTTAAAGCAAGTTTCGTACCGGCTTCATAAACATAGGACAGGGTAGCGTATAAGCTGATGTTGTATTGGGGTTCGAATCTGGTAACAGTAGGGCTGAAGTCAGTTACAAAATCAAACCCAAGAAACGACTTTATGAAACAGCGAGCGAACTCTGGAAAGGCATCGGACTCATCTAAGGTTAAAGGGTAATCGTCATCAGATACAGCTAGTGCAATAGAATATATATCCTTACACGTGCCACCAGGTCGTCTCACATAACCCGAGGTACACGTTCTTGCACACGATTCTAAAGCACTGTTCAGATCTTTGCTACTTGTTTGGGACAGCTTGCACGTTGCGTTCTGCCAGGAAATTTCTCTTGATGTGAAATCATTGGTAGGGGTTATCACTAGAGAATTCCCTGACAAGGTCATGGTCAAGCTGAAACTGTAGGAATGGCGGTCATCATCAAGTCCTGCTAAGGTAGTGTCCCTTTTCGTGTAACACAGATCACAACTGTACGGTTTGAAAGCCAGATATTTAATTACATTAACGTTGGGAATAAACACGTGACAGTTGTACATCAAATTATTATCTATCTCTCTGAAGTTCTGTGGGCAGAGACGAATTGATTTTGGAATGCATTGTACTCCGACCAGGTCTCCTGTGAGACTTAACGGTGGAGAGTAGATAGGTGAAGGCTTCACCTTTATAATATCCTCTACAGATACTTGGATAAACTTGTCATTAAATCCAAACGTCAGGTGCCACATGACCGGGCTAGAATCCTCTCTGGCAGCACAAGAAAATATGTCCATGTTCTTGTAGATAAAACCTGTGGCTCTGTCTGTGACGTAGGCGTTGTTGATGGCGTCAAGTATGTAGTTATTGTTGGTGGTAGGTGTGTTAGACGTTATCTGTGTTATGTTATTATAGTATGCAGTAGATGTTGGGAGACTAGTTGGTTGTGATGTGGTGGTGGTAAGATCAGAGGTTGGTGTTTTGGTTAAATGGGAATGATTACATGACGTAATGATAAAAAAATGTTCTCTGGCACACTCAACCTCCATGTCCAGCATGTGACCGTACCTGATCCTACTTTCTTGAAGTACTCCAGGACAAGCTGTTGACATGTCCTCACAGCAGTTGTTGTGTACGAGACATCTGAGATCGCATGAACAAAAGTCTTCCAGGGTCTGACCACATTTGTTCCTACAAGATGACGCACCGTGTACGAACAACCCGATGTATATTGTGCTGGTTTCAGACACGACATTAGCTTCTGAAGTAATCGACGTCTCAAATGTTTCGCTGTTTTGCTGTCCTGGTCCATTAACAATAATGGTATGCTGGTTCTGCATTGACTGAGTGGCTATTTCCGCGCTAACATCAATCCGAGTTTCTTTATCAGAAGTCACTCCAACAGCTTCTCCGCTTAATAACATGTCAACGTATAGCAACCAAATAGCCACCAAGATGTAGCCGACTCCCATGACTAAATGTATCAGGTCACGAGCAAAGCCAATGTAGAATTGTATTATCTACCTGAGAGAGAAAAGAGAAGGTATGAGAAGGTAATCATTGTTAAGTCACATCTCTTTTCATGGTATGTATTATGACGAGAATCCTAACTACATGTTTTATAGCTGGGGCAGATTTGGTTGATGGATTGTGAGGCACAACGAAGTACATCAGTTATTTAAGCCTGCTGTTTCTTAGCCATCTGGAAATGTTTAACACAAAATAAAATACAACTGAAGAACGAACATAAAGACCAGCATATAAATATAAATAAGGTGTGAGCTTCATGTATATATAAATAAATATATTTTAAAACTTTGCACATAAAAGATTGTAACAATTTATAGCTTTAACTGGAATATGTAAGGATAACAAACCAATAATATCTTTTTGTGAGTGAAAACTGACAGTTAATTGGAATACAGTAAAACAAAAAGTGTTTTCACAACAAAGAACATAGGACAACCACAAATCATGGCGGTTTTAGGAGAGGTCAATATGTAATGTTGTTGTTGTGGTTGTTGTTGTTGTTGTTGTTGAATGCCCACAGCTAGTAGGTTTATTCTTGTGTGCGCCATGAAAAGGACGTTCAGTGGTGGTTTGTTGTATCTCTCCTCACATCCCGAGACCGCTGATGAAGGTGTGATATGCTTGGCTTTATCTGCGTGTAGCACACTACTGGGGGGATCTCGTCGCTCTCTTGCCTCGTTAGTCTTTCTGCCGTAAAAACAGCCCGTTGCCACATAGGACTGTCGGGAAGTTGAGGAAGGGGTCTTAGCCAGTTTATATTGCCTGGCCCTGGCTTACATGTCTGATCAGTATGTTGTGCTTGACCAAAGGTTAGTCTTCCTCTTCAAATATGTGATAGAATGTGCACCTCTATGCCATCTTCAGTTGAATCATGGTGTAGTATTACCACAAGGTCTCCAATAGCTAGAACCATCAAGCGCTAATGATGTCTGTATTTGTGATTTTTGTACTTTTTGTATGTAAATTTAAGCTTTACATCCGGGGAACTGAGTCGCTAGTCCATTCAGAAACAACAAACTAACCAGGACGCCTCTTTAGGGGTCAGACACAGTACACTGACCAAGATCACAATTTTTCTTCAATGTAAAATTCCCTGGGAAACAAGCAGTTTTCATGGCAGCATGGCCGACGAGATGTGGATCGATGTTATACCCGTAGTAGTGAGCGCCACGAAGATGCATCCAAGCATAGTACAACTGCCTAGATGTCCACGTTCATCAGCATGCTAGGGGTGTGAGTAAAGCTGCTATAACCCATCACTTAACATCATTTTCAGGGCCCAAAAAGGAGTAAACGTATTCGTTGTAGGCATTAAACAACAAGAACAAGCTTCACAAATGTATGAACATTATACAAATCTAAATTGCTTCATTCTAAACTTTAAATCACGGAATTATTGACAAACATAGGAATTAACTAAACGTAAATAAATATAGAACTGTTTACTTCTTACTTGATTTCTTTAGCCAGAAAATGTTGATCAGTGGATGTTTAGAACCTGAGCAGCCATTGCTGTGTCGTGAAGAATATCAAGCCGATCTTATAGTAGCAAGTTGCATTAGCTTAGATAAAATGGGCGTGGTTTCAAATGATTGACTTTTGATATGACACACATCAGTCCTGCAGAGAAATAAGAAAGGGGGGATAACAGAGTGTTTGCATTTGTCAGTTCCTTTTCACATGGTTGTTGTTTTTCCAATCCACGTTTCCTCTCCAGGAAATTTCAAATGCATTCTTATTGGCCTTTTGTAAAATTAATGCACTAGGAATAATGTATTGTTATTTCAAAGAGAAGTAGTCCTCCAGCATCGCACTGTACTGAGGGTGCACAGTCCGGCAATGCACTGTACTGAGGGTGCACAGTCCGGCAATGCACTGTACTGAGGGTGCACAGTCCGGCAATGCACTGTACTGAGGGTGCACAGTCCGGCAATGCACTGTGCAGATCGTGTCCAAATCGGTATTGCACAACAAGATGTCCCAGGCCCTTTCGCTAATATAAGACGAACGGATATGGGACTCGCTTGAGATCGCATTGGTTTGTTTATGGTGGTAATCCACAGTAACCGCCCGGCAGTAAACTGATTTTTGTTTCCCCAAACTCAACATAGCACCAGCACAAAATTGTCACTTCCCTGTTACACAAATGCAACACGGTGGTAATGGCCGAACACGGATTCTTCGGTCCTGTACGTTTGTGGAGATGGTAAGCCCGTCAGGGGCTCCAAATAAAAGTGTTAGTTCGGTATTCCACACTGCACACCGTCTAATGCGACACGCTCCCATTCGTGATCGGATAGAATACAAATGCATTTCTGGTATCTGACCGAGATGGGAAGAGATCCACTGGACTCCCAGGACTATTAACTATAATCCTTAAGAGGTAATCGATCAGGATAATCAATAAATAATAATACTAATAATATTAATAATACTACTACTAAAAATGATAGCAATAATAATTTTCCCCAAATATAAAGGAATGTGAAGAAGAAGAAGAAAAGGAAGAAGAAAAATAGAAAAAGAGGAGGCAAAAAAAAAGAAGACGAGAGAACACATTGTAATGATCATCTCACGTAATACAAGTCATCCAACCGTCTGATTTGTCTTTTAAATCTGCATCAACTGTGAATGTTTTGTCCATGACATCAGCGCAGAGCATAGGATGAACAACTCAACATAAAAAAATGTGCACAAGTACTGCTATCCTCAATGAGAAGCAGGTAGTTAACATTTTAAGGACACAGACTAAACCTCGTATTTTCAAAAGTAAGATATAATGAAAGGCAGGGCGAATGTTCCAGTAATGGATATCGGAAGTCAATGTATCAGGTATAGGCGAACAATGACCTACACTATTGAGGTTGAAAGTATATATTGCCAATCTGAACTCAACGGTACAACTATTATATACAAAATGTACAGTAGTTTATCTATGGGGCAATATCAATAAGCTAGCTTGTAAAGAAAGACAGGGGTCTTTTTAACGATCACAGTTGATTGGTTCTGATACCAAATTGAACCTGAAAGTCCTTCTGTTGTATGACTGTGCGTCATGATGAACCAACAATACTAGGTCAATAAGAGTACACCGTTTGTTGTATGACTGTGCGTCATGATGAGCCAACAATACCAGGTTAATAATGGTATAACCTTTGTTGTGTGACTGGTCGTCATGATGAACCACCAATACCAGGTCAATAATTGTTCAACATTTGCTGTGTGACTGTGCGTCATGATGAACCCCTAATATCAGGACAATAAGGATACAACCTTTAATCAGCGATCATCTGCGCTTGATTAAGCAGTTGAGGTGGTTCGATACAGTCACTATATAATAATCATTACTGACGACCTGAGACATTTGAGGTCGTCGATGACATGAATAGGTCACACATTAAGATATCATCCTTGCAGCATAAAAATACAGAATAGGTGGGTTCTTGCTGCAAGATGGCGAGTGGAAAAGCAAGAAGTTGGTTGAAAGAGAACGATTAAACATTTAGAAAACATAAGAGTCGTGGGAAGAGCTGGAACTGTTGGCTCATAATAGGACAGTGTGACGGCTGTTGGCTGAAGTCCTATGTTCCTATCGGAGTTCAAATATTATTGATTGATTGATACAAAGAAAGAAAATTCCGTGAGAACATATTGACAACATATGGAGCCAATCTAAGACAGAAACACTAAGATGGAATATCTGGAATCATGTAGCAATTCGAATGTGGAAACTAACGAGTGTTTTAACTAGTAAATTGGTTGTTGATGTTGTTTTATTGTTGCTATTATTGTTTTGAATACCCAGAGTGTAAAATTGTCCTCTTGTGTGCACACTGAAAAGGGCTTTTGGGGCCATTTGTTTATCGCTCACTATTTCTGGGTTCATGTTCATCCACCACTTCGATGGCCAGGCTGCCCGTTTCCATGGGGAACTACGAGGAAGTCGATACTGTTTAGCTCGATCAGACGTTAGTCTCCTCTCCCCACTGGAATAACTCAAATAAATATGTTTAAGTGTTGTGATTTTCATTTCTATTGACATGTTTTCATGCACTGAACACATTTATAAGGGTTATCTTTTCTTAGAGAATTGTTTATGGAGTAGACTTTCCTTGTCAACTGGTTGTGCCGTTAACATAATACGTGAATGTTTGTCAGAACAACATTCGAAGGTTTATACTCGTCTTGTACTGTAGCACACAGCGACCATCTCAGTTCTGCTAAATTAAGAACATAACGTACTAATAGATCATAGCTGCGGTGACAATGAAGGTTATCAATTAAGAACAACATAACAAATTACCTCACCAAAACATAATCAAAAGGAATCTTATGTTACGTTCTCAAGATCTTCTTCAGGTACAAAGTACAACACATATGAAGACACCTAGGAAATCAAAACAGGAACAAATATACGCTGCACCAGAAATGTGTATGTTACCATCGTCCGTGCTTGCACAGTTTAATCAGTACATCCGCTAATGTGTTGTCACTTGTAACTGTTTAACAGAGCTGAATCACAACATCAGTGAACTGTTCCTCAAAGGTGATTTGCAAACTAAAACAGGATAACTCTGTCAGCGTTTAATTAATCACAAACGTTAGGTGTGTACCATAACAGGGCGACGACTAAGAATGGTCTGTGTTGTGAAAAGTCAAGTACGTATCAGTACGGGTTTAAATCCACAGATTTCTACGAATCAGTAAAATACCAGAGCAGTACAATAATTCTAGGAACTTTGTAATTTTCTAAGAACAACGGAGCTAAGTAAAAGGTGGTGTACTACCCGTAAACACTGGCATATTGTTCCACTGAATAATCTGCCCTGCTAGCGATACTAATCACAAACTGGCTTGAGAAAAAGGTAGATGATGCACGGTGGATTTATACAAGGATATATGAGTGAATAATTTATAAAGTATAATGAAGAACTAATTGGGGTCATCATTGCTCATATGCAGGCTTATGATACAGTCAAGTGGAGTGAAGTATGTACTCACACTACCGATAACACACAGTGTGAAAGGTTGGAAGGAATCTAGAATGTAAGTATGTGGCTGGTTCTGGTATGTAATACGTCCGTCAATGATTATTTACATGTTTGATTACGTGTATTAAGTTTAAGGAATCCTAGTCACATGTGACAACTTTCACTATTAGGTGACATACCTCACTTACTTTGTATCTTCCCTAATTACATACTTTATGACATATTATTTCCCTTTTTCACCTTCTGTTATTCTTCACAAACAATAACGACATAGGAACGATAAAAACTTGTATCATAAACAACACAAGATAATTCTTTTATTACACATCTAGTCAAATTACACAATTATCAAAACTAAACTAAATATGGCTGAATCTCTCTAACACATAGTTTGTAAGCATAAGCTTGGTGGGACTCTGAAACTGTTAACCGAGTTATTGAACTATCTGATACTTATTATTATACACACATTTCACTTAGAATAAATCTATACAAATCTTTTTCTATAATTGATTACCTAACTAACTGACGTGATCTTGTAATGCGCCCAAGCAGTTCGTGATGTGACTGATCTGCAACTCGTCTGATCATCAGGACTACGTGGTGAATAAAATGATCTCCAAACCCTCAGGAACGTGCAGCTCTGGTTCCCGCGTTACACCCATTCTGCGAGAAGGTGATTCCTGAGATTTCAGATTGCAACTCTCGCTTCGTATGAGCTCATTTTGACCTGTCTGTTACTCAACCGAGTCAGTTTGTTCTCGACATGTGTGGTTTTCCTATTGCCACTGAGTTTATAACATCATAAATTTTCTTACTGTGTTTTTGCAACTTCAGTTTTGTTGTCGACCCCAGAAGATCACCAAGAACTGATGTATGTGATATTCCCACATCCACTGATTTTATAATCTCAGCTTTTTTTTATCCTGCCACTCTGGGTGAAAAGATCTATCGCATCGTGGTTACATAAGATTCACCATTCACTTAAATAGACACTAGTGCAGTTCTCCCTTAATGATAGTGGTTTAACACCCTGCACTGGCTCTGATCAAAATCTGTCTCGCTCGTAATATAATTGGTCCGTTAGGCACCTCCCTAAACAACATGGCTGCTAATCTCGAGCTCCCTTCTCTACCCCTAACTCGTTGCCCAGATAGTCACTCGAATAATTATTGTGCCTGAAAAATTGTAGACTGACGAATTCCTCCCCCACCCCACCCCTTTCCTCCTTCAGAAACCTATACCATTAGATGTCTCTCTGGTCACGCCTGCCTATTTGCCAGTGCCAGTTCTGTCGTTAAATTTTGCATCATTGTCTTTTTCCACCCCATTTTCTTATTTGGAACACTAGTTAATATAGTTAAGGGTTGGACTACATTTCCCAACCGCCCCCCCCCCCCCCCCCCAATTTGAGCAACAATTTCCAACTGAAA
The DNA here is from genome assembly GCA_036924085.1 of Ariolimax columbianus. Taxonomy (NCBI): domain Eukaryota; kingdom Metazoa; phylum Mollusca; class Gastropoda; order Stylommatophora; family Arionidae; genus Ariolimax; species Ariolimax columbianus. Next base: position 4,933,744 of record JAVGWX010000008.1, read on the forward strand.
GTAAACATTTATCTCCCTTTCTCTCACGTTGCTAGTCAAAAGCACGCTTTGTCAATGAATACAAGCCGTGTGTTACCTTAGTTTGAACTTTCCCTAGCTGAGTTGAAATATCCTATTTCTTTTGCTAATATCGGCTCTCCAAGAATACATTTCTAGCCCCAACTCCTCTACTCCTCATGGATTTGGTACTTCTCATGTAGCATGTCCTTTGTAGAACGTCGCTCCCATCACAGTCTGTCTGAAAGAAACTCGTTCCCTTGCCAAAACTCCAGCTTCCGCCACTGTCGTACTCAGGCACTCCTGGATATCTTGGTGCCATCGTCTTCTTGGTCTACCCCTTCCTCTTTTGCCTGGCACCATACCTTCCATCACCGTCCTCTCAAGACCGTTGTGTCTCTTGATGTGACCAAAGTATTTGCATTTTCTAGCCAAAATGGAATTGATAAACCAGTTCTCCTCTATGCTCAACTCTTGCCGAATGTCTACATTTGTTCTTTTCTCTGTCCAGGGTATTCTGAGGATCTTTCTGTAACATTTTGCCTCGAAGGATTCGATTCTTTGTCTAGAAGTTTTGGTAATCGTCCATGCTTCACAGCCATAAGCTGCCACAGGAAAAACACAGGCTCTCAAGACTTTTACTTTTATCGTTTTGTTGGAGCCCTGCCATAATTTCTTCAGGCTGTTCAGTCTCTGCATTGCCATAGTTAGTCTTCTTCTGATTTCTTTCGAGCAGTCACCATTTTTGTCGATTCTGGAGCCCAGATATTGAAAATGTGTGACCTGATCTATTTCCTCACCACCCACTGTAAATGTATGCTGACATTGTGTTTTATCGGTGGTCATTATCTTTGTTTTGTTTATGTTTATGAACAGATTTTGATCTTTACTACTTATATTTTTTTACTACTTTACTACTTTTTTTGGTACTTATATAAAGAAATTTGCCAACATCTCTTAAGTGCTCTAAATCAACAAATAATAATGATGCCCATACCAAACATGAATTCATTCAAGGCTATTGGAGGGATGTGGAAATAACGGAACTAGACGCTTACAGTAAGCATCTGACACGTGATAGAACTATGAAACTTAAAAAACCACATGGGAAGAACAACAGGAAAAAGCATTCCTGCGGCTATAATATTCTGAGCTGAACAGGAAAGTGAGAAAGAGTGCCAGATGGGATAAGAGATCCCATAGATAAAAGTGTTCATGAGACTGAAAACACCGTAAAACAAGTTGAACTTAAGTCGTTATGTAATATAACTGGAAAACTGTGAGGGATAAAAGAACAAGACCACAGGGTATTAGTAAAACAACACAGACATAACATCTGCAACGGAGACAAACAGTGGGACAGATGGGTGAAGACTTAACCGAACACTGAACAGAGATCCGTCAATATCCCAGACTGACATTTGACAATCAATGGAGTCCCAACCAGTAAATTAAAATCCAACAACACAACCGGATGCAATAATGTTATACATCAGTTAGACGTAGCAGAAAACATGCAATGCCGACACAACATATTTTATACGAACTGGATACGCTTGTCTTTTAAATTATATTTACACAAATCTCTGAGAGTTGAAGAATTAGTAAGGTTAGGAGTAGATGCTTTGTACGTTCTGGGCACATGGCGATATCTTGTTTCTGAGGTTAATTAGCAGAATGAACATGAGTTAACAAATAACAACAGAACGCATTTGTGCATGGTGACTGAGAATTGTATGATGTCTTTGATTCAGTTGCAACTGTTTAACTCATATGTGACTAAGAACTGTATGATATCTTTGATCCAGTAGCAAATGTTTAACACTCATCTTTGACGAGAATTGAATAATGTCTTTCATCCAGTAGTAAATCTTTAACATTCATCTGTAACGAGTGTCTAGTTTTTTCCTTCACATCTCGAGGGTGTTGCTGAAGGTGAACCGCGATCTTCCTGGCTGCTGCGCCATTCTTGGCTACGTCTGCGTAACGCTCGCTACTGCAGGGATCACGTCGATCCCCATCTTTTCAGCCAACTGCTATGAAACAATTACTTGTTTTCATGGAACGGAACACAGAAGAGATGTATTGGTGTTTATCAAATAACAGCAAATAATCACTTAAGTCTACACAATCTTGGCAGATCAAAAGGCAACATCTAAGAGAATTTCCAGATGCAGAGGGGCTCTGGAAACATGTAAGAACTATTCAGAAAGATACTTGGGGTGACGATCTACCAAAACAAAAACATATGCAAAAACAAAAACTGTAACAGAGAAAATGGGTAGAACAATAAGAAATTCATATTAGAACAACAGTAAAAACAACACTACTAGAACAAACACTCTGGAAGATATGCACTGAAGGCAACACAAAGGTTATTTAGAGCATTAGAAGAGATAAGATAAAATACGAAAACATTGATGAATGCCAAGAGAGGCAGATGAAGCTGTAGAACAATAACTTATGAAAGACCTGTACAACAGCGTAGAAAAACAACAACAACACTTAAAGGACAATATAAACAACCACATTGATTTATTAAAGAATACGATTACAATTTTATTAGTAATACAAATGAGCTGTGGAAGAAATGGACAGCACATTTCTAAAAACTTTTAAATCGACCAACTACATTAGATGTCCCCGATAAGCAGCAGGCAGAAACGGAATTACAAATTAGTCTTGGTTGTCCTGATACAAGTGTGTGATATCAGATTGTTTATGTTGCGTACCTGTTATTGAGCTGACCTAGTGTGTGATATCAGAGTGTCTATGTCGCGTACCTGTTATTGAGCTGGCCTAGTGTGTGATATCAGATTGTCTATGTCGCTTACCTGTTATTGAGCTGGCCTAGTGGGTGATTTCAGATTGTCTACGTGGTCCGTCCGTGGTGATTTATCTAAGGCTTATAGCAGAGCTCGACAGTACGTCTCGCTGGTGGTCCGACTCTCGCAAAGAGCTTGTGACCGGCAAATAGAAAGCAGGAATCGTTGCCTCGAGGCCCTGCGTTCTCCTACGGAGAAGGGCAGGCCGGCAGGCCAAATTGTCTCTAGTCCCAGTGAAATTCATCGCCGAGGTCGTTGGGATCCGTTCTGCACAGAGCGCTGCCATCCCTCCTCGAGCGAGCCCGGTCGGTCGGTCGTCTGGTGCGTGTGGGAGGCCCCTGTCAGGCGGTCCAAGGTCGACGTAGTGAGGGACGGGTGGAACGACCGTCCGTCCCGTCAGTCGGTCCCTGCGGCCGTCCCAGCGAGGATTTTTACACACCCTTCCTCCGCCGACCGGTGTGTGCTGTACGTACGTCTCCGACAGATATCTGGTTGATCCTGCCAGTAGTCATATGCTTGTCTCAAAGATTAAGCCATGCATGTCTAAGTTCACACTGTCTCACGGTGAAACCGCGAATGGCTCATTAAATCAGTCGAGGTTCCTTAGATGACACGATCCTACTTGGATAACTGTGGCAATTCTAGAGCTAATACATGCTTACCAAGCTCCGACCCTCGCGGAAAGAGCGCTTTTAATAGTTCAAAACCAATCGTCGTTTCCCCTCGCGGGGTTGCGGCGTCCCCACTGGTGACTCTGGATAACTTTGTGCTGATCGCATGGCCTCATGTGCCGGCGACGCATCTTTCAAATGTCTGCCCTATCAAATGTCGATGGTACGTGACATGCCTACCATGTTTGTAACGGGTAACGGGGAATCAGGGTTCGATTCCGGAGAGGGAGCATGAGAAACGGCTACCACATCCAAGGAAGGCAGCAGGCGCGCAACTTACCCACTCCCGGCACGGGGAGGTAGTGACGACAAATAACAATACGGGACTCTTTCGAGGCCCCGTAATTGGAATGAGTACACTTTAAACCCTTTAACGAGGATCTATTGGAGGGCAAGTCTGGTGCCAGCAGCCGCGGTAATTCCAGCTCCAATAGCGTATATTAAAGTTGTTGCAGTTAAAAAGCTCGTAGTTGGATCTCAGGCGCAGGCGGGCGGTCCGGCTCGCGCCGGTTCACTGCCCGTTGTCTCCTGCCCTACCGTCTGCCGGCTCTCTCTCACGGGTGCTCTTCGCTGAGCGTCCTGGGTGGCCGGCGCGTTTACTTTGAAAAAATTAGAGTGTTCAAAGCAGGCCTCGGCTGCCTGAATAATGGTGCATGGAATAATGGAATAGGACCTCGGTTCTATTTTGTTGGTTTTCGGAACTGGAGGTAATGATTAACAGGGACAAACGGGGGCATTCGTATTGCGGCGTTAGAGGTGAAATTCTTGGATCGCCGCAAGACGAGCTACTGCGAAAGCATTTGTCAAGAATGTTTTCCTTAATCAAGAACGAAAGTCAGAGGCGCGAAGACGATCAGATACCGTCGTAGTTCTGACCATAAACGATGCCGACTAGCAATCCGCAGGAGTTGATTCGATGACTCTGCGGGCAGCTTCCGGGAAACCAAAGTGTTTGGGTTCCAGGTGAAGTATGGTTGCAAAGCTAAAACTTAAAGGAATTGACGGAAGGGCACCACCAGGAGTGGAGCCTGCGGCTTAATTTGACTCAACACGGCCAACACTGAAATGATTGACATGCCGAGACCACTTTTCTGGGGTCTAATATGCAACTGGTGCTGGATTTAGACCCTCAGAAATCTGGGGTTATGCCCCCTGTGGCTCGGTTTGTTTGCATCGAGTGTTCTGACAAAGGAATTGACGGAAGAGCACTATCAGGAGTGGAGCCTGAGGCTTAAATTAACTTAACACGCCAATACTGTAGAATGACGGTCAAAAAGAGAGCACCTTCGTGGGGTCTAATAGTGAACATGTGCTGGAATTAGACCCTCGAAAATCTGGGGACACCCTCTAAGTAACTTGATTGTCTCGCTAAAGGAATTGACGGAAGGGCACCACCAAGAGTGGAACCTGCGGCTTTATTTGACTGAACACGCCAATACTGTAGAACGACTGACAAATAGAGAGCACTACTGTTTGGGTCTAAAAATGAACGTACGCTGGTATTAGACTCACGGAAGACAAGTCAGCTCTCAAACACTCTAATGAAAGAATGATACGGAAATCGTGTTTAACCCCGCAGAAACCGCAGATTTCAAATAACTGGTCATTGACAAACAAAAGCCCTCAATAAATTCGTCTGACCAAACAGTGAACGGGTGCTGGAAATAGACCATCTGAAGACAGGTCAGTTTTACCATACTAATGACAGGGGGTTGCTACGGAAAAACAGCTCATATCGAGAGGAGCCGCAGACACTTTGGTTCACGAACCAGGCTGATAAGCCAATGGCGCGAGGCTACCATGTGGGGGATTACGGCCGAACCCTTGTAAGCTGCAATCCGGTCCAAAATCTCAGCACCACTGCATTGAGAGGCTCCTACATGCTCGGGACCTGGGGCTTGCGCCCCAGCCATATCCGGTAGAGCCGCAGCAAGAGGTCCTTGCCGCCCGCCGATCAAAGCGGGCGGACAACTGCTTGATACTCACCTTATACTGCGATGGGGTGCGAAACCACCAACTAAAGACTTAGAACCTGGTCAAGGTAACGAAAACAGTAGAGCAGCCACCTCACTGTGAACTGTCGAGACTCAACTAATGACCATGAGAGCTGTCCGCACACCAGGCGAACAACATCTCTGTGACATTACCAGGCTTGTCCTCTGGCTAAATGCACGTCGGCTACGATATCTACCTCTGTACGTTATCAGCCATATAACTATCATGCTGGACGCAGAAGAGATGCAGACCAGCGGACATTGCACACCTGCCCCACTGTGTCAACACCCCAGGTGGCGGGGAATGCTAGGCGTACCATCCCTGCATAGAAGCCAAGAAAATAAAGGGAAAAGAGATACCCCACTCACATGCAAATGCTACGTTTCTGGCAGGACGTGACGATCCTGGGATACAGACACACTGGACTGCCTCTCTTCCGGGTAAACCAGTCCATCTCATATATCATATAACATATCATCATTGCACCCTATAGACACGAGTAGTGAAGACTCGATAGTCTGGTAAGACAACTTCCATAAGAGAGACAACTCTGATCATAAAAAACTGCTGCCTTGCAGATAGGCTGGGGACAGCCAAAGGCTAAGGAGGGCATCCCTACAGAAACGCCTGTTGAAATCGGATGCACGGGGCCGCAAGCCTAACAAAACAGTGCAACGTAAATCGCAGCATGATGGCAGTACAACCTATTAGAAAAACGCATGGCGCTCATCCTGCGGAGTCCCGCCAGGCAGCGATAGTGCCGGGCCTCACGCCTCGAAGGGGCCCACCCTTGACTACTGGTGGTCATCCACCGATGTGTCGTGGAGTCAAGGCACATGGCTATGGGGCAACTTCTATTGGCCAAAACCTCAAGACCCTCAAAATACTACAGTGGAATGCGGAGGGAGTCATTAACAAAAAACTTTCCCTAACACACCACCTGCATGAAGGTAAGATTGACGTGGCATGTATCCAGGAAACGCACCTCAACAATAATCATAAATTCTCAATCAGAGGATACCAGACCTTCCGTCTAGATAGAGAAGGCCACAAAGGAGTAGTCCTGATACTGACCAGAAACTGCATACCGAGTAGCGCGGTATCTGTCAATCACACCGGACAAGTAGAAATTGTAGGAGTTGACATAATGGCTCAAGAGACGAAGCTCCGCATTTTCAATATGTACGGACCACGAAATAGAGACCTATCGCTCTCGAGTATGGAGGTCAGAGACTCCAACTGCATAGTAGTTGGAGATTTCAACAGCCACTCGGAGAGATGGGGATACTCTGATGTGACCAAAGTATTTGCATTTTCTAGCCAAAATGGAATTGATAAACCAGTTCTCCTCTATGCTCAGCTCTTGCCGAATGTCTACATTTGTTCTTTTCTCTGTCCAGGGTATTCTGAGGATCTTTCTGTAACATTTTGACTCAAAGAATTCGATTCTTTGTCTAGAAGTTTTGGTAATCGTCCATGCTTCACAACATTAAGCTGCCACAGGAAAAACACAGGCTCTCAAGACTTTTACTTTTATCGTTTTGTTGGTGCCCTGCCATAATTTTTTCAGGCTGTTCAGTCTCTGCATTGCCATAGCTAGTCTTCTTCTGATTTCTTTCGAGCAGTCGCCATTTTTTGTCAATTCTGGAGCCCAGATATTCAAAATGTGAAACCTGATGTATTTCCTCACCACCCACTGTAAATGTATGCTGACATTGTGTTTTATCAGTGGTCATTATCTTTGTTTTGTTTATGTTTATGAACAGATTTTGATCTTTACTATGTCCATTAACGGCTGAAAGTAGCTGCTCTAGCCCTTCCGCACTTCTTGATAGTATCACTGTGTCATCTGCGTATCGTAACTCTGGAATCTCCTACCCCCCCCCCCCCCCCCCCCAATCGTAAATGGGTCGAAACTTGCAATGTTCTCATCTTCTCGTACATTTCTCATTATACATTCCTCATACATGTTGTACAAATAAAGTGAGAGGATACATCTACATTTTTCATAGATATTCCTTAAATTGAATATGTGGTCCCGGGTCCCCCTGTCTTTCCTAAAACCTGCCTGTACTACGTGAATTTCAGATTCAAACCTTTTCTCTATCCTTCTTAATAGGATTCGCAAGAGTATCTTGCTAGCATGGCTGATCAGTGCGATAGTTCGGTAGTTCGTGCACAGCTTCAGGTTGCCTTTTTTGGGGAGTGGAATATACATTTTTTACTTCCATGCTTCTGGCCACTCTGCACTGTGCCATATCTGTTTACACAGCTTGTGATAGACTCGAGCACATGCCTCTCCTCCTGCTTGTATTTGCTCTGCTGGGATATCATCGCATTCTGGGGACTTTTCCTTTTTCAGGCTTTTAATTGCAGAGCGTACTTCTTCCAATGTTGGTTCAGGTTCTTTCTCATCCTTTGGTAGGATTGAAACTGAGCGCTTTGTGCTATCTCCATACATGGTTCTGCAGTACTCTCTCCATCTATTCAGTATGTCTTTGGTTTATGTTAATGTTAATGTTATTGAGCTGCCTAGTGTGTGATATCAGATTGTCTATGTCGCGTACCTGTTTTTGAGCTGGCCTAGTGTGTGATATCAGATTGTCTATGTCGCGTACCTATTATTGAGCTGGCCTAGTTTGTGATATCAGATTGTCTATGTCGCGTACCTGTTATTGAGCTGCCCTAGTCAGCACGCCAGACACATACTGACCTTGTCCGGGACAATTATGACTTTAGATGGTTTTAAAGAAATATTTAAACGCCTTTCCCCACCTTCTGATTTACAGCATTCCATCTCACTCTTCATTTCCACACTTCTCTTTAGGCCAACTGGCCTGTCGCTTGCCTCTCAACCCACACATATCAGCCCTCTTAACCCACAATTATCAGCTCTCTCAACCCACACATATCAGTCCTCTCAACCCACACATATCAGCCCTCTCAGCATACAATGTTTCCCAAATCTAACCTCCTTTCAACCAAACTATGTCCCACTCAACCCGCCAGATCCCCCGACCGTTTCTCCACTTAACAACCCGCCCAGATCTTACGTCACAACATGTACATCTCCTATCCATTTCATCCACCTTCAACTCGCTAAACGTTTGCGAATCAACACAGCAATCCAGCTATGGGCATCTATTCCGCATTGGCTCTCTCATATCTACTCAACAACTAAAATGTATCTTGCAAACACAATCATGGACATCTCTTGCTAATTCAAATGTGTCCTTTCCGGAACAATTTGTTCACTAGCCGGTAAATGTCTTCCTTATGAAACCTACAAATTACTCTTTTCATGTCTTCCCTCTCAAACCAAACAATTAATTTGTGCATGTCTTCCAACTTAAACCAAAACAATAGCTCTGTTCATGTTTGCACATGAAATCACACAAATCAAACAATAACTCTGTTCATGTATGCACATGAAATCACACAAATCAAACAATAACTCTGTTCATGTATGCACATGAAATCACACAAATCAAACAATAACTCTGTTCATGTATGCACATGAAATCACACAAATCAAACAATAACTCTGTTCATGTATGCACATGAAATCACACAAATCAAACAATAACTCTGTTCATGTATGCACATGAAATCACACAAATCAAACAATAACTCTGTTCATGTATGCACATGAAATCACACAAATCAAACAATAACTCTATTTGTTTCATCCCATTCAAAATAAACACTTACACTCTTCGAATCTTCCCACTCAAACAAAACAATTAATCTGTTCATGTCTGCCGACTCAAACCAAACAATTACTCTGTGTATGTGTTTATTCGTCCCACTCAAACCAAATAATTACTCTTTGTATGGGCTTAGTCGTCCCACTCAAACCAAACAATTATTCAGTTCTTGTCTTTCCCCGAAAACTAAAGATTTACTATGTTCAAGTCTTCTAACTCAAACCAAACAATTATTATGTTCATGTCTGCCCACTCAAACCAAACAGTTACTCTATTCATGTCTTCCCATTCAAGACAAACAGTTACTCTATTCAGGTCTTAACACTCAGACCGTACAATTACTATATTAATGTCTTCCAACTCAAATCAAACATTTGGTCTGTTAATGTCTTCCCAATGAATCCAAACAATAAAACTGTTCATATTTTCTGACTTAAACAAAACAAATACCCTGCTCATAATTTTCCATTGAAACCAAACAAATACTCTTTTCATGTCTTCAGAACAATTGCTCTGTTCATATCTTCCCACTGAAACAAACCAATTACTCTGTTCAAGTGTTCCCATTAAAATAAAACAATTACAATGTTCATGTATTACCACTCAAATCAAACAATTACGCTCTTCATATCTTCCTGTCAAGCCAAACAATTACTCTTGGCATGTCTTCCCACTGAAATCAAACAATTACTCTGTTTGTGTCTTGCCACTCAAACCAAACATCTATTCTGTTCATGTATTTCAACTGAAATCAAATATTTATTCTGTTGAGGTCTTCCCACTCAAACCAAACAATTATTGTGTTCATGTATTTCCACACAAACGGAACACTTATTTAGTTCGTGTTTTCCCACTTCAATGAAACAACTAATCTGTTCATGCCTTCTCACTAAAACCAAACAACTAATATGTTCATGTCCTCCTAATCAAAACAAACAATTACTCTGTTCATGTATGTCGACTCAAACAAAACAATTACTCAGTGTATGTCTTCCCCATAAAGCTAAAGAATTAATATGTTCAAGTCTTCCAACTCAAACCAAACAATTACTCTGTTCATGTATGTCGACTCAAACAAAACAATTACTCAGTGTATGTCTTCCCCATAAAGCTAAAGAATTAATATGTTCAAGTCTTCCAACTCAAACCAAACAATTGCTCTGTTCATGTATGTCGACTCAAACAAAACAATTACTCAGTGTATGTCTTCCCCATAAAGCTAAAGAATTAATATGTTCAAGTCTTCCAACTCAAACCAAACAATTACTCTATTCCTCTTTTCCCACTCAAACAAAACAATTAAACTGTTCATGTTTTTTTTCACTTCAATCAAATAATTATCCTCTTCGTATGTTCCCACTCAAACCAAATAATTATCCTCTTCTTATGTTCTCACTCAAACCAAACACTTTTTCTTTTCATGTCCGCCCACTCAAATCAAACAGTTTGTCTGTTCATGTTTTCCCAACCAATCAAAACAATTGTTCTGTACATGTCTTTTCAATAAAAACCGAAACATTTACTCTGTCCATCTCTTCCCATTCAAACCAAACAGTTACTATAATCAGGTCTTAACACTCAAACCAAACAATTCCTCTATTTATGTCTTCCCTTCAAATCAAACAGTTGGTATTGTCACGTCTTCTCAATCAAACCAAACAATTAACCTGTGCATGTGTTCCCACTTAAACCAAACAATTATTATGTTCATGTCTTCCTATTCAAATCAAACTATTACGCTGTTCATGTCCTCGCATTCAAACCAAATAATTACTTTTTTATGTATTCCCACTCAAACCAAACAATTACTATGTTCATGTTTTCGCTTTAAACAAAATAATGAAACTTTTCATGTTTTCCCACTTCAACAATACAATTAACCTCTTCATATGTTCCTACTCAAACCAAACATTTACTCTGTTCATGTCTTCCTACTCAAACCAAACATTTACTCTGTTCATGTCTTCCTACTCAAACCAAACATTTACTCTGTTCATGTCTTCCTACTCAAACCAAACATTTACTCTGTTCATGTCTTCCTAGTCAAACCAAACATTTACTCTGTTCATGTCTTCCTACTCAAACCAAACATTTACTCTGTTCATGTCTTCCTACTCAAACCAAACATTTACTCTGTTCATGTCTTCCTACTCAAACCAAACATTTACTCTGTTCATGTCTTCCTACTCAAACCATACATTTACTCTGTTCATGTCTTCCTACTCAAACCAAACATTTACTCTGTTCATGTCTTCCTACTCAAACCAAACATTTACTCTGTTCATGTCTTCCTACTCAAACCAAACATTTACTCTGTTCATGTCTTCCTACTCAAACCAAACATTTACTCTGTTCATGTCTTCCTACTCAAACCAAACATTTACTCTGTTCATGTCTTCCTACTCAAACCAAACATTTACTCTGTTCATGTCTTCCTACTCAAACCAAATATTTACTCTGTTCATGTCTTCCTACTCAAACCAAACATTTACTCTGTTCATGTCTTCCTACTCAAACCAAACATTTACTCTGTTCATGTCTTCCTACTCAAACCAAACATTTACTCTGTTCATGTCTTCCTAGTCAAACCAAACATTTACTCTGTTCATGTCTTCCTACTCAAACCAAGCATTTACTCTGTTCATGTCTTCCTACTCAAACCAAACATTTACTCTGTTCATGTCTTCCTACTCAAACTAAACATTTACTCTGTTCATGTCTTCCTACTCAAACCAAACATTTACTCTGTTCATGTCTTCCTACTCAAACCAAACATTTACTCTGTCCATGTCTTCCTACTCAAACCAAACATTTACTCTGTTCATGTCTTCCTACTCAAACCAAACATTTACTCTGTTCATGTCTTCCTACTCAAACCAAACATTTACTCTGTTCATGTCTTCCTACTCAAACCAAACATTTACTCTGTTCATGTCTTCCTACTCAAACCAAGCAACTAATCGTATCATTTCTTTCCACTTAAACTAAATAATTATGATGTTTATGTTATCTCACTCAAACCAAACAATTACGATGTTCCTGTTCTCCCACTTAAACCAAATAATTATTCTTGTAATGTCTTCCAACTGAAATCAAACAATTACGAGGTTTGTGTCTTGTCACTCAAACTAAACAATTACTCTCTTAATGTATTTCAACTCAAACAATTAATTATTCTGATCATGTTATTCCACTCATACCAAATAAATACTCTATTTATGTCTTCCCCACAATTACTATGTTCATGTTTTCCCACACAAACACAACAATTACTCTGTCCATGTCTTCCTATTCAATCTAACAATTACGATGTTCATTGTTATCCCCAAAAGGACTCTGTTCATGTCTTCACACTCATCGTTTCATCTATTCCTACAATCCTGTCTATCTCTTATTGAAATAACCAACCCCCACCTCCCCCTACCTCACTCCTTCCCACTCCCCACCCTTCTCAAATATCTTCCTCCCTCCCCCACCTTCCTCCCCCTTCCCACCCTTCTTAAATCTCTTCTCTCTCCCCCACCTCCCCTCACTCCCCCTCCCCTCCCCACCCTTCTCAAATCTCTTCCTCCCTCGCCCACCTTCCTCCTCCCTCTATCTTTCTCAAATCTCTTCCTCCCTCTCCCCATCTTCCTCCCCACTCCACCTTTCTCAAATCTCTTCCTCCCTTCCTATCACAATGTAAAACAGTGATGTTGAGTGTGTCGTGGCCGACTAACTTGACAAAAAAAACCAATGTCGTTGTTTTCATCCAATTGCGTTTCCGTGTTAGGAATGATGACGAATGACGTTGGATGACATATGTCAAAGACAAGGTTGAAATGATTGACGTGTGAAAAGAGAGAATTTGTCCAGTCAGTAACATCCACGTCTGCACTTACGGGGGTTAATGTAAGGCGTAGTCATTTTGTTGTCACACGTGCCAGTCACTCGCAGTCGCCTCGCGTAGTTCGTGTGTCAATAATGCTGTTGATATTAGGTCCTGCCCGTCACTTGCACGAATGATATTCATTTGCTAGATTATAATTAATGGCATAGGCTTTTCAGCACGCTTAATATGCGATATATTTATATATATTATTTTTACTGATACATTTTTGCGGGAACTTCAATTTTCTTTATCAGTGAACGGTTTTATGATTCCAGCTTGATGATTGTGTTTGCACGATACAGTAAGTAGACATTGGTACAAGATGATGCACTGTTAAAGTTACACATGAATAAATACATTTGGGCAGAACTGTCTGGCGCCCTGGATAGTATGACGGACACATTTGAGGAAAGAGAGACATCCGAAGTGACTACCTACATTCTGGAAGAACAAAACTAATAATTGGTTCTGGAAGGACAAAACTAATAATTGGTTCTGGAAGGACAAAACTAATAATTGTTTCTGGAAGGACAAAACTAATAATTGTTTCTGGAAGGACAAAACTAATAATTGTTTCTGGAAGGACAAAACTAATAATTGGTTCTGGAAGGACAAAACTAATAATTGTTTCTCGAAGGACAAAACTAATAATTGGTTCTGGAAGGACAAAACTAATAATTGTTTCTCGAAGGACAAAACTAATAATTGTTTCTGGAAGGACAAAACTAATAATTGTTTCTGGAAAGACAAAACTAATAATTGGTTCTGGAAGGACAAAACTAATAATTGTTTCTGGAAGGACAAAACTAATAATTGTTTCTGGAAGGACAAAACTAATAATTGTTTCTGGAAGGACAAAACTAATAATTGTTTCTGGAAGGACAAAACTAATAATTGTTTGTGGAAGGACAAAACTAATAATTGGTTCTGGAAGGACAAAACTAATAATTTGTTCTGGAAGGACAAAACTAATAATTGGTTCTTGAAGTGTTAAAACGTTGATCGGGGAAAGAAAGATTGATAACGCAATTTCAGAGGTCAGTGTTTTGAAACTTGATTTATTGAGCGGGACAGAGAAAAAACTTTCAGACTCAGAATACATGAGAAAAGACCAGTTTACGTTAGTACACTCAGGTAGTGAAAGACTAGAACGAGGGGGACTATTTTGTTCAACAGATATCAGGAAAATATGATGTTTGTAGATCTTAGCAACACAATAATAGAATGATTCTGTTGAAGTTATTAGATACATCATTTGATATTGTTATTTTTGAAAACGTATATAACAACTCAAGAACATATGAATGAAGAAACATATGAACTTCTTCTTCTTCCTCTTCCTCTTCTTCTTCGTACCCTGTCAGACGTCAACTTGAATTTATTTGAAGAAGGCAGCGGTCATCCTCAGGCTGCCGACACTGCCATAGAGCTTGTCTAGTGTTGCCACTGGTTATGGCCACATCTGCTTTCTCTGGTCCTCGTATTTCGGGCAATTATGCAGCAGATGTTCAGCGGTAATTTTCCCTGTACCATAAGGTCATTCGTCAGTGCCACCTATCTTCAGTTTATTGAATAGATGGTACCTCAGTCTGTTGTGGCCTGTGCGGAGTCTGAAGACCACGACCTGCTCTCTTCTGTTCAACTGGTAATAGGCATCATTTTTTGTGTAGCCAGTATGTTCTGTTTCCCATTTGATCATGTATCTAGCTCTAATACGCCTTTTGGACTCTTTGTAGGTCACACTAGGATCTGGTTGTGGTAGTCTTGCACCTTCTTTTGCCAGTCTGTTTGCCTCCTCGTTGCCTTGGATGTTACAGTGGGTTCCATCCCACTGTACCACTACCCTTTTTTGGTGCGGACTGCTGGCATAGTTGACAGAGTACTGCTCTTAAATCATTAAGTTCAGTATTTTTCTGACTTTTTAGTGCTGTAACCACGGCCAGGGCATCTGTAAACAACACTATCTGGCGTTCATTGCTTTCGCCTGTCAGCATTGCTTTTACTGCAGCCTTCAGTGTCTCTGCCTCCGCTCTGAAATTGCTTGATAATTTTCCAGTTACCACTGACAGTGTTAGTTTTCTACCATTTGTTAGGCTCAGGAATACGCCTCCCCCTCCATTCTGTGTTGTGTTTGTTACAGAACCGTCGGTATATGCATGGGTCCAGTACATGCTTGTGTAGTTTTTTGCTATGTACCTCGGGGTTATGTCTCTTCTTTCTTTTTTCTGTCTGGCTGTTCTTGTTTCCAATACCTGGTATATTTTCTACCACCTGTTGAATGATATGCTGCTTCCATTTGGGTTTGCGTACAGTAGGGATGGTCTTTGGTGTTGTTATGGTTGTTATGTTGTGATGGTGTTCGCTCATCTTTGCTTTGGCTATTTCTGCAAAGTTTCTCCGCTATAGTTTCCCTTTTCCAAATCTATTTAGTCTCTGATGCATTGGATGGTCTGTCAGTCTTCTTAGTTTCTCTGCTTGCTGCTGGGCTCTGCAGTCTCTTCTGTCGGTCATGGATTGCAGTTTTGTAATCTTTTCAAGTTATACAATTGGCTTTGACTTCATGCCTCCTGTTATAACTCTCATGGCTTGGTTTTGAAGTTTGCTAATTTTATCAAAGTTTGCCTTTGCTGCTGTTGCCCATGCGCAATGCCATACTCGAGAACTGGTCTCACTCTTCCAGTGTACAGTTTCTTGAGTATACTTTCGTCTGCTCTCCAGCTTGTGCCAGCATGTTTCCTCATGATTGCCATTCTTTGTCTGGCTCTCATTCGGTTTCTCTCGATCTGACTTTCCCATGTCATGCGCCGATCAAATGTCACGCCCAAGTAGTTTGGGTTGTCGTTTGGCCGCAGATATTTGCCGTTAGACTTACTTTGGTGTTCTGGGGTTTATTTGAAAGGGAGAATATCGTACATGTTGTTTTCTCCTCAATTATTTTGACCTGCCATGATTTCGCCTAAAACGATTTTAGGGCCTGCTGCATCCGATTGTTCGCTACGGTGAGATTTTCTTCGGAGGTCCACATAGCCAGATCGTCTGCAAACTTGAAGATGTGTACTCTTCTTGGTATATTCTCTGTGATGCTGTTTATATACACCAGGAAAAGTGTGGGTGACTGTACTCCCCCTTGGGGTACGTCTTGCTCCAGTGCCACCTTTTTGCTCATCTGCCCTTGTACTTGAACTATAGCTGTTCTGTTTTCGAGGTATTGGCTGATCCATCTGTACATTTTTTTCAGATACTTCACTTCTTCATAGCTTGACTTCAAGTCTCTCTGTCCACACCTTGTCAAATGCCTTCTCTATGTCCACCCAAACCGCTACTGTATGCTTTTTCTCTTGGTAAGCATCCCGTATGTCCTGTGCTATGAGAGTGATCTGTGTTGTAAACATAAGAACATTATTAGAACTAACAACAACCTCTCAAAACAATCAAATCAAGTGGTATTCTGATAGTAATTTGAGATACAAGTGTATTAAATCGGAAATAGGAAACGGCAAACATAGAAATATAGTAACGTCATTTGAACTGGGGAAAATAAATGTAAAATGAGATAGGCTGATACATTTTAGCAATGAGAAACATTTCATTATATGTAACACAGTTTTTTTTCAAAATCTCCGATAACATTGTGCACGAGGAAGTGTCTACAAGATTTGGAAGAAAACATATTCATCTATTACGACAAAGACGAGATTAAACAACTGTATCCCAAGTGCAAAGAGCGTTACTGTTACGGAAATAAATGAACTCTACACATGCACTGGCTTTGAGACTAAACAGAACAAAAGGAATAGAACGATGCTATAGAACATCCTCATATATATGTCATCGTTAAGGCAACCTGCTTTTAAATGTAAATACTTTGTTTCCTCGCATAAACTAAGAAATAAAAATGCATTGAACTAGTGTCAAAGAAGGCGTTGATGATGATGACGTTGATGATGATATTGATGATGATTATGCCAAGCTGTCGTCTCCGCTTCGAGCTTGGACGCAATAGAACTCATTATATTTTCCGACATACTGGAGATCCAATTTCTAGATGTTACTCTCCCTTCGTCGGCGTTGTCTACCTCTTGCTGGCCTGCCTGTTACCTTTGCCTTCAGCAATGTTTCCATCAATGTATTGTTTCCCCTTAAATGTACATAGTATTTATTCTCCCTAATATTTTTCTAAAAATATGCACCATGCTAGTCTAAGACAATGGTCCAGAGTATTGGAACATTTTAAATGTGTGTTTTCATAAGACTTGAGAGAGCTTCCATGAAAGATAGGAAAACAAATAGTTACGTTCTGGAACAACTCAAGGTAGAGAAGACACTTCTGAAAGAAATAAAAGGCAGAACAATACAATATTTTGGTCATGTAAAGAGACATGACAGTCTGTTGAAATGGCGGCAGAGATACAGATGGACAAATACCATCAAGGTGTGGCCGCGACACAGTTTGACTGAGTGTACCAACCTGGCACAGGACAGAGACATCTGGATACACTTTACCACTAAACTCCGATGCGAACACGGCACTTCATGATGATGATAATACTACGTTTTATTCAGAGTCAGGCGCTGTCCAATAGTGATAATATAATCCGATTGTAGTATCTGTATTCTATGTACGATCAATCTTTCTCACCTTTTAAACACGGTTCTTTGGAGTGAAATAAAATGTTCACTGATCAATGTATGTATGCATGATAGGTATACACGTATACACAGGTACAAGTGAAGTATACATATATATATGTAATTCTGAAGATATCAGTGTAAAATACATTTTTGTTATACTCTTTTCAAAATAAAATATCGTCCAGACATGGTGTATACATGAAACTGCATAGATATCCATGTGGATAGATACGTACATGTAACAGTTCCTCGTGGAGCATGGGAGGTTAGGGCAGAGGAGATAGGGGCTGGCGACTGTATTCTCTGAGAGACAAAAGTTCCATGAGAAAATAGCTAGCGAGACAAGGTCAGCCGAGGGTCAGTCGGCGGTTTCGATACTAGGACGGCAGAGAAGCGAGAGATTAATGTGAATATAGAAGAAAAACGTGTCTGGATTGGGGGTAGTTGGTAAATTGGCCATTCTTAGTATCGGACTGGTACCAGCCATAATGGTGGGGGTAATAGGGTCGAAAATGACTCGCAGGGCAGACTGTGTCACACTTAGATTGACAGTGACCTGTTGCTATTGCAGGAAAGAAATACTAGATGGGTGGGACGAAAATATAGTGACCGCTAACCAGCCAACAAAGGAGGACCACTTTTGGGACATTTTGGGTGTACATGGCTAGGAAAAGCGTATATAAAAGACAATGTAGACATGCGTTTCAGCAATTCAAGAGAGAGAGAGAGAGAGAGAGAGAGAGAGCGAGAGAGAGGTAGAGAGAGAGAGGGAGAGAATTTAGGGGGCGGTTATCCCGTCATATATCTGGAGTCTTGAATTTCACTCAAAGATGCGAATGATGGACACCTAGTAAACAATAAGAGAGAGAAATATGATCACTTGAGAGTGAGAACATTTGTCGTTGTACGTGTCGAAAAGTTTCTGGCGAACCCAGGGATACAAATCTCAAAGTAAGTGTCAAAAGAGTATTTTGTTTATACTGGGATATAAATCCCAGAGTAGGTTTCAAAAAGGTGTTTTGTGAATACTTGGATATAAATCCCAGAATACTTTTTGAAAATGGTGTGGTAAACCCAATGTCAGTGTAGGAAAAAAGGAGGTGAACCCTAAGAATCCTCAGGGAACACATTCTCTCAGAACGGGTATAACACGCGTACCAAAGAGACACGTCCTAAATGTTTGAGAACGGGTAGCTGGTCTGGGTGTAAGTTATAGCTGATGTCTCCCTCGGGAGCTCATTCTGTAACCCATGTTTGTATCCTCGACAGCCTAAAGCAGTCAATCATGACAGAGGACGGCAGATCATCCCCAACGTAAGCGATCCGGACGAGCGGCAGGAGAAAACTAGTTAGCTAGTTAACCACTGATGTGTAATGGAATTTAAATAGATTAAGTGTTGGGTTTATGTTATTTCAAACATGAGACTAAGAACATCGGTATATTAGTTTGAAGGTGACAACAACAGCTTATCCGGGTAACCTCTGTGTTATTTTAATATAAATATTATTAGCTTACAGTTTATTTTATTTTAAGGTTTACATTTGTTAAAGTTTATAACAAATATTCTTGTACATGAATAATATTATCTTGTTTTCATGTCTACTTTCTGTTGTTTTTCCATCAGGAAAACATTAAGTGCATTCATTAAAACAAACATTTACATTTAAATTGATAACGCATAGGAGTATTTGAGTGGATGATAGAAAGTAAAAATGAGATGGAATTGCTCTGAACGTATTCACTTTGGTCTTTGTGTGTTTGTTTATTACATGTCTTTAATGTTTCTAAAGTTTGTGTTACAATATTGCATTAACAAATATATATTTTATTCAGTTCTTGGACGTTCTGTCTGCATAATTTACAATTAGATCTGCCAGTTTAGTACATGTGTGATCCCTTGCATGCAATTGGTGCGATATTATATAGTTGTCTGTATGTAACTTTTTTAGTTGTTGGTAATATTTTAATGCGTGCAGGCTACTGAATATATATGAATATTCTGAACAAAGAAAAGGTATCCTACTTTTATTCGGTTTTTAAATGGTAGCTTTTGCGATTGTACTAGTTTTTTTATAAATACATTTTTTTCTAGCATAATTAAGTGTTCATTTCCTTACATGTATTTAATGCATTTTTTATAGAAGGGTTTTGCGTCTGCAATGAAATGTTATAAATTATTTTGTATTTTACAAATGTTATGTCATACACAATAGTGTGCTAGTGGGTATTCGTTGTTGTGTGCGATTATTTCGCCTAAAAATGTTAATCTGAGAGCTTTGATTTTTGTTGTAATGTCTTGTAGGGCAATTCCGACGCGGTTTTTTGTCTTGCATTCATGTTTTGTGTTTGATACTGCATTTAGTGTGTATACAAATGACATTTCTAATGAGCATTCTTATTTATTTGATGATCTCTAGTGGGGGATTGAAGATGTTACACGGAGATATTAATTGAGGTATGATAAGGCTGTTTATTAGAATACCTCTGCCAAATATTGTTGAAGTTCTAAATTTATATTTTTCCAACCTAATTTTGATCTGACTTGTTAATTTTCGCAACATTTCTTTGTCTTTATTGAGAGGTTTTGCCTTGTAATCTATGTCATATATGTTTAGTTTCTGTTCTTGCAATAATTGGAAGGGGAAATCAGTTTTAAATTTTCACTTTCCTGTCCCCATAATTTTGGATTTAAGAATATGTACTTTTGATCTACTCTATTTGCCAAAGGTCTCAAAGGTATTTTCTAAATATTTTCTATTGATGTATAATTTGATGGGAAAAATACAGTGTCGTCTGCGTATGCTAAGAGTTTTGTTTCTCCTTTCCCCGGTACCTGTGTCGCTTTAATTGTTTTATCTTGTCTGATTTGTTTCTAAGATTGGTTCCAACACTAGCACACGTAGTAATGGGGATAATGGGCATTCTTGTCTTACCAATCGATTTATTCCTATATTGTCTGTGAGTGTGAGATTTATCAGTAACTTACTTTCAGGTTTATTGTATAATATTTTGGCCCAGTTTGTAAAGTATTTCCCCATATTGCTTCCGTCTGTTTTGTGTAAATATTCATGTAAAACTCTATTAAAGGCCTTTTCTTGGTCTATAGATAGTGTTCCTCTTTCAAAATGCGCGTGTTTGTTGATATTTCTGTTCTGTACGTTGCAGTGTTGGTCTTCGTGGATTAGGTGTTTCATGAAGGATTTGAGTTTTAGTGTTAGGGCATTCGTTAATATTTTATAGTCTGTACTAAATAAAGAGATGGGTCTAACATTTTTAATTTCAGTTTTGTCTGTGTTTGGTTTATGTATTAGTGTGATTGGATTGGTTGAAGCTGGCAGGGAGTTCCGCCTTCTCAATCACCTCCTGTAAGACGCCTAGAATGAGTGGACTCAACACGTGAAAGAACCTGGAGTAAAACTCAGCAGTCAGGTCATCGGGGCCAGGACTCTTACACTTTTTAAGAGGTTTGAAAGCATTTTTAAGATCTCCCAACGCTGTTTTATTTTGTCTTGCTCATTCAAGCATTTTGAGAAAATTTCACCGCTTTCACTGGTTTCTGTAGGTGGGCTCTCTGCCGAGTACAGGTGGGTGTAACAGTTTTTAAACTCCTCACCTATTTTATCGCTTTTTGTATCGTTAGTACCGTCCTCCCCTTTAGTTTCCTTTATCTGTTTTCTGCGTTGTATATTTTGTTCCACTGCCAAGTATTGTTTGTCTCTTGTATGATGATATTTAATTTACTCCTTAATTGTGCTCATTGTAGCCTGTGATTTTCACATTTGTTTAATTGTTCCTCAAATAAATAGATTTGTGGAGCATTTTTGTCTAAATTGTTGTTAATCTTAAAGCTTCGTCTATTATTCTTTTGTCTCTTCTTATTTGTTTATGTATGGCTTTTGATATTATGTGATGTTATTTTAAATGTGCCTTTTAATAGATCCCAATATTCCGCAAAATTTTCAGTTGACGCAGTCAGTATGTAATCTTGTATTAAAATTGTTATATGTTTAACACATTGTTCGTTATCCAGCAGAGAGTTGTTAACTGTCCAGTGTATAGCATCAGTTTGTCTAGTATTTGTGTTTGTTCCGTTGATAACTATCTCTACTGCCTTGTGGTCTGTGAAAGCGGTGGTGTCTAAATGTTGTATTTTAGTTATCTTGTAGCTGTCATGTATGTAAATTATATCTAACCTAGTTGATGTGCCGTAGGCATGTGTTGCTTCTACAAATGTTGTTTCTTTGCCCTGTGGATATATTCTTCTGTATGTATCTGATAGGGCATGCTCGTTTAGAATGTACTGTAAGGTGTCTTTTGTTTTCCTTGTTCGCGATGTGTCAAGTTGGTTTAGAACACAATTGAAATATCCTCTCATTATAATATTGTCTTTTGTATTGCTGACTAAACGTGTCTAGTTGGTTTAGAACACAGTTGAAATCCCCTCCCATTATAATATTGTCTTTTGTATTGCTGACTTAATGTGTCTAGTTGGTTTAGAACACAATTGAATAGTTGGCTTAGAACACGATTGAAATCCCTTCCCATTATAATATTGTGTCTTTTAAATTGCTGAATTAACGTGTCTTGGAGATTTCCATAAAATGTATCCTGTTTTTGTCCTGCCTACGGAGGCGTATATATTCAATAGTGTGTGGGTGTCACTTGAATTGTATTTACTTTTTATTTATGTTATGTGTGCCCTGTCTTCTAAGTCACTGTCTGTGTGTTTTACCTGGCACTCATCTAATTTCTGAAGTGTAGCTACCCCTGTGTTTGTACCTAAACTAAACCATACGTGAGCTATTCCGAACTTAGTTGTGAGTTGGTGCGCCTGTAGTGCTTGACTTATGTGTGTTTCTTGTAGAAAAATGAAGTCTGTTTTGTATCTGCGTATTAGGGAAATTATGTGTTTTAGTTTGGTTCTCAGGCCTTTAATGTTGAGTGATATGATGTGTATTTTATTTGTTGATACCATTTGTTTGTGTGTGGGTATTGTTGTAGTGTGTGTAAAGCAATGTATTTGTAGTGAGTTGCGGTCTTATTTATAAGTCCAATTTAGTATATAGGCGTAGGTTAGTACATCCTCAACCAATCAAGGGATGTAATCTATACAATAAATTTGTAACATTCGAGCACCATACACGGTTATACATCATTTTTCCTGCGCCACCTTTGTAGTTTAGAAAAGTGCAGAAATGAGTGCGCCGTACAACTCATAAGATCTTTGCGCCACAGAAAGTGTGACGTAGTGTACCCAAACAGGAATAACGGTCATTATGGAGTGAATAATAAATATGTATGCTATTGAAGAGAAGGAAAGATATGGACTTGGGAGGAAAGGAAGCTGTTTTTTTTTTTAGAATAGAGGAGTGCTCTGATATGTTCTGATTGGAATGAATAGAAGAACGAAAGGTATCCCTGTGACGTGGGACTAGAGAGCGTATGTAGACATGATACAATCAGGAAGGGATTCGATCAGAAATCGAAAGTCCTAGTAGGAAAGAGCTAGTGTCAGACGGGCCACAAAACTGTTTCCAGGGTATATGAATGTATATATGCACAAGTTATTTATCTTAATGTCTATATTTTCCTCGTCCGGAATTTCAAAATCCATAACGAGTACATAACCTAATTTCACGTTTTAAATGTGAATTTTATTTATTACTTTTCATCAGAGAAACATCAAGTGGATTCGTTGTTCTCTAGTATTTCTTTTCACATTCCAAATAAATTGTTAACAATGCATTTGCTTTTTTTCCCAAGAATTGCAACTTTTTCTTCTACTTCTCTGGCCTCTGTTGTGTCCACCGTTATCTAATCGTCCATGTATTTGTACCCTATAGTAATTAGAAATATACAAAACAGCTGTTGATTCTCAATTTTTGTTTATTGTTAATGTACATGGATTTCCATGTATTCCTCATCATATTAAATTTACTTTGGACAATTTATATTCTTTTCATTACTTCCCTCTCACATATAACATAACGTGTTATTATCTGGATGTGATACACGAAACTGGTTACTGGTTCCAGCATCTCTCCGTTTACTGTGATGGTCTGTATTGCTGTCATTGGTGTTGAGCTAAATATTATTTCTTATTTTAATTCCTAAATTGAAGGCCCATACCCTACTCCCTGCTTCTGGTGTTGACGGTCTAACAAGTTTCTGCAGTTACTGCTCACTGTCAGCCAGCAATGCAGCTTCATCAGAATATATTATTTTGTTAACTACCCTGCAGTGGATGTTTAGGCATGGGATTCCCTCAATCTGCCTGACAATTTTCTCTGTGTAGATGTTTATTATCTAAAGTGGTAACACACAACTTTATCTCAAACCTCTTGTTATGCCATTATCTACTGAGTAACTCATTTCAGATCGCAGGGTTTCTACTCATTTCTACTAAATGTTTACTAATCAGTAAGATGTGGTCGACCCAGCCACATAAATTACTTTACTATCTGAACATTACGTTCTATGTGTCAGATTAGAATATCCATTGCAGCAAAGTGTATATATGAAGTCTTTCATATTTATATACTATTACCTGGATAAAATACGACTACCCCAGCAATGTGAAAAATGTGTTATGACAGTTTTTTAAATTTTTTTTTAAATACGAGTTCATCGTACGTCATTTCCTTTATACAATCTCCTTTTTTGTCATATTGGCCTTTGTATGATAACGGCTTGGTTTAACTGGTAACATTTATTCATAAAGAAAGAGCATACGAGAAGCTAGAGGACAGTCGAATTGTATTTCGAATGGGAAATCTTCAAAGTAATTAAATGTTATAACTGATGACATGTATTTATAATGATCCATAAACACGAAAACATTCGACGTGAAACGCGATGAAAACTGTAATATAATATAATATATATTTACTTGGTTAAAACTGATACGATATTTATTCCAGACAGATAACATCTCCACTTAAAGAACTTCCCTGTGAACACAGCTCGGAGATACCAAACAATGAAGAATCTCTTTATCTTACTGGTTTTATGTTTTAACCTTAGTGTAGTTTCATCTAACGGAGTGAGCATTGATTCGAGGTCAGTTAATGTCACGAAAGGGATGACAAGACCAGAGAACAACATACTTCTTGATTCAGAACAGACAGAACACAGCCAACAGAAGGACTATTCAAGTGGTAATGAAAGCATTCAGTCTAATACTTTAGAGACGACTCGTGACACATCATCTGAATTTGTGACGAGAGTTATTCAATCTGAGATCGATAAAGAAATGGCATCTCTCCCTGATACGAGTACAGCACAATATGAGGAGGCTTCATGCAAACAAAAATGTGGCCAGATCCAGTCGATGCCTTGTTCATGTGACCTCAGATGTCTCGTTCACAAAAACTGTTGTGAGGACATGTCATCAGCTTGTCCTGGAGTACTTGAAGAAAGTAGGATCAGGTACGGTCACATGCTGGACATGAAGGTAGAGTGTTCCAGAGAACATGTTTTTGTTATTACTGAGTGTGGGAATAAACATACAGTTAATGACGTCACCACAGGTCGTGGTCCTAGCAGCCCAAGAACAATCACATCAGCGTTCACAAGAAGTTACACAAATGATGCGGACTCATCAACAACAAGTTACACCAATGACGCGGACTCATCCACAAGTTACACCAATGACGCCGACTCATCTGCATCAAGTTACACCAATGACGCCGACTCATTCACAAGTTACACCAATGACGCGGACTCATCCACATCAACAGAACCAACTTATAGTCAGAGCTCATTACAACCAACAATAGAACCTAGAGCCTATGTTGAACCTATAGCTGTAAAAACACTTGACGACTTTCTCGGCGTCATCAACAACGCCTACGTCACAGACACCATGACCGGTTTTGTCTACAAGAACATGGACATATTTTCTTGCGCAGCCAGAGAGGATTCTAACCCGGTCAAGTGGTACGCTGCCTTTCAAGTGTTGGCTCTAAATGCTCCTTTCTCTCTGACAACGATGTTTGACAAACTAAGTCTTAACAGTTACAACAAATATTTTTTGCAACCAACTGAGCACCTGGGTAATTTGACTGGAGCAGCTTGCACACCCCATGCCAGAAGCTGTGATTCTCCGGTAGATGCACGTTTCCTTACTCGATGCCAACAATTTATTTCTTACGTTCTGATCCATGAACATATTTACATGAACAGGTATTGTGCAATGTGTAATGCTGAACACGAACATATAAGATACAAAACATTTGTTTACCCATTGCCTTACTGGGATGTCACATTTACAGCAACTGATAATGGAAGGTCTTTGAAGATATTTAGTAATCCTGACTACGCCTCTAGGTACGCTTGGCTTGAAGCGACTTGTGAAACGGCTCCGTATAACGCCACTGACTCGAATAGGCAGTGTGTTTTCCAGATGTGCAATTTAAATGCTTTCAGGCGACCCGATGGTTCTTGCAAATTTTTGCAATACATGAAACTGGCAGTTTCTGACGACGATTACCCATTAAGTTCAGACGAGTACGACGCCTTTCCAGAGTTCGCTCGGTGTTTCATCAAGTCTTACATAGAACTAGATATTGATGATGACTTGATTCCCACTGAGACGATTTTTGATCGTAGACTTAACATATTCGTCTACGTTACAAAGATTTATGCATACACATATTCTAACCGTTTTAGTAACGATTATGCTATCCGTAGTCATGAAACACTAATCCGTCGGTTATCTTTAGTGTCTATAATGTTTAAAGCTTACCGGAAGTCGCACATGAATGTGTCTCGTATATTAAGGTCTAGTAACAACACTTCAAGGGAGGAAGCTTTTGATTCTGTCATTATGCAAAATACAGATGAGGTCATATATGGTGACGAAGTGTCAACCATGTGCATGTGTACTTTAAATAACTGGTATAAGAACAAACGATCCACGTTTGTATGTTTATTATCTTGTATTCGACATCCAATGATCAACGTGAGCGAGAAAGCTGTGAAAGAATATCTCAACTCGACATGTTTCTCATTCTTTGACAAACCCGATAATGGTGGATGCCGATGGATCACATCTAAGGCAGCCATTATTTGCGCTGTTTTAATTTGTTTATTCTCTTTGTTCTGTAGGGAATAGCAGGTATGATCTTCGCTTTGCAGTAGTTTGGTGGATTATTTATCTTCCCATCGAACAGTCCACACATTAATCGATCATTTTAAACAATCCATTCAGATATATATGTCTATCCATCCGTTCATTCGACACTTTATATTTGAAATCACAAGAAACAATGTAGGATAGACCTACAAGGTAATAAACACATAAACTCCTGATTGAACAAAGTGACACGAAGACATGTTGTTCAATTATCATTCTTGTTAGATGATTGCATTGTTTATGAGCACAATAGCGACACATTTTTAAAAACAAACGCATCCTAAAATAGCAACTTCTTGAATACTAAGATGTGTTCTCGAAATTGGTCTGTGGAAATGGGATTCAAGAGTGGTATTTCTGTATCAGCACCAAACACTTACAGTAGATGATGAAATAGTATTATGGTTAGCATATACACAATACGTCTCTGTAAACTATCTATTGGGCAGTTAAGGTAGAACGTTGAACAAAGGAACAAATGATAACAAATATAGATCGACTTCATCAATGTTAGTAATAGACTGGAAGGAAAATGTCTGCCAATCAAATGCCGCAAGACAGTCACGTGATGTTTGGATTTCTATTCCTACACACTCCTGTACAAACACATGAACTATTAACACCATTAGCATACCTACACGATATGACACTTGAAAACAAATAGTTACGACATGAGGTTCATTCTGAAAGAAATACAACTCCTAATGTACAACTGCAACTTTAAAAACATGCTGTTATCGATTTAAACATTGATACGTTTGAAGAAGTTTCATAACTAATTTGTATTTCGTTTACTCGACAAAAAATATGTCGTCTGGAATGACACAGTTCGCGGAAGACAATAAATATTCTCAGTACAATCTGGCAAAATGTTCATAAATGCAATAGCGTTAAACTGTAAGTCCAATGACTAACATGGATGTGATAAAAGTGTCTATTGTTCGTCGTCACTTCGATACGATAGAAATAATAAAGTGGCATATAATGAACGAATGGCCTCATGTGCTACTGGGAAGAAGATTACATAAAAGAAAACATGTTTTACCTTTGTGAAGATTGTGTACATAACATGTTTACACCTGTGAGACCACTCAAGGTGTTTTCAGATTAAAACCGTGGTTTTTGTTGATTCATTTAGACAAGCTTTCCTCTTCCAATGGTACAACACCTTTCTCACATCTACAGGTGAGGTACACACCATCACTGGCATAGTCGTTCATGAAAGGGTTCACTAATGTGTAAACGTGTTTAATCACGATACGTTTATACATTTAATAGAGGAGGGGAGAAACACAGACATGCCCCACAGAGAGAGGTGGAGAGAGATGGGGAGAGAGAAAGAGAGAGAGGGAGATAGACAGAGGGTGAGAGAGAGAGGGAGAGAAAGCGAAGGAGAGAGAGGGAGAGGGAGAGAGAGAGGGATGGAGAGAGAGAGAGAGGGAGAGAAACAGATAGAGGGAGAGAGATAGAGAGAGAGGGAGAGAGACAGAGAGAGAGGGAGAGAGATAGAGAGCGAGGGAGAGAGAGGGAGGGAGAGAGAGGGAGATGGAGAAAGAGTGAGGTAGAGGGAGAGGGTGGAAGTGGCAGTAAAGTTCACAAAGTACGAGAACTCTCAATTTACATTAAAACATGTCCTTTTCAATTATTGACGACAAATGGTGATGTTAAACATGTTGTATGATGTTCCTTCTTCTTCTTCTTCTTCTTTTTCTTCTTCTTCTTATTCTTCTTCTTCTTTTTCTTCTTCTTCTTTTTTTTATTCTTCTTTTTTCTACTTCTTCTTCACCGTACGTCCCCCAAAAAGACTGTGGTTGTTTCGTAGTTAAAAGCAATGTTGCGACATGTCCACCTTTTCACCCGCCTCATCCGATTTCAGCATCCCTTTTTTAGTACAGGGTTTACCTTTCCACTGTGATCCCTATCACTTGTGCAGACAACCCTAGTTACTAGTGCAGCCTGTTAACAAAGCTCACTTGTGGAGGCTGAATAGCGTCTTGATCCGCTGTGGTTCGTTCTACGTCATGTGATCAGCCAGCCGTGAGTCACTGATGTTGGTTGATGTTGTTGGTTTTTGTTCAAGTATATTATGTATACACATATTGGTTGGTGTTGTTGGATGTTTTTTCAAGTATATTATGTATACACATATTGGTTGGTGTTGTTGGATGTTTGTTCAAGTATATTATGTATACACATATTGGTTGGTGTTGTTGGATGTTTTTTCAAGTATATTATGTATACACATATTGGTTGGTGTTGTTGGATGTTTTTTCAAGTATATTATGTATACACATATTGGTTGGTGTTGTGGGATGTTTTTTCAAGTATATTATGTATACACATATTGGTTGGTGTTGTGGGATGTTTGTTCAAGTATATTATGTATACACATATTGGTTGGTGTTGTGGGATGTTTCTTCAAGTATATTATGTATACACATATTGGTTGGTGTTGTGGGATGTTTTTTCAAGTATATTATGTATAAACATATTGGTTGGTGTTGTGGGATGTTTGTTCAAGTATATTATGTTCACATATGTTGGTTGGTGTTGTTGGATGTTTGATTAAGTAAATGTGCTCACATGTTGGTGGATATTGTTGGATGTTTGTTCAAGTAAAGTGTGCACATATGTTGGTTGGTGTTGTTTGTATTTTATTCTAGTAAATAATGTGCACATATGTTGGTTGGTGTGGTTAGATGCTTGATACAAAACATTTTGTGCACATTTTTTGGTTGGTGTTGTTGGATATTTAATCAGGTGCATTATGTGCATATATGTTGGTTGATGTTGTTGGATGTTTGATCAAGTAAAGTGTGCGCATATGTTTGTTGGTGTTGTTTGATGTTTGATCGTATAAATTGTGTGCACATATGTTGGTTGGTATTGTTCGTAGTTTGATCAAGTAAATAATGTGCTCATATGTTGGATGTATTATCAACTACATTATGTGCACATATGTTCTTTAATGTTGTTGGATGTTTGATCAAGTAAATTATGTGACGTATGTTGGTTGATGTTGTTGGATGTTTAATCAAGTAAATTGTGTGCATATATGTTGGTTGGTGTTGCATGCTTGATCATTAAAATAATGTGCACATATGTTTGTTGGTATTGCTTACTTGAACAAGTAAAGTGTGCACATATGTTGGTTGATGTACATGTTATTGTAAACGCCCACATTAAAAATATACACGTGAGCTGATGTTGCTTGTCGTGTTCCTACTAGTTTGGCTAAAGCCCGCTCGTTTCTTTAGTACCATCGCAGCGTCCATTTATTTCCATATAGCTCGCATTGCTCCGACCAGTGCTTCTTTGCCTGGTGCATATGTTCATGCAATTCATGCAGTACGCCATACAATAATATAAAAGTCTACTACAGAGAAAGCTCCAGGTTAATATAGCCACTCTAGAAAATCATGATATTGTCCCAGAAATGTGTATATGGAATCATAGTACATGCTTCTTTCAACTCATTTTCTCACGGCAGTATGACCAAGGAATGTGAGCTTAGCTTCAAAACCCAAAGTATTAGATTCAAATGGTACCGGTACAGTTATCTGTTATTTCAAAAACCATGTTGGTTTATTTATGGTATTATGAGTTCTTCCAGTTGACAACGCTGCAAATGATTACCTAGCAAAGTCATGTGATCATTTCTACTGGGAGAGGTACGGCATTCGTTCTCTAGCGTCGTACCTTTTAGTAAAGGTTTTCCAGGAATTGGTATAATTGCCACCACCAGTATCAGTTAGTAGCTTTCTAGTGGAATATATACCAGCTTCTAATCAGATGCATGTCATTTGTAAAAGATTGCGATTCTAGAATAACCACACAATGGTATCTTAACTCTCACAAAACAAAGTAATTCAGACCATACATCCCAGTAGATACAAACAAGAATATGTGAAGATCAGTTTATGTATGTGAGCAGACACCAAAGACGATATCAAACGTTTCACATTCACAAAAAAAAGCTAATTAATTATTATATAATTATGTTATGAATTCACAACTCATACAATGAAGCTTTAATTTGCAGTCATTAGCATGCGAGTGGCCAGGAATTTGTGATCAGAGTATGTCAGTTATGTCAAAGAAGACCAATCAAAAAAGAATCAACATAATAACACAAACATACATATATTATTAACTTTGAACAAATGGGTAATTAAAGTGCAAATATATACACGCATACAAATATATACACGCATACAAATATATGCACGCATACAAATATATACACGCATACAAATATATACACCCATACAAATATATGCACGCATACAAATATATGCACGCATACAAATATATGCACGCATACAAATATATGCACGCATACAAATATATACACGCAAACAAATATATACACGCATACAAATATATACACGCATACAAATATATACATGACTATGCTCGTTAAACTCACTACTAAATATTTTGCTGGTTCGGATCGTTTGCCATTTTTTAAATAAGGGGATCACTCCTGCATTTTTCCAATCCCGTGAAAAAATCCATTTTGCAATTGATTGAGAACATAATATAGCCAATGGTTTTGCTGGTAGGTTTCTAAATTCAAACAGCAATTTTCGATGAATACCATCTTGGGCTGGATATTTATCCACTTTCAACCCCTCCAATTTAAAAAAAAAACCATATCCTCCGTAACAGATTGATCTTAATTCCGCTGTATTCATGTCTCTTTGAAAAAAATATCTATAATCTCTGGGATCTTAAAGCAGTCCTCTTTTGCGTAGAATGTGCCAAAGTACTGAATGAGTATATTAGCTCCCTCCCCATTCTCACTCATGATTTTTCCTGTACTGTCTATGAGAGGGCCTACTTTGTCTTTCATTCTTACATAAGAAAAGAGGCTTTTACTGTCAGTCTTGATCATCTAAGTTTTTTTCGAAGTCTATTTTTACTTTTTATTCACTGTCTGGTCTATGTTCTGCTTATCCGAATATTTTAAATATATTTCTTGTTGTTTACCTGCCTTTATATATTTTTACATGCTTTATTTCAGCTCTTCTACATTGAACCACAAATCTAGTTATCCAATTTTTACGCTTGGGGTTTACCTCCCTACATGGAGCACATTCCTCTTTTAGCATTTCTAGAACTGCTTTAAAACTCTCTCTCTTGTTCAACATCTTTTCCTTCTACAATATCTTTCCAGATTATGTGGCTTGCTGCCTCCTTCATCCTCTTAACATCTGCCTTAGAGTAGTCGTTTGTTCTTGTGTTTATGTTTACTTCTTTCCCTGCAATAAGATCCCAACGGATGATTTGATGGTCGATTGAGTCAAACAGTTTCCCAACGCTAACGTTTACAATCATATTTTCGTATGTAGTAAAACCTCAGTCGAGTGTATTTTTTCTTTGGTGACTGCTTCTACATGTTGAATCAAATCTTCTTTTTCTTCTTCTTCTTCTTCTTCTTCTTCTTCTTCTTCTTCTTCTTCTTTTTCGTACGCTGTTAAACGTTGAATGAAATAATTATCAGCTATGTACTTAACAAAGGGCTTTGACTCTATAAGTGCTTCTGCCATATCCCATTTTATTTCTGTAAAGTTGAAATCCCCCATTAATAACAATGTCCCTTCACTTGTCTTTACTATGCTCCCCATCTTCTTCTTTTTGACTTGGTGTACATCTATAACATACTCCACTGTTTTTTGTATCCCCACTTTCTATTTTTCCTCATACACTTTCATTTTTGTTACCAAATGATAAATCATCTTTGATCGTTATATTGACCTAATTTGTACACTATAATAAAACGCCACTTCCCTTAGCCTTGTCTCCAATTACCCTTTCCTTCTTTTATATAGTATATTCCTCTATGTTAAGTTCCCTATCTGCAATGTCCTAATATGTCCATGTTAACCATGTAGTATCTGGATTTTCTCCTTCTACATACAGTTCCAATTCTTCCCTTTTATTTACTATGATTATCACATTTGCATAAAAACATTTTAGTTTGTAATTGTGTTGTTTTTCTAATTTTTGCTTTTCCTAAATCATATTTTTGTTTGTTTGTCCACTCCTTATTTCACACTTCCCTGACCCCAACTTCCCCCTTTGATTACATGCTGTATAGCACCATATTGTAGGCATATCTTTAGTATCATACTTTACATGCCTTACTAGTTTAAATTTCTAACAATGATTAAACAAATACTTTGCTTCAACATGCTGTGATATCTCATTTAGATGTAAACCGCTCCAGTTTAAAATGTTACTATGTGTCTACTTTCACATCAATAAATGCCGTTCTCATGTCCCCACAGATCCACTGTAAAACTAAGGTTCATATCTAGTATCTTACTACCAAGATAGTCTGACCGATCTACTCTATCTACAATGCCCATCAATTGTGGCCTTTCTGAACTTTTTTTCCCTAAGCGTTCCCATAAGACTTTTGTATTTTTTCATGATTATTTCGGTAGCATCTCTCTTAACATGATTAGCTCCTACCAATACCACAACATGATTGTTTCCTTTGTCATCTGTCCTTTTTATTCTCCACACTATGTCCTCAATGTTAGCACCCCCAATATTTATTGGTTCAATCATTTAGTGTTGTTTAGACACATGTCTGTCAACCTCCCTCCCCATTGTTTTCCCTGCTACCAATACTCAACTCTCACCTATGTGTGCACGCCTCTCGGTAAAGCGCTCTGCCCTGTGAACGTTTTCCTAAATAAAATCTCCCTTATTTCCAACTCCTTTAACCTTATCCAACCTATTCCAGACTGACAGTAGCTTAATTGTATCACCTTTACTACACCTTGACTGCAGCCTGTTGTATTTCATGCACAGCATATGCCCAATGTCAGATAGTCAAATGTATAAACCCATTGTCTATATTTTACCTTAGAGTGATACGTTGGTTCATGTTCTTGGCGAAGTCCATCACCCCCGGAATACATACGACACACATGTAAGGCATATATTTGATATTTGTTTGATGTTCTAAGGGTTAGAAGGTAAATGAGTTGAATATTGTTCCTGGACCGAACTTGGGCTATATTTCATAGTCACACGTGTTAAATGATGAACGACTACCCCAGCTATCACCTACGTTAGTAGGACTCGTTGGTCTATCACCTTAACCAATCTCAAGACGCTTCAATCATCTAGAGGTCCCGTGGTCGAATTCTGGGTTGCCCCCGATATTAATTTTTCGTGCCTGGTATTCGTTATGTATACTACTCGACTGCAGATATATGCTTGTGATTGTTGTCACGAACAAACATTCATGAAAATAGAAAATTAAAGTATAGTCCAAAAGGTATGACATGAGAATAAACACGCTGAAGACAAAGACTGTGCTGATGGACCAGCGGGATATGAAAAAGGATATAATAATCAATGGAGAAGAGGTACAGACTGTTACATATTGAAGGCAAACACTAACAGAACATGCCCGTAATACGGCCGAAATTAGTGCAAGAATTGCATAGGCTAAAGGACCTTCAGAGAAAACTGAAACTGCTAACCTCAAAGAAAATCGGGATAGAGCTAAAGAAAGGAATAATCACTTTTCATGTATGCCCAGTTGACTTATGTGGGGCTGAAACATGGCCTCTAGCAAAGAAAGATGAAAAAATGCAAGGAAGCATTTGAGATGTAGTGCTTCCCTGGAATGAAGTAAGTGAATGAAGCAGAAAGCAGATCCAACGACAATGTTCTCACTGAGGTTGGCGCACAAAGACAAACACTGAAAGTAATTAAGAAACAAATATTAAATAGACTAGATCGAAATACCGATGATGATGATGATGATGATGATAGTGATAGTGATGATGATGCTCGTTCATCTCGTGTGATGTTGACCATGCTCTGTGTTTCGCCGTTTACAAGATGTTGAGTTAGTCGATGAGCTTCATGGTCACTGAAGAACACGATGTGGGTCTGGGAATACTTCGGGTAGCGCGAGATGCAACATGACGATCAAATACAGAAACTGTGGAACTGAGCGGATCACCAGGTCCTCTAACCATGTATGCCAACGGCATTAGGCATGAGCAGGTGCAAGTTCAAGTACATTGGACGGATTTTCACTTACGATTGGTGGTTGGACAAATACATGGAAACAAGATGTTAAATAGCAACAGCAGTGATCTACTAACTTTCACCACTATTCAAACATCAGAACATAAGTTTAGAAACTAAACAGCACTTGATACAACTATTGTATTACTATCTCTGTGCTATCCGTGCAAAATATGGCATCTGTTCAGGATTCAGAAAAATAAAATTGCAACCTGTGAAATGAGATGTTTGAGAAAAGTTATCAACCTGACCAGAAGAAAACGAATTAAAAACACCGACATTAGACAATAAATGGGAACAACATTGTCTAAAGTATTGGCGAGCATGGAAACTCATTAAGTACCTAAGCAATGATGCAACATGTACTCCCCCTGGGATAATGCTAGTTACTCATAACCAAGTGGCCCACCAATTACTGATGAATGGTAAAACGAACTATAAGACGGGACAAACAAGGACCCACCGACAACGGGAGGTAGAGAGTGATATACTGACCGTATCTTTCACAACTGAAGCATTAAGTGCAGCAATAAACCAAACAAAATTCAATAAAGCAGCCGGCCTCGACGTCTTGAGAACAGAGCAAATAGAACAGTTTGGATCAATAACAATCAACTGGCTACTAAACCTCATGAAAATATGCGTCGAATCCTTGAATATTCCCAAAATCTGGAGGAAAGCACACGTGGTTGCCCTGTTAAAGCCTGGGAAAACTCCAACAGACCCAAAGAATTTTCGACCAGTGTCGCTCTTATGCCACCTATACAATGTATTTGAAAGGATGATCCTAAACCGCATCTCTCCCGGGATAGACTCGAGGCTGATCAAGGAACAAGCTGGATTCAGATCTGGTAGATCTTGCAGTAGCCAAATCCTCAACTTGACACAACTAATAGAGGATGGTTTCGAGCGCAACCAGGTGACTGGAGTGGCATATATAGATCTAAGCGCTGTCTACGACACAGTAAATCATCGTAGGTTGCAGGCAAATAAATACAACATGACGAAAGGCTGGCGTCTGTCTAACATAATCAAATGTTCACTTCAAAACAGGCAATTCTATGAAACCTTGGGGAATAAAGAGAACAGATGGCGAAATCAAACCAACGACCTAGCTCAAGGAAGTGTTCTCGCTTCCACGCTATACAACATCTATACCAATTACCAAACTATGGATACAGACACAAGGAAATTTATATACACCGATGATACAGTAGTTGCTAACAGCAGGTAAACTAACACGCTCTCTGAATGACCTCTCAGAGTATTTTCGGGAAAACCACCTAAAACCCAACCCTAGCAAAACTCAGATATGCTCCTATCATCTCAAGAACAGAGAGGCAAACAGAGAACTGCGGATCAGATGGCAAGGACATGATCTTGAACACTGCCCGGCTCCCAAATACCTGGATGTAAAGATGGATCGCACATTATCCTATATGACGCACTGTCAGGAGACAAAGCGTAAGGTACATGCGAGAAACAACATTATCCGACAAATTGTCTGGCACGACATGGGGTGCTCAGCCATCAGTCTTACGCTGATCAGCGATTGTCTTGTGCCTTTCCGAAACGGAATATGC
The DNA here is from genome assembly GCA_036924085.1 of Ariolimax columbianus. NCBI lineage: Eukaryota > Metazoa > Mollusca > Gastropoda > Stylommatophora > Arionidae > Ariolimax > Ariolimax columbianus. The sequence goes on from JAVGWX010000008.1 coordinate 4,970,223, forward strand.
AGCCCAAGTCTGGAAAAACTTCGCCCATGCAAAACAAGTTGATACAGCAGCGAACGAGATGGCCAGGATAGTGTCGGGGTGCCTTAAACCCATCCCTGCCAAAAAAAATATAGCCCTTAATTGGCACTGCACCACCTGATATAAGAAGAGGTGTAGCTGCGGAAATCGAACGAGAGGCGGTCATAGGTCGACGGACTGAGGCACGGGAGGAACAACCGTCCGTCCGTCAGTCGGTCTCTGCGGCAGTCCCAGTGAGACTTTTTACACAACCGTCCTCCGCCGACCGGTGTGTGTGCTTCGTACGTCTCCGACAGATATCTGGTTGATCCTGCCAGTAGTCATATGCTTGTCTCAAAGATTAAGCCATGCATGTCTAAGTTCACACTGTCTCACTGTGAAACCGCGAATGGCTCATTAAATCCGTCGAGGTTCCTTAGATGACACGATCCTACTTGGATAACTGTGGCAATTCTAGAAGAGCTAATACATGCTTACCAAGCTCCGAACCCTCGCGGAAAGAGCTCTTTTATTAGTTCAAAACCAATTGTCGTTTCCCCTCGCGGGGTTGCGGCGTCCCCACTGGTGACTCTGGATGACTTTGTGCTGATCGCATGGCCTCATGTGCCGGCGACGCATTTTTCAAATGTCTGCCCTATCAAATGTCGATGGTACGTGACATGCCTACCATGTTTGTAACGGGTAACGGGGAATCAGGGTTCGATTCCGGAGAGGGAGCATGAGAAACGGCTACCACATCCAGGGAAGGCAGCAGGCGTGCAACTTACCCACTCCCGGCACTGGGAGGTATTGACGAAAAATAACAATACGGGACTCTTTCGAGGCCCCGTAATTGGAATGAGTACACTTTAAACCCTTTAACGAGGATCTATTGGAGGGCATGTCTGGTGCCAGCAGCCGCGGTAATTCCAGATCCAATAGCGTATATTAAAGTTGTTGTAGTTAAAAAGCTCGTAGTTGGATCTCAGGCGCAGGCGGGCGGGCCGGCTCGCGCCGGTTCACTGTCCGTTGTCTCCTGCCCTACCGTCTGCCGGCTCTCCCCCACGGGTGCTCTTCGCTGAGCGTCCTGGGTGGCCGGCGCGTTTACTTTGAAAAAATTAGAGTGTTCAAAGCAGGCCTCGGCTGCCTGAATAAAGGTGCATGGAATAATGGAATAGGACCTCGGTTCTATTTTGTTGGTTTTCGGAACTGAAGGTAATGATTAACAGGGACACACGGGGGCATTCGTAAGGCGGCGTTAGAGGTGAAATTCGTTGATCGCCGAAAGACGAGCTACTGCGAAAGCATTTGACAAGAATGTTTTCATTAATCAAGAACGAAAGTCAGAGGCGCGAAGACGATCAGATACCGTCGTAGTTCTGATCCTAAACGATGCCGACTATCGATCCGCAGGAGTTGCTTCGATGACTCTGCGTGCAGCTTCCGGGAAACCAAAGTGTTTGGGTTCTGGGGGAAGTATGGTTGCAAAGCTGAAACTTAAAGGAATTGACAGAAGGGCACCACCAGGAGTGGAGCCTGCGGATTAATTTGACTCAACACGGCCAAACACTGAAATGATTGACATGCCGAGAGCACTTTCGTTGGGTCTAATATAGAACGGGTGCTGAAATTAGACCCTCGCAAATCTGGGGCTATCCTCTCGGTTGCTTGACTGTCCCGCATCCAGTGTTCGTTAAAGGAATTGACGGAAGGGCACTACCAGGAGTGGAGCCTGCGGCTTAATTTGACTCAACACGGAAAGACTGTAGCACGACTGACAAATCGAGAGCACTTTCGTTGGGTCTAATAGTGAACGTGTGCTGGTATTAGACACATGGAAGACAGGTCAGCTCTCTAACCTTCTAATAAAGGAACGCTACGGAAACCGTGTCTTAACCCCGCAGAAACTGCAGGTTCCAGATACCAGGCCACTGACAAACAAAAGCCCTCGATTAATTCGTCCTGGCCAAATAGTGAACGGGTGGAGGAAATAGACCATCGGAAGACAGGTCAGTTTTACCCTATAAAGGACAGGGCGTTGCTACGGAAACCCTGCTCAACTCGAGAGGAGCCGCAGACATTTGGTTCATGTACCAGGCTGATAAACCAATGGCGCGAGGCTACTATGTGATTGATTACGGCCGGACGCCTGTAAGCCGGAATTTCGCCCAAATTCTCAGCACCACTGCAATGGGAGGATTCGATATGGTCGGGACCTGGGGATCGCGCCTCAACCCTACCAGGTCGAGCCACAGAAAGAGGTTATTTCCATCCACCGATTAAAGCGGGCGGATTGCTGCTTGAAACCACCAACATAAGACTTAGTTCTTGGTCGGGATGTCGAAAAAAGTAGAGCAGCCCCCTCACTGTGAACTGTCGAGACTCATTCATTGACCACGAGATATGTCCGCAAACTAGGCGAACAACATCTCCGTGACATTACCAGGCTTGTCCCCTGGTTAAATGCACTTCTGCTTCGATATCTACCTCTGTACGCTATCAGCCATACCAATGGACGCAGAAGAGATGCAGACAAGCGGACATTGCACACCTGCTCCACTGTGTCAACAACCCAGGTGGCGGGGAATGCTAAGCGTACCATCCCTGCATAGAAGCCAAGAAAATAAAGGGAGCAAAGAGATACCCCACTCACATGCAAATGCTACGTTTCTGGCAGGACGTGATGATCCTGGGATACAGACACACTGGACTGCCTCTCTTCCGGGTAAACCAGTCCATATCATATTTCATCTCATATATCATCACCGCACCCTAAAGACACGAGTAGTGAAGACTCGTTAGTCTGGTAAGACAACTTCCATAAGAGAGACAACTCTGATCACAAACAACTGCTGCCTTGCAGATAGGCTGGGGACAGCCAAAGGCTAAGGAGGGCATCCCTACAGAAACGCCTGTTGAAATCGGATGCACGTGGCCACAAGCCTAACGAAACAGTGCAACGTAAATCGCAGTATGATGACAGTAAAACCGATCAGAAAAACGTATGGCGCTCATCCTGTGGAGTCCCGCCAGGCAGCGAGAGTGCCGGGCCTCACGCCTCTAAGGGACCCACCCATGACTACTTGTGGTCACCCACCCATGTGTCGTGGAGTCAAGGCACATGGCTATGGGACAATTCCTATTGACCAAAAACTCAAGACCCTCAAAATACTACAGTGGAATGCGGAGGGTGTCGTTAACAAAAAAAGCTTTCCCTAACACATCACCTGCATGAAGGTAAGATTGACGTGACATGTATCCAGGAAACGCACCTCAACAATAACTATAAATTCTCAATCAGAGGATCCCAGACCATCCGTCTCGATAAAGAAGGTCACAAAGAAGGGGTCCTGATACTGACCCGAAACTGCATACCGAGTAGCGCGGTATCTGTCAATCATACCGGACAAGCAGAAATTGTAGGAGTTGACATAATGGCTCAAGAGACGAAGCTCCGCATTTTCAATCTGTACGGACCACCAAATACAGACCTATCGCTCTCGAGTATGGAAGTCAAAGACTCCAACTGCATAGAAGTTGGAGACTTCAACAGCCACTCGGAGATATGGGGATACTCGGACACAGACAGCAGAGGTGACGAAGTGGAAGATTTGGAGATAGACACGAATCTCCATCTAATCAATAGGCCGGAGGATAGCCATAGCTTCTATTCTAGAACATGGCATACCACCTCGACTCCAGATTTGGCCTTCTCCACAATGGACATTCACCATAAAATAGTCCGCCAGGTGCTAAACCAATTGGCAGGTAGCGACCACAGGCCAATTAGGCTAGAAATTGACATGGAAGTAGGCCCACAGGAAACAAAACTGCTCAACGTTGGAATTACAAACGAGCCGACTGGGACAGCTTTGCAAGCCTGATAGATGGGCTGTGTGAAACCATCAACACGCGGAACAACAAAATGAAGCCCATGGTGGAAAACCTAAACAAAGCAATAATGCAAATTGCCCCTGAAACCATCCAAAGAGGAGCTAGGAAACATTATAAGCCCTATTGGAATGATGAGTTGCAGAAAGTGGAAGACACAGTCACAAATGCTAGGAACATGGCCGAGCGAGAACAATCTATGGAGGCAAACATCGCCCTCAAAGCCGCCACGGCGAAATACAAATACACTCTAAACCAAACAGCAAGAGAAAGCTGGAAAAACAAAACAGAAAGCCTCAACCTAGACAAAGAAGGGAACAAACTATGGAAGTTAGTCAGAGCCATGAATGACGAAACTCCATCAGACAAACAAATTACCATCAAGCAGGGCGAAAACTTGCTAACTGGAAAAAAAAGCCGCAAACGCCTTTGCTGAACACTATGCCAAAGCGAACCACATAGATGTCCCTGCAGATAGGCATACGGACATTAATGAAGAGCAAAAGGGGCACGACAACATCAATATGGCACCAGAAGAGACCATGATGGCAAAACTAACAATGAACGAAATGGAAGAGGCGATAAGGACATTAAAGAAAAGGAAATCTCCCGGAAAAGACGGGATAACAAACGAAACGCTGATGGGGCTGGGCCAAACAGCAAAAAGGAAACTGCTATCAGTCCTGAACCAAAGCTGGAAAAGGGGTATTGTACCCCCAGCATGGAAAGACGCAATACTGGTACCAGTTCCAAAGAAAGGAAAAGACAAAACAGATCCAAATGGATACAGGCCTATCAGCCTACTGAGCTGTGTCGGCAAACTGATGGAACGTATGATAAACACCAGACTGATGTGGCATCTGGAAGAAAAACTGAGACTAATTCCACAGCAAGCAGGCTTTAGACAGCACATATCCACTGAGGATCAGGTCATCTTCATAGCCCAGGAAAAAGAAGATGCCTACCATGAACAGAAACACACAGTAGCGGTCTGGGTGGACGAGGAAAAGGCATTTGACAAAGTCTGGAAAGACGGACTTAGAGTCAAGCTAAGAAGAAGTGATGTTTGTGGGAACATGTACAAGTGGATCAACCACTACCTCAAAAACAGAACAGCCAGAGTCCAAGTACAAGGGCAGATGAGCAAAAAGCTGACATTTGAGCAGGGAGTACCCCAAGGGGGAGTACTGTCACCCACACTCTTCCTGGTGTATAGAAAATGACATTATAGAGAATATACCAAGAAGAGTTCATAGCTCAATGTTTGCAGACGATCTGGCTATGGACCTCTGAAAAGAATCTCACCATAGCAAGAAATCGGATGCAGCAGGCCCTAACATCGCTGGAAGAGTGGGCGAACTCATGGCTGGTCAAAAAAACGAAGATAAAACCAAATGTACAATATTATCGCTATCAATCAAACCCCAAAACACCAAATTAAGTCTAAACAGCAAATACCTTCAGCCAAACGACAACCCAAAATATATGGGAGTCACATTTGATCGGCGCATGACATGGAAAAGTCAGATCGAGAGAAACCGAATGAGAGCCAGAAAAAGAATGGCAATCATGAGGAAACTTGCTGGAACGAGCTGGGGAGCAGACGAAAGCATACTAAAAAAAACTGTACACTGGAAGAGTGAGACCAGTTCTCGAGTATGGCATTGCGGCATGGACAACAGCAGCAAAGGCGAACTTCGATAAAGTTAGCAACTCCAAAACCAAGCCATGAGAGTTATAACAGGAGGCATGAAGTCAACGCCAATTGTAGAACTTGAAAAGATTACAAAACTGCAATCCATGGCCGACAGAAGAGACTGCAGAGCCCAGCTGCAATCAGAGAAACTCAGAAGACTGACTGACCACCCAATGCACCAGAGACTAAACAATTTCGGAAATGGGAAGCTAAAGCGAAGAAACTTTGCAGAAATAGCCAAAGCAATAATGCACGAAGACCCTATGAACGCACTAACCACACCAAAGCCCATCCCTACTGTACGAAAACCTACCTGGAGGCAGCATATATTTCCAGAGGTGGTAGAAAATATACCAGGTATTAGAAACAAAAACTGCCATTCTGAAAAATAAAGAAGAGATACTACCCTGAGTGTCATTACGGAAAACTGCCCAAGCATGGACTGGACCCATGCATACACCGACGGTTCCTTAACAAATACAACACAGAACGGAGGGGCAGGAACATTCCTGAGCCTACCAAATGGCAGAAAAATAACACTGTCACTCGCTACTGGAAAATACACAAGCAATTTCAGAGCGGAGGCAGAGGCACTGAGGTCGGCAGTGGAAAAAATGGTGACAGGTAAAAGGAATGAAAGCCACATATCCCTGCTTACAGATGCACTGGCCGTAGTCACAGCACTGAAAAGCCAGAAAAATACTGAACTTAATGAATTAAGAGCAGTACTCTGCCAACTGTGCCAGCAGTCCGCACCAAAAAGGGTAGTGGTACAGTGGGTTCCATCTCACTGCAACATCCAAGGCAACGAGGAGGCAGACAGACTGGCAAAAGAAGGTGCAAGACTACCACGACCTGATACTAGTATGACGTACGAAGAGTCAAAACGGCTTTTTAGAGCTAGATACATGACCAAATGGGAAACAGAACATACTGGCTACACCAAAAACGATGCCTATTTCCAGTTGAACAGAAAAGAGCAGGTCGTGGTCTTCAGATTTCGCACTGGCCACAATAGACTGAGGTACCACCTATTCAACAAATTGAAGATAGGTGGTACCGACGAATGCCCGTGTGGTACCGGTAAAATGACCGCTGAGCATCTGCTGCAGAACTGCCCGACATACGAGGATCAGAGAGAGCAGATGTGGCCATATCCAGTGGCAACACTAGACAAGCTCTATGGCAGTGTCGACAGCCTCAGGATGACGGCTGCTTTTTTCGAAAAAAAAATGGTTACTGTCTGACTGCGTACGAAGAAGAAGAAGAAGAAGAAGAAGTCCAAAGAATACATGCACAGATGAAAGGTAAATTATTTGGTCATCTCATGAGAATGAAACAATATCGGCTGACATTACAAATACACACCATCAGGAGATCGGGGTTTCGAAACAAGGTAAGACCGCAAAGTAATAGGATAGACAAAGTCGAAGACATCCATTACCAGCACGGGCTCAATACAACCACAGCAACACATCTGACCTGAGAGCCAGACCTATAGTTCTCCACTATGGGTGGAAGGAAATGTCGGTGGTGATTGTGCGCCTTTTGTGTTAGCTGTATTTCATTGGATTTTTTATTCTGTTTCGATTGTCCATAAAGCCTTATTCATTTCTTTGAAGAGCTTCTTTTGACCACCAATGAAGTTGACCGCCATTCTCCGCCAATTCTGCGTCAAATAGTATTGTTGGTAGTTGATGGTCAGGCATGCGGCCTACATGACCTACGCAGCGGTGCGGCGTACATGACCTACGCAGCGGTAGGGCGTACTTGACCTACACAGCAGGTCTTTGACCACATCAGCACAGTAATAATGTTAAAGACACCGTCTCTTTCAGAAACGTTGGTATCTGGGGCCCTCTCTTGCCATTTGTTCTTCAGTACTCCTCTGAGGCAGACTGTGTGTAAGTGGATCAACTTTTTACGTGTCGCTTGTACACAATCCATGTTCCACAAGCATGAAGTAGCACTGGACGTACCACAGCTATGTACACATTCAATTGTGTCTACTTATTACTATCACTTTTATGCCAAACACGTGTGTATAGTCTGTTAAATTATCTGCTGACTGTTGATATCCTAGCATTCACCTCATCATCAATAGTTATGTCTGGGGAAAATGTTCTACTATGATAAGTGAATATATTCACAACTGTCAGGTTCTCACCATTGACCTTGGTAATTCGCTTAGTATAACTACTGACCTGACCTGGTTGAAACGCTATTTCAGATTATTTCTCCCTGTTAGTTGTAAGATCGACATTGGAACAGACTTCGGAGAAGATCATCCCCTGAGCTATCAATGAGGGCACAATTGTAAATAAGAGAAAATATTTGATGATGTGTCATATGGTTTTCTAATTTGCTTAAATTGATCCATCAATACGATATCTGATGTCGATTCTTGTTAGGACTTCTCGGACAATGAGTGGTTTAGCAGAATAGCGATGTGTAATAAGTTTAAGCTTCTGAGTAGTCTGCTGGGCTTTTTGTGGATGACAAAGACAAGAATAGCACAACTGCCTCATGAAGAGCATGTCGTAAAAGGCGACTAACTGTGTGACATGGCGTAACACCAGCATGGTTAGATGGTTTATTTAGAGCATCACAGATGACGCCTAACAGAATGTGGGTCTACGTTGCTCTAGTGTTTAAGTCTATTTAGATGGACTTGCACGTCAGTTAACCACCCTCTGTAAGCATTTGTCTCAACGCAGAATAGATTTAAGCTGCCAAGAAGGATACCCTTCTCACGGCTACATTTAGTTCATACCAGAGATGGGACCTGCACATGGGTATCTGCGCCTGTAGAAGTACAGGTCAGTTAATAGCTACGAACTAAGAATAATTTGACGATAAGGACACCTATCAAAGAGGCCGTTAAAATAACATTGAAACAAAAAACGAACCATCTCAGTCATTTTAACCATTGCTAGCAGCTCTATCAGAGAGACCGTATGACCACGTGTACAGGTAACACAATGGAGACAATAAATTGAGGACTCATCTATGCTGATAAATTGAGATTATTGCAACAGCCTCTCTGCATCTGATGCACCGGTGAACACTCGATCAATACCTGCGTAATATGAACTAACTATTAGCTAATAAATAGGTAACATGATAAGCCTGTTTCAGGAACATTACGACGTTCATTCTCGTTACAACTTTTGATGTGCAAACTTAATACGGAGTTATTGAAGAAAGATGGTGAGCATATTCGGATGTGAACGAGTGCAGTGAACAGCCCTACCACAGTTAAATCTGCGTGGGGTTTGTTTTGGAAGTGGTGGGCTGGGTATGTTGTGTTCAGGGTGTGTCATGTTCCGGGTGTCATGTGCTGGGTGTGTCGTGTGATGAGTGTTTGGTGTGTGTTGGGTGTGTCATAACTTGAGTGTGTGGTGTGTTGGGTGTTTCGTGTTGGGTGTGGCTTCTGATGGATGTGTGGTGTGTGCTGGGTTTGTCGCGTGCTTGGTATGTCGTATTCTGGATGTGTCATTTGCTGGGTATGTGGTGTGTGTGTCGTGTGTTGGGTGTGTCATGTGCTGGGTGTGTGATGTGTTGGGTGTGGCTTATGTTGGATGTGTGGTGTGTTCAGTGTGGTGTGTGCTGGCTTGGTCGCGTGCTGGGCATGTCGTGTTCTAGATGTGTCATGTGCTGGGTGTGGCTTGTGTTGGGTGTGGCGTGTGTTTGGTGTGGGTTGTGTTGAGTGTGGCTTGAGTTTGGTCTGTCGTGTGTTGGGTGTGGCTTGTGTTGGGTGTGGCTTAACTTGAGTGTGGCGTGTTCGGTGTGGGTTGTGTTTGATGTGGGTTGTGGTGGGTGTGGCTTGTGTTGAGTGTTGCGTGTTAGGTCTGGCATGTGTTGGGTGTGTCTTGTGTTCTATATGTCGTGAGGTGGGTGTGGCTTGTGTTGGGTGTAGCATGTGTTGGGTGTGGCTTGTGTTGGGTGTGGCTTGTGTTGGGTGTGGCTTGTGTTGGGTGTGGCTTGTGTTGGGTTTGGCTTGTACTGTGTGTCGCGTGTGGTGGGTGTAGGGTGTGTCGTCTGTTGGTGTGGGTTGTGTTGGGTGTGTAGTGTGTTGGGTTTATCGTGCGTTGAGTGTGGCGTGTGTTGGGTGTGTAGTGTGTTTGGTGTGTCGTGCGTTGGGTGTGGCGTGTGTTGGATGTGTTGTGTGTTGGGTGTGGGTTGTGTTGGGTGTGGCTTGTGTTACGTGAGGCGTGTGTTGGGTGTTGGTTGTGTTGGGTGTGTTGTATGTTGGGTGTTGGTTGTGTTGGGTGTGTTTGTGTTGTGTGAGGGTTGAGTTGGGTGTTCCTTGTGTTGGATGTGTCGTGTGTTGTGTGTGACTTGTGTTGGGTTTGGCTTGTGTTGATTGTGTCGTGTGTTTAGTGTGCTGTGTGTGTGTGTGTCGTGTGGTTGGTGTTGGTTGTGTTGTGTGTGTCGTGTGTTTGGTGTGGCGTGTGTTGGGTGTGGCGTGTACTGGGTTTGGCGTGGGCTGGGTGTTGGTTGTGTTGGATATGTTTGTGTTGGGTGTGGGTTCAGTTGGATGTGGCGTGTGTTGGGTATGTCATGTGTTGGCTATGGCTTGTGTTGAGTGTGGCCTGTGTTGTGTCTGGGATGTGTTGGGTGTGACGTGTGTTGGGTGTGGCTTGTGTTCGGTGTGGCTTGTGTTGGGTGTGGCTTGTGTTTGGTGTGGCTTGTGTTTGGTGTGGATTGTGTTTGGGTAGGATTGTTTTGTGTGTGGTTTATGTTGGGTGTGGCTTAAGTTGGATCTGACGTATGTTGGGTACGGCTTGTGTTGGGTGTATCGTGTGTTATGTGTTGTGTGTGGCTTGTGTTAGGCGTGTCATGCGCTGGGTGTGTGATGTGTTGGGTGGGTCTCGTGTTGGGTGTGGCTTTTGTTGGATATGTGGTGTGTGCTTGATGTGTCTCTTACTGTGTTGGGTGTGGCTTGTGGTGTGATGCGTTTGTTGGGTGTGTCGTGTGTTTCGTGTAGGTTTTGTTGTCTGTGAGTTGCATTGGGTGTCGCGTGGTTTGGGTGTACCGTGTGTTTGGTGTGGGTTGTGTTGCGTGCGGCGTGTGTTGGGATGTACCTTGTTTTGGATGTGGCTTATGTTAAGTGTGGCTTGTGTTTGGATGTGGCGTGTGTTGGGTGTCACATATGCTGATTGTGTGTTGTGTTGGGTATGACGTGTGTTTGGTGTAGGTTGTATTTGGTTTGCCTTATGTTGAGTGTGGCATGTGTTGGGTCTGCGTCTGTTTGGTGTCGCTTGTGTTGCGTAAGTCGTGTGTTGGGTGTGGCTTTTGTTGGGTGTGGCTTGTTTTGGGTGTGATGCGTGTTGGCCAGTGGCTTGTGCTTGGTGTGGCTTGTGGTGGATATGGCTTGTGTTGGGTGTGGCGTGTTGGATGTGTCGTGTGTTGGGTGTGGGTTGTGTTGCGTGTTGCGTCTGTTTGGATGTGTCTTGTTTTGAGTGTGGCTTGTGTTGAGTGTCGCTTGTGTTGGGTGTAACGTGTGTTGGGTGTGACGTGTTTTGGGTGTTGTTTGTGCTTGGTGTGGCATTTGCTGGGTGTTGCTTGTTTTGGGTGTGGCGTATGTTTGGTGTAAGTTGTGTTGGGTGTGGGTTGTGTTGGGTGTTACTTGTGTTGGATTTGGGTTGTGTTGGGTGTCGCTTGTGCTGGGTGTGTCGTTTTTTGGGTGTGGGTTGTGTTGCGTGTTGCGTGTGTTTGGATGTATCTTGTGTTGAGTGTGGCTTGTGTTGGGTGTGGATTATGTTGGGTGGGAGTTGTGTTGGGTGTGGCTTGTGTTATGTATATCTTGTGTTGGGCGTGGCTTGTTTTGGTGTGGATTGTGATGTGGGTGCCTTGTGTTGGGTGTCGCTTGTGTTGGTAGTGGATTGTACTGTCGGTGGATTGTGTTGGGTGTGAAGTGTACAGTGGGTGGCTTGTGACGGGTGTGGCTTGTGTTGGGTGGGGCTCGTATTGGTTGTGGCTTGTGTTGGATGTTGCTTGTGTTGGGTGTGTCCTTTTTTTGGTTGTGGATTGTGATGTGGGTGGCTTGTTGGGTATGGCTAGTGTTTGGTGTAGATTGTATTGTGCGTGGCTTGTATTGAGCGTTTCCTGTACTGTGTGTGGCTTGTGTTGGGCGTTTCCTGTACTGGGTGTGGATTGTGTTGGGCGTTCCCTGTACTGGGTGTGGCTTGTGATGTGGGTGGCTTGTGTTGGGCGTTGCCTGTACTGGGTGTGGCTTGTGATGTGGGTGGCTTGTGTTGGGCGTTGCCTGTACTGGGCGTGGCTTGTGTTGGGCGTTGCCTGTACTGGGTGTGGATTGTGATGTGGGTGGCTTGTTGGGTATGGCTAGTGTTTGGTGTAGATTGTACTTGGTGTGGCTTGTGTTGGGCGTTGCTGTACTGGGTGTGGCTTGTGTTGGGCGTTGCCTGTACTGGGTGTGGATTGTGTTGGGCGTTGCCTGTACTGGGTGTGGCTTGTGATGTGGGTGGCTTGTTGGGTATGGCTAGTGTTTGGTGTAGATTGTACTGGGTGTGGCTTGTGTTGGGCGTTGCCTGTACTGGGTGTAGATTGTGTTGGGCGTTGCCTGTACTGGGCGTGGCTTGTGTTGGGCGTTGCCTATACTGTGCGTGGCTTGTGTTTGGCGTGGCCTGTACTGTGCGTGGATTGTGTTGGGCGTTGCCTGTACTGTGCGTGGCTTGTGTTGGGCGTTGCCTGTCCTGGGTGTGGCTTGTGTTGGCCGTTGCCTGTACTGTGCGTGGCTTGTGTTGGGCGTTGCCTGTACTGGGTTGTGGCTTGTGTTGGGCGTTGTCTGTACTGGGTGTGGCTTGTGTTGGGCGTTGCCTGTACTTGGTTGTGGCTTGTGTTGGACGTTGCCTGTACTACTGGGTGTGGCTTGTGTTGGGCGTTGCCTGTACTGGGTTGTGGCTTGTGTTGGGCGTTGCCTGTACTGGGCGTGGCTTGTGTTGGGCGTTGCCTGTACTGGGTGTGCCTTTGTGTTGGGCGTTGCCTGTACTGGGTGTGGCTTGTGTTGGGCGTTGCCTGTACTGGGTGTGGCTTGTGTTGGGCGTTGCCTTTACTGGGTGTGGCTTGTGATGTGTGTAGCTTTTGCTCTGTTGGGGGTGGTTTAAAATCAGCTGGGTACCGCTATTAGTTTTCTGGGTGGAGCTTGTAAATTGGTCTGTGTGGCTTGTATTAGTTTTAACATGTACTCAGCTGGGTATGGTGTGTAATTGGCATGGTGTGGCTTGCACTCGGCTGATTCTGGCTTGTATATGGCTGGGTGTGGTTTGTACTTGGCTGGTTGTGTTTTGTACTTGTCTGGGTGCGGTTTGTTCTTTGCTGGGTGTGGCTTGTAAATCGCTGGATTGGGCTTGTACTCTGCTGATTGTGGCTTGTGTATGGCTGTGTGTGACTTGTAATCTGCTGGATGTGGTTTGCAATTTGATGGGTGTGGCGTATGCTAGTAGTGGCTTGTACTCGATGTGGTTTTTACTAGTTGTGTATTGTCTTCAGCTTGATATGATTTGTATTTTTCTTGGTGTGGCTTGTACTTGACTTAGTCTGGCTTGAACTCGGCTGGTTGTGGTTTGTACTTGGCTTAGTCTGGCTTGAACTCGTCTGGTTGGGGTTTGTACTTGGCTTAGTCTGGCTTGAACTCGGCTGGTTGGGGTTTGTACTTGGCGTAGTCTGGCTTGAACTCGGCTGGTTGGGGTTTGTACTTGGCTTAGTCTGGCTTGAACTCGGCTGGTTGGGGTTTGTACTTGGCTTAGTCTGGCTTGAACTCGGCTGGTTGGTGTTTGTACTTGGCTTAGTCTAGCTTGAACTCGGCTGGTTGGGGTTTGTACTTGGCTTAGTCTGGCTTGAACTCGGCTAGTTGGGGTCTGTACTTGGCTTAGTCTGGCTTGAACACGGCTGGTTGGGGTTTGTACTTGGCTTAGTCTGGCTTGAACTCGGCTGGTTGGGGTTTGTACTTGGCTTAGTCTGGCTTGAACTCGGCTGGTTGGGGTTTGTACTTGGCTTAGTCTGGCTTGAACTCGGCTGGTTGGGGTTTGTACTTGGCTTAGTCTGGCTTGAACTCGGCTGATTGGGGTTTGTACTTGGCTTAGTCTGGCTTGAACTCGGCTAGTTGGGGTTTGTACTTGGCTTTGTCTGGGTTGCGCACGACTTAATGTAGCTTATACACGGCTGATTGTGGCGTGTACTTTTCTGGGTGTGGATTGCACTCGAGTGGGTTTGGCTTATGTTCAGCTTAGCGTTCAGTGTGATGTATGGGCTGTGTGATGGATGTGGCGTGTGATGGATATGCCGTATAATGGATGAGCTGTGTGATGGATGTGCCGTGTGATTGGTGTGCCGTGTGATGGATGAACCGTGTGATGGAATTGGCCTGTCATGGATGTTCCGTGTGATGGATGTGGCCTGTGATGGATATGCCGTGTGAGGGATGTGCTGTGTGATGGATTGGTCGTGTGATGGAAATGCCATGTGATGTATGTGGCCTGGGATTGATTTGCCGTGTGATGGATGTGCCGTGTGATGGATGTGGCGTGTGATGGATGTGGCGTGTGATGGTTGAGCCGTGTGATGGATGTGGCGTGTGATGGATGAGCCGTGTGATGGATGTGGCCTGTGATGGATTTGGCATTTGATGGATGTGGCTTGTGATGGATGTGGCGTGTGATGGATGTACCTTGAAATGAATTTGTCGAGTGATGTATGTGCCGTGTGATGGATGTGGCCTGTGATGGATGTGGCCTGTGATGGATGTGGCCTGCAATGGTTGAGACGTGTACTACGTTTAGCTCGTGGTGAAGCTTGTAATTGGATGGATTTGGCGTGTATTCAGCTTTGTGTGGCTTCTGATTAGTGCTCCTTGTTCTGACTGCAACTTGTGTTGAGTATGGCGTGTATCGGGTGACTGCAACTTGTGTTCAGTATGGCGTGTATCGGGTGCCTGCAACTTGTGTTCAGTATGGCGTGTATCGGGTGCCTGCAACTTGTGTTCAGTATGGCGTGTATCGGGTGCCTGCAACTTGTGTTCAGTATGGCGTGTATCGGGTGCCGCCTGTGTTGGGTAAGACTTATTGTGGGTGCGATTAACGATGACTGGGGCATGTGTTATACTGCAGCAAAATGCGTTTAAGACTGCTAGGTAAAAATGTTGAAACGCCAGAAATAGCCACGCTACTTAGTGTGTTTCACCTGACCCTGAAGCTGCTATCGGACGTGCATCACCTTACCCTGATGTTTTTGTTGGCCCATACTTTGATCAGCACGTTTAACTACATTTTGATCTTAATGTTGTCTCCGATCTTGATCTTAATGTTGTCTCCGACTTTGATCTTAATGTTGTCTCCAACCTTAATCTTAATGTTGTCTCCAACCTTAATCTTAATGTTGTCTCCAACCTTAATCTTAATGTTGTCTCCAACCTTAATCTTAATGTTGGCTCTCACTTTGATCTTAATATTGGTTCTCACCTTGATCTTAATGTCGGTTCTCACCTTCATCTTTATGTCGGTTCTCACCTTGATCTTTATGTTGGTTCTCACCTTGATCTTTATGTCGGTTCTCACCTTGATCTTAATGTCGGTTCTCGCCTTGATCTTTATGTCGGTTCTCACCTTGATCTTTATGTTGGTTCTCACCTTGACCTTTATGTCGGTTCTCACCTTGATCTTTATGTTGGTTCTCACCTTGACCTTTATGTCGGTTCTCACCTTGATCTTAATGATGGTTTACACCTTGATCTTAATGTCGGTTCTCACCTTGATCTTAATGTTGGTTCTCACCTTGATCTTAATGTTGGTTCTCACCTTGATCTTAATGTTGGTTCTCACCTTGATCTTAATGTTGGTTCTTACCTTGATCTTAATGTTGGTTCTCACCTTGATCTTAATGTTGGTTCTCACCTTGATCTTTATGTCGGTTCTCACCTTGATCTTTATGTTGGTTCTCACCTTGACCTTAATGTCGGTTCTCACCTTGATCTTAATGATGGTTTTCACCTTGATCTTAATGTCGGTTCTCATCTTGATCTTAATGTTGGTTCTCACCTTTATCTTAATGTTGGTTCTCACCTTGATCTTAAAGATGGTTCTCACCTTGATCTTAATGTCGGTTCTCACCTTTATCTTAATGTTGGTTCTCACCTTGATCTTAATGTTTGTTCTCACCTTGATCTTAATGTTGGTTCTTACATTGATCTAAATGTCGGTTCTCACCTTGATATAAATGTTGGTTCTCACCTTGATCTTAATATTGGTTCTCACCTTAATCCTAATGCAGGCTAACACATTGACTTCGATGTTTCGGTTAACTTCCACCTTGATCAGTATGTTAGACCTCCCTTTGATGTTTCTTTTAACTCCCACCTCGATCAGTATGTTTCAAAAGCCCTATGTCTCTGTTAACTCCCGCGCGATCTGTGTGGTTCACCGGCCCGTATGTCTTTGTTAACTCCCATTCGATCTGTGCGGTTCACCGCCCCTTATGTTTCTGTCAATTCCCACTCGATCTGTGTGGTCCATCGGCCTTTAGGTCTCTCTTGTCTCCAACTCGATCTGTGTGGTTCACCGGCCCTTATGTCTCTGTTAACTCAAACTCGATCTGTGTGGTTTACCGGCCGTTATGTCTCTGTTAACTCCCAATTCGATCTGTGTGGTTCATTGGCCTTTATGTCTCTGTTTACTCCAACTAGATCTGTGTGGTTCACAGGTCCTTATGTTTCTGTTAACTCCCACTCAATCAGTATGTTTCACCGGCCCTTATGTTTCTGTTAACTCCCAGCCGATCAGTATGTTTCACCCATCCATTTCATCTCTATTAAGTCCCAATCGATCAGTATGTTTCACCGACCGCCACCCCCCCCCCCCCCCCACCATCCTCCACCGTATATCTCTATTAACTCCCACTCGATCACTATGTTTCACCGGCCCTTATGTTTATGTTAACATCACTCGATCAGTATGTTTCACCGGCCCTTATGCTTCTGTTAACATCACTCGATCAGTATGTTTCACCGACCCTTATGTTTCTGTTAACATCACTCGATCAGTATGTTTCACTGACCCTTATGTTTCTGTTAACATCACTCGATCAGTATGTTTCACCGACCCTTATGTTTCTGTTAACATCACTCGATCAGTATGTTTCACCGACCCCTTATGTTTATATAAACTGACTGTTTCCTCACATGAACAGCTGTGTTCACAAGATCGAGCTGTTACTGTTGGCTCATGTTTTGAGGAAGTAAAAGCGAAAGCTATCTCACACATACGATACAGACAGCAGCTGAGCATTCTCCATAACGGTCAGATGGAGATCATTTAGTCTATCTATCTTCAGTCCACTTATATCGTTAATCGTCGTGGTGAGGTGTGACCACCTTTGTTTCATATTTTTTAGGGGAGAAATCCACTGGTGACATTCCAGATCAATCCCAACATATGTTAGCCCCTGGAATATACGTTCGCCCATTTTTGAGACATGTGGAGGTGGAAGCGTTAATTAGAGCAAGGTAGACACATATATCAGAGCCAATTGATTTGATGGATCTCTGTCGCATATGGTAAATGGATCTCCTCTATTCTATTGCATTCTACACTCTAAACAAATTCAAGTAACACCAAATAAAAACAAAATATAACATTATTTATTCAGGTAACCCTGCCAACTATAAACTCTCTAACAAATTACATTATTTATATTGCTAGCTTAAATACAACATCCTTACCACTAAACTTAACCTTATCATAAATTGTTATTGCCTGGTTCTTCCTCCTGTCCACATCTGGTATGCTGCCATCGAACTTGGTTGAGGATTGCCGCTAATGGTAAAGCTCGTAAGTTCTAAACACGAGTATAACGTCCGTGGACGTGTTCCTCTTTGTCGGCGGTAGACCAGAGTCGCCTCAACGTGGTCAGTATAGACTGCACCAATTACGATCCATGGGATCACTGGGCACCTGTATCTAGCTGCGACTGACGACTTACATTGACGTGATCAAGGTGACGTTGACGTGATCAGTGGGACTGCGTCAATATGTTGAATAGGATGACGGAAGATTCCATCTCGTAAATCTCAACTCAAATATGTCTCAACCTTCGACGCCTGCCCTCCACTGAACGTCTCTTTCGAATGTCTTCCCAAGTAATGCCGATCTCTCTGCCAGAATTTATATTCGATCTGCCTCCCCATATCACCTGATTTCCCAAATGGCTTCCGTTTTTTGTCCGTCTGCTTGCCATTTGTACCCATCCTGTTCGCGTGATTTCCAGACGACGCCAGTTTGTCTGTCTCAACAATTCTACCACCACTATCTTTTCAGGTGTAGACACACAGCCTTTAACTTACGCCAGGTTACGAATGTTTACAGAAACTCCCACCTGCACGGTTCGACATAAAGCGTACGTTTTGGTTACTCAAATTCTGGCAGGACTTCAAAAACTACAATGCAGCTTACAAGAGTTGGTCTCTGATCCCCACTTGTTGAACTTCAATGTAGCCGACAATAGTTGGTATCTAATCCCCAGTTGAAATACGTTAATGTAGCCTACAAAAGATGGTCTCTGAATCGCACATGGAAAGCTTCAATGTAGCCTACACAATGTCTATCCCCCCCCCCCCCCCTTCCCCACTTGAAAAGCGTCATTGTATCTCACAAATATCGGTATCCGACAACTGGCACTTGAACATTTCCAATGTAGCCTACAAGAGTTGCTCTCTGACTCGCACTTAAAAAGCGTCAATGTAGCCTATAAAAGTTGGTCTCTGACTCGCACATGAAAAGATCCATGAATCCTACAAAAGTTGGTCTCTGACTCGCACATGAAAAGATCCATGTATCCTACAAAAGTTGGTCTCTGACTCGCACATGAAAAGATCCATGTATCCTACAAAAGTTGGTCTCTGACTCGCATTTGAAAAGCTTCAGTGTAGCCTACAAAAGTTGGTCTCTGACTCGCACATGGAAAGCTTCACTGTAGCCTACAAAAGTTGGTTTCTGACTCGCACATGGAAAGCTTCACTGTAGCCTACAAAAGTTGGTTTCTGACTCGCACATGGAAAGCTTCACTGTAGCCTACAAAAGTTGGTCTCTGACTCGCACATGGAAATCGTCACTGTAGCCTACAAAAGTTGGTCTCTGACTCGCACATGAAAAGCTTCACTGTAGCCTACAAAAGTGACTCACAAATGTGCACTCAAGTGTCGACATAATGCGTGCCCTAGATCAGTACCAAGAAAACAAGAGCAATACCGAAACGTCTACCTGGTAAATCGTATCAAGATCAACACATCGATGTACAGTGTCAGAGTCTTCAAGCATTTCATAGCTTTATCCATCTATGAAGTAGCTTCATCAGGAGACTGAATGCCGAGAGTGATCTTCACAAGCGAATAACCACGTCAAATGATGCTTTTGAAAGACTGAGCGCACTACTTTAATACCGACAAGGTAACAGTATTGCTTCAAAGATTCAAGCAAATCATGTCGTGTTGGTAACCTCTAAAACATGTCTGTTCTCAGCATCGCTTACCATTAACATATATTATTATTACTCTTTAATATACTTTCTCTATTCTGATATCTGGGTGACTGGGAACAAAATGAAATTAAATGTAAGTTATATTCCCACTTACGTTGTCCTATATTTAAATTGTTTCTCTCAATAATGACCAGCCACTTATACGATTCTCAAAATTCACAAAACAAATGATGTTCATTACATATGCATACTTACTGATACCATGTCCTATTATTCATCATAATATAGTGATCTCCATCGATGATGACAATCTGGTGGTAGTAGATCTTTCTACGTACTTGGGATCCTCAGTCAATAATAAACTATCCTGGACCAGGAGATCCACTATCAGCGTACGAACGGTAGCACCAATATAGAGCAGATTAACAAAAATGGTATTGGAGAACATAAAGGTGAATGTTAAAAAATAAATACTGTTCTTTATGGCAGAGAGACATGGTCTAAATGCGTGCAACAGGAGAGGCAACCAGCCATATGTCACATGACGTGCCTGCGCAGAACCCTAGGGGTGGGGGTGCAATACATGATCACCAACGAGGAGGTGTTGGAAAGAACAGGCACCGTGACAATCTTGCCCATGCTTAATATTGAAAGGCACCGTTACAATCTTTCCCATGCTTAGTATTCGAAGACA
This sequence comes from Ariolimax columbianus, assembly GCA_036924085.1. Taxonomy (NCBI): domain Eukaryota; kingdom Metazoa; phylum Mollusca; class Gastropoda; order Stylommatophora; family Arionidae; genus Ariolimax; species Ariolimax columbianus. The sequence goes on from JAVGWX010000008.1 coordinate 4,989,992, forward strand.
CCGATAGCTGGGACAGACCCGGAGGATGGATGATGGCAGAATACCAAAATAGTTTTCCTAAAGGGAATTACAGTTGTGAGAAAGAGCATTACTTTGATTCAAGGACGTATGCAAGCGGGATATGAATGATTAGGGCATCGATTTGGAATCATGGAACAGGACACCTGGATCGTATTACATGAAGGAGCAGGATCAAGAGTGGAATACAGACAAAGGAGATATTGATTATGGACAGACTAAGGTCTCAGAGTTTAAGAAGACACGCCACGCATTTCGATGCCACAAACGGTCCTGTCTGTCCTTGCATAGACTGTGGAAGACATTTCTCTGCTCGGATTGGTCATACGAGTCACGTTCGCTGTCGTCATACACTGTAGTTGCATTTCTTGTTTTAAAGCACAATGAGTATCGTCTGACAAGACGGAGAGCTAATGAATGAATATAGGAGATTCTACCAAATGAGTTTACCGTCACGTATAGTGGACTTATAACTATTTCGTTTATTATTTTTCCATTTCATTTGAGGAGAATAAGAAGATACGGAAAATTGATTGAGTCATAAATAAAACTTGGTTAAACATGTATTGCATTATTTAGTCATACGCGTCATTTATCTTCTAGTCTAACAATGACCTCATTCTCTAACCAAAGATTTTTAGTATCTAACTAGATGTATTTTCGGATATATACCCATTTGTAGCAGATCCTCTATTTCTTTGCCCTGGCCGTGATCTAACTTAGACCATTCTCACACTCATCCACATCATCATGACCATACTCAGTAAATGACATATCACACATCAGGTGGCATATTTATTAAATCATACTCATATCATAGAATGAGTAGAGAAATTACAAACACAATATAATACATATCTTAACTAAACATTGTACTAAAACGGGAATTGTAAGCATTAGCTATTGATGGAATTCCCAACTATCTAAAAACCCAGTTCTATTGCCTTGCAATTGCATCACACACACATCGCCTTAACTGCGTCTTCAACACACCTTATCAGATACTCTTCCTCACTGAAATCCCCTCAGGCGGGCGATCTCGACATAACTCGTTCACAATGTGTCCTTGCTTACAAACACACTTTCAGATTATCTATTAATGCAAAAATCACACACCTATTTGAGCGCCCCTGTTCTATCACCAAACATTCGTCCAACCGTCAATCAATCGCTCCTCTATCTAAGTCGGTGAGTTAAACATACTATCCACATTCAGTCCCTCTCTCTCCCATACAGCCTCTCTCTATCTAGCCTCTCCATCTCTCATCCAGCCCCTCGAGCTAAACTTTGTCTCGAGTTATATATCCTCAAGCAAGGCCAGAGCTTGACCAATCGATCTCAGGTATGGTCATCTTCAATTCCAATTGGAACGAAACACTTTGCACACCTGTCACTCATTCTCTCGCAGCAAGCCCCGTTGCCAATTTCGTCTGTCAATCAATCTCCCCCTACCAAAATCGAAAGGCCAGTGGTCAGTTTCTACCTGTCCACATTCCTTAACCCAACTCTGTTCTCCTTTGCTGAGACAGTGAGTGACCTTGACATGCATTCATGTAGCTTTAAGCTTTAACATGTTCAGGCATCCTAAACTCCCCTTGCTCCGGCGGGAACTGTTACATTACCTCCCTAAACTACAGACCGAAACATGGATGGTCATTTTTTTCATCTGGCAAATGACCACCATTTTCGTCTCTACTATCCAAAATGTAAACCTACCCCTGTTTACAACTTCACTCACATCGTACATGCCTTGAAAAGAAAACACTGTCACGCCATTTTCGTCTCTACTATCCATAATGTAAACACTACTCCTGTTTACAACTTCACTCACATCGTACATGCATAAAAAAGACATGTCATTTGATACATATAAACTTTTTTTTGTAATATATACACAATCAATACAAGCAGAAGAAAAACACTGTGGCTGGTCGTTTTTACAACACAAGCCACCACTTTTACATCGTTTTGCAGTCAAATACACCCAAGTCTGTCCCTGCGGGACCTTTAACTCATCAAGACAGAAACACCTTAAGGAATTCTCCTTACTCATTTGAGGTCAACATACCTCGCCCTGTTTCCCGTGCCTTCCTCTAAGGACACGAACCTTCATTGTTACACTCGACCAGTTCAGGTCAATTTTCTCAGGCGGTCTCATTACACGCCTGGCCGACGATTCACTTCATACTAACTCCTGTGAGGCCACGAACTTACGTGGGTTATCCTCAGGCTAGTTATCATTGTCTCTCTTGACAGCTATCCCCTCTCAAAGAAAACAGCAAAATTCTTTATGTTTCCCACAAAAACGATATTTGACAACATATGTCATAGTCAATTTTAAAACTTCTGATCAATGTAGTCTTCTCTGCAAAGACTCCACATACATGTGATTCTGGAACTCGTGGTGACTTGTGCTTGCGGAGGCCTACAGTCTGGATGAGATATACTGCTCTATAGATCACCTAAATAACCTGTATCAAATACCTGTAAACATGATGATTCAACAACAACAAAAAAAACAACAACAAAACACAAGACAAATGCATTGCATACAATGTCGAAACCCAAACAATAAATACAAATGTCAAAATATTTGCACGCATACTTATGATATCAATATTTCAGTCAGCAAGTATAACACGTTGATACTGTCAGGATATGTAATCATGTTTAAACAACAAAACAACAACAAAATAAAGACAAATTCAATGCATACTATATCGACCATACAACCCACTTAAAATGCAAGTAATACCATTAGTCAAAACCCAAACACCAAATACAAATGTCAAAATATTTGCACGCATACTCATGACCAAGTGCCATCAACCTTCACTCCTGCTCGTGCCCCACAGATGAGCACCTGTTAATGCCCCCTTTATAAGATACTAAACTACGACTAAGTTCTAACTTAATCAGGTACTAAACTATGTCCCTAAACTATGACTAAGTTGTAACTTAATCAGATACTAAACTATGTCACTAAACTATGACTAAGTTCTAATTTAATCAGATACTAAACTATGTCTGAGTCAAAAGTCAAAAACCGAATCGTCCACCTGTCGAATTACGTCATGCTGTAACCCTACTAGTCCAGGTGCAGTCTTTGTCCCGAGGAATCAAAACCGAGTGTTGTGATCTAACTAATTCACCGCTATTTCCCCAAATTCTCCGCATCAAAGCTACCTGGTCAGATATTGACCGAAACATCGCGTCCACGTGTTACCCTTCGTCGCGTAATCATTACCTGGCGCATCCAGCTATCCTGCGTCTCTTGTCCGTTCTGTCCGTTTCTCTGGTCGGAAATGTCCCTTTGATCTCGGTCAGTCTTCGCTTTAGACTGACCGTCCGCTCATTGTCTGGCGTGTACTTCAGACAACGAATTCAAAGGAATTTTTAACATCTGGTCATTCCTCCATCTCTATACCCTACCCCCTAATTATCCAAATCTCCGTTTCCCAAGGATAACGGTAGATGAAACAAATTTTATGCAAATGCATACATTAACTGGAGTTTCACATGATAGCCCATGTGTGTAAGTACTCCACACGACTTTACCTAATTCCATTTCTGATTTCCATGTTTTTGGCTAGCGTCAGTAAACATTGTATCAACCGTTCCTTATCACTACTGCTTATTTTAACCAGACTATGCGCTGCCCCATCAGCTGTCTCTGATTGCTGCGCGATTTCCTCCTGTAAAACGCCCATCGTCTGGTCTGGTTGTTTCTCGGTTGGTTGGTTCGTACCCACCGGTTCTCTGGTAGTGTTACGTACACTTACATCGTTCGCTACTTCAGCCTTCCGTCCATCTGTATTCACTATTTGTGGGAAAAACTTTTCACACTGTTCGTTTGACTGTTGGCTTATCTCAAACTGAGATCTTTTCATCTTTGCTTCGATGACTGGTTCGCTGTCCTGGCTGTGGTTAACCTGTCTTTCCCTTTTCTTCGTTTTCCTTAGAAACTCTGTTCCTCCTTTGTTGTCTGCCGTTGGTGCGTCCGTTTCGCATTCCAACTGTGCGTCATTTCCACTTCCTTCCTCGGTGGCCGAAAGGTTGTCCCTTCTTTCGGTCTGTTCAACCATCTATCAATCGCTCCTCTATGTCGGTGAGTTAAACATACTATCCACATTCAGTCCCTCTCTCTCCCATACAGCCTCTCTCTATCTAGCCTCTCCATCTCTCATCCAGCCCCTCGAGCTAAACTTTGTCTCGAGTTATATATCCTCAAGCAAGGCCAGAGCTTGACCAATCGATCTCAGGTATGGTCATCTTCAATTCCAATTGGAACGAAACACTTTGCACACCTGTCACTCATTCTCTCGCAGCAAGCCCCGTTGCCAATTTCGTCTGTCAATCAATCTCCCCCTACCAAAATCGGAAGGCCAGTGGTCAGTTTCTACCTGTCCACATTCCTTAACCCAACTCTGTTCTCCTTTGCTGAGACAGTGAGTGACCTTGACATGCATTCATGTAGCTTTAAGCTTTAACATGTTCAGGCATCCTAAACTCCCCTTGCTCCGGCGGGAACTGTTACACATTTCTATCACATGTACCTTTTACCTATTCTCTTTAATAATAGTAACTATCTAGATTAAATCTCCGGATCTATACCCATTTCTATCACAGGTACGTTTTCCATATTCTCTTTAACAATAGTAACTATCTAACAGACTAAATTAACATCTTGAGTCTTGCGAACCTTCGTCTCTGGCGAGGTGACTGGCCTCTGACATCAAATGTGAAACCAACGATTTCTCAGTGACGGATTTGGAAGAGTGCTCTCTGGGTCTTTTAAGCTTCACCCCACGTTCGCTTGGTATGTGGTCTCTGGTGTCTCTCTTAGACCTTACCTTCTCTTGGTGTGTGGTCTCTGGTGTCTCTCTTAGACCTTACCTTCTCTTGGTGTGTGGTCTCTGGTGTCTCTCTTAGACCTTACCTTCTCTTGGTGTGTGGTCTCTGGTGTCTCTCTTAGACCTTATTTTCTCTTGGTATGTGGTCTCTGATGTCTCTCTTAGACCTTACCATCTCTTGACATGCACATTTCGAGACAGTTCTTTCGGTGTCTCTCTTAGACATTACCTGCACTTGACATGGACAGTTTCGAGACAGCTTTTTAGGTGTCTTCCTTAGACATTACCTTCTCTTGAAATGGAATGTTTTGAAACAGTTCTTTCTGTGTCTCTCTTAGACATTACCTTCACCTGACATGGACAGTTTCGAGACAGTTCTTTCGATGTCTCTCTTAGACATTACCTTCTCTTGAAGTGGACAATTTCGAGACAGCTTTTTAGGTGTCTTCCTTAGACATTACCTTCTCTTGACATGGAATGTTTTGAAACAGTTCTTTCGGTGTCTCTCTCAGACAATACCTTCTCTTGACATGGACACTTTCGAGATAGTTCTTTAGGTGTCTCTTAGACAATACCTTCGCTTGACATGGACAGTTTCGAGACAGTTCTATATTTTTCTCTATTACAGCTTGATGTTCTGTCCAGTAGTCTTATACAAGACGAACCAGTGAAATCCGCAGATGTGTTAACCACCAACTGAAACTGATCAGTTTGTTGTTTATTCCGACACACACAAGAGAAAAACCTGTGGATTTCACAACTGCCTTTTGACCACTACTTTCACATTCGTTAGATTAGGTTCACTGCATCTTCCATCACTCAACAATGTGGATAGCCTGCGGAACTCATAGTGGGAAAACCTCTTGAACAGCGTTACTGCCTTGGGTTTCAACCGTTCAATAGCCTCTCATTTTCCTCCCATAGATCCTCCTATCCAACATTGTCGCCAGTCACGAGTTACTTAGGTCACCACTATGTTAACCAGCTCGTAGACCGTCTCGCTGGTTGGCGCGCATTGCCTGTCAATATGTCAAGTTCCCCATTTTTAGAGCCCCTACTAACTTTCTTGTGTCCTCTGCACATTACCGCATGAGCGGTCTTAACCTCTACCAAGTTTCCGTGACAAGTAACTAAATCGTAGATAGCTCAAATCTCCTACAAATTTGTTTGAACTATCAAGATAATACAGCTTGTGTGGATATAATCCCCACCGAATACTTGCAACCCATCTAACTAGCAGTCCTTCGAACTATCCCTGTGAGTCACAACTCACCGACCATTGAAGCAAACGTCTTACACAAGTACAATCTTCAGAACTATCGAACCAAGCTGCTGTGGATAATAAGTAATGGACAACTGACCATCCAAGATTTCCACGACCTGATAATTAGACAATGAAAATCCATGCCGGCTTTGTTAACAAAATACTCAATTTACGTAATCTCTGACACCTCTTCGAAGTGAAATATCTCATGCGAGGCTCATGTTTGATTAACCGTTTAATCTTCTTTCGTTCACCTGCTAGCTAAACTCCCATCAGGCATGAATGATCAATTTATGCTCTACAAAATATGTTAAGAAACAAGTGAACTGCTATTCTAACCAACGAATATGCCTTTACAATGAGCAACCCAAACAATGTTATGATGAACAAATATGAGGATCTAAGCTGCATCATCGCTTCAGTTCCAAGGTCCGAGAAACGTTTGATCCTTAGCGAGTTCAATGTTAGAGTAGGGACCAATCATCGGACCTTCGCCAGGAAATGGCTTACATGGCACGCGGAAATGGAACAGCAATGCAACCCAATTGCTTAGCTCGCGTACCTCACATGAACTCTCTATTACAACTACATTGTGTCGTTTACCACCCATCAAAAGGCACCCATCTTCGTTAAAACACTTGCTCCCTATCGACTATATCAACACGAGAACAAGCGACACACATAAGTGATGAGCGAGTGGCAATGTGCTGAGCTTACCACAATTTTGCATCTAATGTTTGTTTGGCTAGTCCAAAGTTACCGCTGCTTAGTTTATGCAGTGAACTAATATCTTCATTTCTCCTGTCCGCCAGTTTTCTGTCTATTACCTGAGTAGGCCCAGCCACTATCCTTTTCAACAGACGATACTGTAGTGGCTGTGAAGTCAGTTTGATTATACGTGGGGTTACTTCAGAATGAATTGAACTTCAGTTTTTGTCCGTCTCCTATGCTCCCTAGAACCCACTTTAAACTCCACTATTTCAAAATAGTTGCCAATCATGTGGTACTTCGATCGTCAAAAAGTTGGCACACTCGTATCGGTTTGGCTTGTACTGCCTGTCTGTATGTCAATGCACACTCGTATCGGTTTGGCTTGTACTGCCTGTCTGTATGTCAATGCACACTCGTATCGGTTTGGCTTGTATTGCCTGTCTGTATGTCAATGCACACTCGTATCGGTTTGGCTTGTACTGCCTGTCTGTATGTCAATGCACACTCGTATCGGTTTGGCTTGTACTACCTGTCTGTATGTCAATGCACACTCGTGTCGGTTTGGCTTGTACTGCCTGTCTGTATGTCAATGCACACTCGTGGCGGTTTGGCTTGTACTGCCTGTCTGTATGTCAAGTGCCCCAATTATGGAGCCCCTACCAACGCTTTCTTTGACATCTTCGGGTCTAAATCATAGGCAGCTCTACCCCTACCAATTTTCCACTGTCACCTAGACACTACATCATGGGCGGTTCTAAAACAATTCCAATGTTTATGGGACAACTTTTAAATCGTTAGAACTATTGCACTAAACGGTGGATAATAACGTCTTTTTAATAACGTCTTTTTAATAACGTCTTAAAAACGTCTTTATAATAACGACAGTAAATCTGCCATCTAACGTTCTCTTGAATTGCTTTTTAGATAACGGAAATCGAGGTTCGCTTTCTTTCAAATGTCCGATCTACAAACCTCCTTAAGTACCATCTTTATCCTTTACCTGCTTACTGTCCGCTAAAACTAGCTTCCAATTTATAAGCTACTGTTAGCCTTCGAGTGCGAAATGTGAAGTCATACCTTCCACGTTTCATACATGATACCGACACTTTCACAGTAAACTATGAAAACTCCTCATCCAAACAAGACGTCCCATTGCATAGATTTTAAGGAATATATAGAGTGAGTTTAACTTCAGTGTATCTGTCAGTGTGTGCAGTGTGAGTTCGTATTGCTCAAAAGAAAGTGTTGCTTGTGGTTTGCATGCCATCAGTTCATTTCCCACCGTTGAAGCCAATACTGTTCGTTCTGATTGCTACAGATCAGCCTTTATTTTGAAAAGGATAATTTAAGTCAAATGATGAAGTGGCAGATGACTGATGAATGTGATTGATACAAACATAATGTACGAATCTGCTCTGTACATAACACGCATCTTTAGCAATTAACTGACACAATCAGCAGATGAAACAGATGTATTTGTAAATTGACAAGAGAAAAATAAACAACACAAAACAAAATAAAATGAAAAACAGCAGAACAGTCAATTATTTTACATTGTTAAACACAGGCAATATACATCCCCAAATAATAATCATACAAAAAGGACGAACTACTAAAGTAACAGTAACGCTAGAGAACTAGTAACAGGCACATGAACTGATTCATTGGAAATACACCAGGAACATGAACGTAAACGTCTTTCAACTGCGTCATAAAGTAATGTTAGTAAGATTACAGTCTTTCAACTCGGTCATCAAGTAATGTTAATAAGATTACAGTCTTTCAACTCGGTCATCAAGCAATGTTAGTAAGATTACAGTCTTTCAACTCGGTCATCAAGTAATGTTAGTAAGATTACAGTCTTTCAACTGGGTCATCAAGTAATGTTAGTAAGATTACAGTCTTTCAACTCGGTCATCAAGTAATGTTAGTAAGATTACAGTCTTTCAACTCGGTCATCAAGTAATGTTAGTAAGATTACAGTCTTTCAACTCGGTCATCAAGTAATGTTAGTAAGATTACAGTCTGTCCACAGAGTCATCAAGTAATGTTAGTAAGATTACAGTATGTCCACAGGGTCATCAGATAATGTTAGTAATATTACAGTCTTTCCACAGGGTCATCAAGTAATGTTAGTAAGATTACAGTCTTTCAACTCGGCCATCAAGTAATGTTAGTAAGATTACAGTCTGTCCACAGGGTCATCAAGTAATGTTAGTAATATTACAGTCTTTCCACAGGGTCGTGAAGTAATGTTAGTAAGAGTACAGTCTTTCCACAGGGTCATCAAGTAATGTTAGTAAGATTACAGTCTTTCAGTTTTTGTAGATAACATTTGTAATGAAAGAGTCATTAGTATTAACATAGTGACACGCAATAAAATATAATTGTCAAACATCAGGGTGATTGAAAGCACATGAGAGGTTGAACCGGACATGTGGGAAAGCTAATACCGTAGAATGGGTGTGTGTGTGTGTTGGAAGGGAACACATGAGAAGTTGAACAGGAAATGTGGGAAAGCTAATACCGTAGAATGGGTGTGTGTGTTGGAAGGAAACACATGAGAGGTTGAACAGGAAATGTGGGAAAGCTAATACCGTAGAATGGGTGTGTGTGTTGGAAGGAAACACATGAGAAGTTGAACAGGAAATGTGGGAAAGCTAATACCGTAGAATGGGTGTGTGTGTTGGAAGGAAACACATGAGAGGTTGAACCGGACATGTGGGAAAGCTAATACCGTAGAATGGGTGTGTGTGTGTGTTGGAAGGAAATACATGAGAAGTTGAACAGGAAATGTGGGAAAGCTAATACCGTAGAATGGATGTGTGTGTTGGAAGGAAACACATGAGAGGTTGAACAGGAATTGTGGGAAAGCTAATACCGTAGAATGGGTGTGTGTGTGTGTGTGTGTGTGTTGGAAGGAAATACATGAGAAGTTGAACAGGAAATGTGGAACAGCTAATACCGTAGAATGGGTGTGTGTGTTGGAAGAAAACAATTTAAAAAATATTATGGTTAAATACTGGATGTACCATTTCTTTACATTAAAGAGTTTAGTTTTGTTTATGTGTTAGCCTTACTTTGACTCAAATATGGAGAGAGTGTCAATGCGCATTATTATAGAACCCAAAATATCATATAGGTGATTATTTAATTCCAAACTACTATATATCGGATGTGACACAAGAATATAATCCCAACAAATCATATATGGTATGTGACACAAGAATAGAATCCCAACAAATCATATATGGGATGTGACACAAGAATAGAATCCCAACAAATCATATATGGTATGTGACACAAGAATAGTATTCCAAACAATCATATATGGGATGGGACACAAGAATATAATCATTACAAATCATATATGGGATGTGACACAAGAGTAGAATCTCAATAAATTATATATGGGATGTGACGCAACAATAGTATACCAAAAAATCATACATGAAATGGAACACAACAACATTATCCCTTAAAAAATCATAAGCTTCACAGTAAATAGCATACTTAGCAAATCAAATGTATCTTCTTCTTCTTCTTCTGCTTCTGAGTTCGTTCTCAATCTACCGCTAAGCCATGAATAGGGCCTTACAGCTAGTAGGATGTAGTCCTGAGAACGGAATGCGTTGTGTTGCTAGTTTACAGCTTGACTGCGATATTTGCACCTTTCGGTTCGACACATCTGTCTTCAGCAGAATCAAAATGATAATTAAACAACATTCTTGTAACGATGGCTAGAATTATACGTACATACATAAATACATGACTAATGATAAAAGAAATTTATCAAAGGGTAGAATTACTAAAACAGAGTTGGATGGTAAGAAAAAAGTGCTTTTCTTTTTTAGAGAATGTGATTTTGTAACATACGTTTAACATTAGAAATAAATAAACTGAAAAACAGTTATTAATTGTGAAAGTGAAAACGTAATTCAGTGTAATAATAACGTGTCTAAGGGAAAAGTTACCATGAGAAAATATGATTGAAAGAGTGGTCTGCTACGCTTGTCCTAATGTGCTCAAATTTAGACATAATCTTGACAAACTATAAAATTATACCCAACGCATCTCGCACGGGAGGTATTGTAGAAAATCACCGCTACGTGTAATTGACATGCATTGGAATGCAAGCGTATCACAGATACCGTCACCGTTGCGAGTATTTGACATGTAAGGTAGCACCGATGCAATCGACCAATAGACACACATATACGGTAGACCAGAATATCACAAACATTGCACTAGCTTCTAAATATGGTGTTAATTCAATCAATGCAGTCTAAAAACGTTCACAAAAATATATGGCACAGAAGACCAATTCATTAGGAATGTCTTACAAATCACATCAGGACTGTGTTCCATAAATTTCATCAGGACTTTGTTCCCCAAATTCCAAAAGGACTGTGTTCCATAAATCACATTATAATTTGAATTTTCCCAAATGTGTTCCCCAAATTCATAAGGACTGTGTTCCACAAATCGCATCAGGTCTGTGTTCCCCAAATTCTATAAGGACTGTGTTCCACAAATCACATCATGGCCGTGTTCACACAAATCACATCAGGACTTTGTTCCATAAATCCCATCAGGACTATGCTCCACAATTCACACCAGGACTGTGTTACACAATTCACACCAGGACTGTGTTACACAATTCACACCAGGACTGTGTTCCATAATTCACATCAGGACTGTGTTACACAATTTACACCAGGACTGTGTTCCACAATTCACATCATGACTGTGTTCCACAATTCACATTAAGACTGTGTTACACATTTCACATCAGGACTGTGTACCACAAATCCTATCAGGACTGTGTTCCACAAATCCTATCAGGACTGTGTTTAATAGACATATTTGTTCCTGTATTTCTTCCATTGTATTATATTACTTCCTCGTACAGTTCTCTGCTACCATATTTCACTGACAAGACGCAGTTAAGAAGCTATGCAGGTAATAAAGGATATAATTGTTTCCTCTATATTTACTGCAGATTTGTTTCGGTATATAGATGTGACAGAAGGCAACAGTAATAGCACCACCGACAGTGTTACATAGGGCCATGTCGAAGTGAGATGTTATCTCGTGCGCTATGTGTCCTTCTGTGATTGCGGAATTGATTGGGTCATAAACGCGCAGACCAGAGTCGACATGTACAGCATTCATCTAAAGAAACCTGCATCTGGGTTGTAGTATACATCACGCTACAGTGTTGGTCACTTTTCTGATGATAGTTCATGAAAATGGTCTGTCAAAACAAAACAGTCAATAGCGAGTGAGAGCAGGAACCTTGATTACGCGGTTTGTTTTTATGTCGGTATCATGTCATATTCTCGACCAGACAACTTTCGCGTTACCAGGTCGACGGCCTTAACAGTTTTTCATCGAAACATCTCCTCCAGGAATTATGATTGAATTATAATGGAAATAGTATCATGTATTCGCTTCATGGAATAGGCAGAAAAGACTGCAGCAGTGTGTATAGAGGATGCGCTATACACTTAGCGAGAGGGGGGGAGGGGGGTCACGTCATATGATGACGTGTAAAATGGATATCATATAGTTGTTTACCCCTGCTCGTGTATATTTGTGATGGCTAGTCGCTAGGTTACGTTAAGTGACAAACCTATTTATGTCAAAAAGTGAGAGCAATCAGTAATATATAAACAAGAATGTTGTTCAATTGTAGGACATTTTCCCCGCCGTTACTACTTTTGTCAAAGACGGAAAAACAAATCGATTTCTGATATTCTGCTATCATTTCGTCTTCTCCCTCAAACAATGGACTCTGAATACATCCTATCTTCCCATCAACGAGGCAGGAGGTGCCAAAAGCCATGTAATTTTTTTCCACGCATATACATGTGACTGTAAGGCTGTTGCCGTCGATGACAGTTCTACGAGAATCAGCTAAAATGAGTTTATAAAACATAAGGTCCATTCTAGAAAACAGTTTCAGATGATGGGAAGTGTTTGGAGGTATGTCAGATGCTCGTTTGACAGTTGTCCTTGACCTTCGGTAAGCTCTGAAAGATTTGGCCATTAACGACAGATCAGCAAATAAATCCAAAGGGACATCCACAGTTTTACCGACACAATAAACATAAAAGAGAGAAGCGTATAAGTTGATGTTATTTCGGAGATTGAGTATGGTTATTGTAGAACTGAACTCATTTAAAACATCAATCTTAAAATAAGAATTTATAAAACAGCGAGCGAACTCTGGAAAGGCTTCGGACTCATCTAAGGTTAAAGGGCAATCGTCATCAGAAACAGCAAGAACAACCGAGAATAAACTCTTGCACGAACCATCAGGTCGTCTGTCATATTGTGAGGTACAGTTTCCTGCACACGCAACTAATGCGCTGTTCATATTAGTACTACTTGTTTGAGACAGGTTGCACATTGCATTCTGCCAAGAAATGTGTGTTGATGTGAAATGATCGGTAGGAGTTATCACGAGAGATTTCCCTGACAAGGTCATGGTCAAGCTGAAACTATAGGAATGGCGATTATCATCAAATCCTGTTGTTGTCAATCGTTTTGTGTTGTGACACAGTTTACAGTTCTTATCTTCGTAGGCCAGAGATTTCATTACATTAACGTTGGGAATATACTGTTGACATTTGTACATTAAATTATGATCTACCTCTATTATGGCGTTATTTTGGCAGGAGATTATATTTATGGGGATGCATATTGTTCCGACCAAGTCTTTTGGGAGACTTGACGGGGGTGAGTAAATGGGTGTTGGTGATACCTTTAGAATATCCTCTAGAGATGCTTGGACAAACTCGTCATTAAATCCAAACGTTAGGTCCCACGTGACCGGGCTAGAATCCTCTCTGGCAGCACAAGAAAATATGTCCATCTTCTTGTAGACAAAACCGGTGGCTCTATCTGTGACGTAGGCGTTGTTGATGAGGTCAATTATGTAGTTATTGTTTGTGTCAGGTGTGTTAGACTTTATCTGACTTCGGGTGGTTGTTGTTGCATTAATTTTATTATAGTATGTAGAAGATGTTGCTAGGGTGGTATGGGGTGTTGTGGCGGTGGTAAGATCAGAGGTTGGTGTTTTGGTTAAGTGGGAATGATTGCATGACGTAATGATAAAAACCTTTTCTCTGGAACACTCAACCTCCATGTCCAGCATGTGACCGTACCTGATCCTACTTTCTTGAAGTACTCCAGGACAAGCTGTTGACATGTCCTCACAGCAGTTGTTGTGTACGAGACATCTGAGATCGCATGAACAAAAGTCATTCAGGGTCTGACCACATTTGTTCCAGCACGGTGACGTACCGTACCACATGTTTGACGTACTCGTCTCTGACACGACATTAGCTACTGGGGTACTTGTCTCGGACACGACATTAGCTACTGAAGTGCTTGTCTCTGACACGACTTCAGCTACTACATTACTTGTCTCAAATATTTGGATGTGCTGCTTTTCCTTGTCATTAACAGTCCTGTTGTGATGGCTGTTCTTCGGCTCAGTGACCATTTCTGTGCTGACTTCACGCCTTCGCTGAGTGCCATTATCTGTTTTGAAAGTCATTATTGTGGTCTGTTCGTTCAATAGGGTGTGAACATGGGCCAACCAGAAAGCCACCCACATGTAGGAGACTGCCATGTTATAACTGTGTGACGAAGCCACGAGCAAAACTCAGTGTGGCATTGTATTATTGATCTGAGCGAGAGATGCGAATGTACAAAATAATAATTGTGACGTCACATATCTTCTTTCAAAATCTGTTATGCAGTAGAGCCAGGGTACTTGTTTTAGAACACAAGTGGAGATTACGTTCTGGGCTGTGAAGCACGAAGAAACACATCAGTTTTATAAGCAGGCAGTTAATCAATCATCTGGAAATGGTTAGCAGAAACAATAATATACAACTTAATGTAACTTAATGTCTTTATACTTGTTTACAACCCGTTTCATTTGCATGTCCTTGCTCTAAAAGCTATGCACATTGACTGCTAGCGTCAGGGCCAGCGAACCAAATCTGATACGAACCTTCCACACCTCCACGCGGTGATCCTGGATAACAGGCTGCAGCAGGGCAGACTTGCTAAGGAGAAGGGATCGAAGAGGGAATGCTAACCTGGTACTCAAAAAATGCTTCCTGAAGTCGGATGTGTTGGACCGAAAGGTGCACATATCGCAGTCAAGCTGTAAAATACGACACAACGCATTCCGTTCTCTGGACTACATTCTGCTACTTAAGACCTTTCAGGGCTTGGTAGCGGAAGATTGAGAACGAACAATGACAAGCCAAGCCATATGCACTAATTGTCTTTGCCTCCTTTAATTATTTATAGCTATGCCGTCTCATTCTTGTAGGTGGTTGTATTTTGAAAATTGTTGTTATATTCTAATTGATCCTTTCCTGTGATTATCTTATAAAATTTATTTTAAGCCACTTGGAATTTTTTTAATTTTCTAAACACTGTTGACCGGTTTTTCTAAGTCTTTCCTCATAACTGTAATTATAGAATCCCACTATCAGCTTTGTTACTCTTATTTGTATCCTTTTCAGCATGGTCATATCTCATCTACGATAAGGACTCCACGTCTGTACACAGTACTCCATCTAGGTTCAACTGACGGTGTTACCCAGTTTGACAATCACTTCCGTACTACTATGTTTAATATTTCTTTTTATCCTACCTGACATTGCATTTGCCTTTTTCACTGCTACATAGATATTTTTGCTTCTCTATTCACTTTCTGAGCTTTGTATTACTTGTATAAATATATTAAATATTTACTTTTGATTTACCTGCCTCTACATATTGTTCCCATGCTTGAGTGTCAGCTCTTCTATATTTAACAACAAATCTAGTTATTCACTTTTTACTGCTTGGGGTTTACCTCCCAACAAAGAACACATTCCTCTTTTAGCTTTTCTAGAACTGTTTTGAAAGTCTCTCACTCGTGTTCGTCATCTGTTCCTCAGACAATATCTTTTCAGATTATGTGGCTCGCTGTCTATTTCATCATTTTAACATCTGTCTTAGAGTAATCGCATGCTCTCGTGTGTTTATGTTTATATCTTTCCATTGCTATAAGATCCCAAAGAATGGTCTGATGGTTACTTAAGTCAAACAGTTCCCCAAAGGTAATTTTTTTAATAATATTTTTCTCTGTTGTAAAATCTAAGTCAATTATGTTTTTACCTCTGGTAGCTAATTCATGTTGAATCAGCAAATTGTCAGTTATGCACTTAACAAACAGTTTTTACTCGACAAATGCTTCTGCAATATCCAATTTTATTTCTGAAAAGTTGAAATCCCCCATTAATAATAATTTTCCTGCACTTGTCTTTTCTGTGCTACTAATCAGCTCCTCATCTTCCTCTTTCTTACTTAAGAACATATGTTACATACTCCAGCCACAGTGGTATCACCCTTCCCCCCTTCCCCCGTCCCACTTTCTATCTCGCACAATAGACTTTCATCTTCGTTACCAGATGATAGCTTATCTTAGATAGTTATATTAACTGAATTCGCACAGTATATTAAAACACCAGCTCACTTATCAATATCTTCAACTTCCATATCTTTCATTAACATTATCTCTCTCTAATTCAAGTCCTCATATGACCATGATTCAGTTAAGCCTATGATATCTTGTTTTTATCCTCTTATACACAGGTTCAATTACTCTCTTTTATTAACTGTGCTTCTCACATTTACATACAAACATTTTAGTTTGCTATTTTGTTGTTTTTCCAATTTCTGTTTTGCTTTTATCATTTTCCTTGTGGTTCTCCACTACTGATTTCACACTTCCTTGATCCCAACTTCCTCTTTGACTTCATGCTCTATTGCACCCGGTATTAAGCCTATCTTTAGTCTCATACTTCATAGGCCTTAATAGTTTACATTTGTAATACAGTGATGAGACATATACTTCGAAACCGCCTGCTGTCCTACTCATGTACATGTAATCTTTTCCTGTCTAGCATTTTACTTTTTTCTATTTTCACATCCACAATATATATTTCCATATCTGCACACATCACCTGTGATTGATACCAATCTCTTAAGATAGTCTGACTCATCTGTTCTATCTTAAATACTCATCAGGGTGACTTTCCTGTACATGTTTCCCATATGTATTCTATCATAATCATGTGTCTCTGTATCATTATGCATGTACTATCTCTCTTCATATGATGTGTACCTGTCATTACCATACCATGTCTGTTCGCTCTGTACCTTACAGTATTTATTTTCTCATTTATATCTGAGATTTCAGCTCCCTATAATATCCATTTGTACAAACATTTTATGTTGTCTTGACAAATGTTTGCTATCCTCTCTCACCATTGAATCCTATACTATCAACACTGAACCCTCCTTTATAGAACCCTTTATACTGTTTCCTCACTATAATCTCTCTTAGTTCCAATTCATATTACCTTCTTCGCCCCATACTTAACTGACAGTGGTTTTACCTTATCAACTCGAATACCCAACGACTGCTTCTTTAAAACTTCGTCAATTTGTTTTGTTTCTCATCTAGTGTCTTTTACCTCGTCTCTATCAGCCACTCCCTCCCAATCTCTTCTCATGTGTCCTAATCTCGCACTCCATTCGAGCCTGATTATCTTCTACTCTACAACCAAAATATAATTTTTACTTTATCTTACACAATTGTATCTATTCCTACACAAATGCTACTATCACACAACTCACACACCGTATTCTATCCATTCCTCTTTCCTGCGTTTTGTCTGGTCTTAGCCATACTAGGCTATACATTATTCTAATACACTAATACAATATATTAAAGATCAAGTAAACATCAATATATCAACTGTCGTTGGTATTGACCTTACATCAACTCTCACTAAATACTAGACCTGCACTACAGTTACAGTGGAAACAGTTACTACCGCCCAATATCAATCAATCAATCAATAATACGATTAGGCGACTAGGGCCCGTCGCGTCGAATGACCATGTACATGACCACGTCTGATGGTCGCGTCCCAGGCGGTCTGTAATTATGTTGGGGAGGTGGCTATCTGGTTTAGCCTAGTGTTGTGAGGGCGGTCTGCAGGTCTGTTGGAGAGGTGGCTATCTGTTTTAGCCTGGTGTTGTGAGGGCGACCCCGAGGACGTCTCCAGGATGAACACGGCTTCTTCCCGTAACTGGGACTTCCCGGAAAATGCGAACAATGTGACCGATGAGACAGAGAGAGAGAGAGAGAGAGAGAGAGAGATAGAGAGAGCAGACAGCGATCAATCGTTGAGACAATGCCTGCAAGTTGAGTACGTCGAATTACTTCGTTGTTGGAAATCATGTCATGCCAGATGATCCCGAGGATGCGTCTCTGCTTGCGCAGGTGGAAGGCCCCAAAACGCTTTATGTTGTAGTAGTGTCCATGACTCGAAGCCATACAGGAGAATGGGGACAATGTAGAAGGAGTGAATACGAAGCCTGATCTCCAGAGAGAGACTTCATTGGTACCAGACTTTGTGAAACGAGTGCAAGGATACGCAGCTAAACCCATCCTGCAGGTGATGTCGTGGCTGCTGCGTAAAGCTCAGCGCAGAGTGGTCCCTGCTGATGTTTTGGATTTCGTCTTTGTCCAAGCGTAGACGAGATTGATAATCCGGAAATATATGAGAGGGAGTCCCCTAGGTTGTGTTCAGAATACTGTGTGAAGATCCAGTCCATGGCGCAGCAGACAAGTGCAGGGACGCGAACGCAGACCTGACGTACACCGGGTGATAAAGAGAACTCCTCTGTGAGATTCTGTCCGATCGAAACTTTGGTTTGGTATGGCTGTGAGTCTGCTGAATTAGGGCTAGCAGGGTACCTGTGATACCCACACATTGTAGGGCCTCTACATGTCCAGATATACAAAGGCATGTCAACGTAGGAGACCTGGGGAGGGTGGTTAAATACGTGGTTCCATGAGGAGACGTAGGGCGAGCATGGCGTCAATGGTGGAGCGAGAAGCTGTGAACCCTAACTGTTGGGGGCGACGATGTCTCGTTAATAGGGGATGTAGTCTGGAGATGAGCACGAGTGCGAAGACATTACCGGGGACGGACAATAGGGTAATAGGCCTGTAATTGCTGCATTCTAGACGGGAGCCCTTTCCTTTGAACAGGAAAGACGTTATTCCGTCGCGCAATGCCACTAGCACTTGGTCAGTGTTCCACACCTTTGCCAAGAGTTAGTGTAGGGCTGTGGTCATCAGGTCCAGAGCGTACTTTAAAAGGTCAGGGGAAATATTGTCGGGGCCAGTGGCTCTGCCGTCTTTCAGTTTTTCTACAGCTTCTTTACCTCAGCAATGATAGCGGAGTCAGGGCTGGTGTCAGCGTCAGGAGGTGGTGTGACAGACTCGCGGAATTTTTCTGGCAACGGGGTGGTTAGAGGGAGCTTCAAGGATGCGTTGTAATGTTCGACACAATCGCTAGTTATTTCCTCTTAAGGTGCAGCGGGATCCATCGGACTTATTAAGGCATTTTGATGGGGGTGGGGGTGTGGTGTGGGGGGGGGGTGGGGTGGGGTGTGGTGGGGTGGGGTGGGGTGCCGAAGGAACGTTGGGAGGTATCATAGCTGGGTGCCTTTAACGCGAGGTATGTCGATCACTGGGCCTCCCTCGGCGCTGTCTGCGATTGTGCTGTAATGGTCTTCAAGGTCCTTCTTGATGGCAACCAGGAATGTGTTTTGTAGGCGCCGCCATTCCGGGTGGTCTCCCCTGGTCCTCGCTGAATTTCTTTCCTCTAGGATTGCTAGGGTGGACACTGTCAGCCAGAGTTTTCTCTAGGATTGCTAGGGTGGACATTGTCAGCCAGAGTTTTCTCTAGGATTGCTAGGGTGGACACTGTCAGCCAGAGTTTTCTCTAGGATTGCTAGGGTGGACATTGTCAGCCAGAGTTGTCTCTAGGATTGCTAGGGTGGACATTGTCAGCCAGATTTTTCTCTAGGATTGCTAGGGTGGACACTGTCAGCCAGAGTTTTCTCTAGGATTGCTAGGGTGGACATTGTCAGCCAGAGTTTTCTCTAGGATTGCTAGGGTGGACATTGTCAGCCAGAGTTTCCTCTAGGATTGCAAGGGTGGACACTGTCAGCCAGAGTTTCCTCTAGGGTGGACACTATCAGCCAGAGTTTCCTCTAGGGTGGACACTATCAGCCAGAGTTTCCTCTAGGGTGGACACTATCAGCCAGAGTTTCCTCTAGGGTAGACACTATCAGCCAGAGTTTCCTCTAGGATGGACACTATCAGCCAGAGTTTCCTCTAGGATTGCTAGAGTGGACACTATCAGCCAGAGTTTCCTGATGTTCTTACTGTGACCCATACCTGTGTCATTATAGACCACTATTTTATTATGTCATGTCACTAACTATATGTTACAACCAGACCACTATATTTGAAAATACGTATGCTACAGTATACTACCTGTATAACTATGCCATTGATTCATAAATTATTCTTCAACACAATTACATATCATTATTCCTCTAGAGCTCTGTTCTATCAAACAACTACCGCCTTCTTGAACAGCCGGAAACGAGGCTTCCACGTAGTGGTGAGAATAAGGAATATACATTTGAGTAAATACAATTACATAAATATAATCAAGGTTTGAGTTGTATTTGTGTTTAAATGAATATACTTTATACTATTGGACACAACAGCATCAAACAAGTTATAGCTTTAACCGGTATAAGTATATCAAGTCTACACAAAAATAATAGAGCTACATTGTTGGTTAATTCAGATAGTTAATTGTAATTATAAACAACACTGCTTCCTCAATAACATAAAGGAACACAAATCATGTCGGTTTTACGTAACGTAAATATTTGATATAATATATACATCCAAACCATCTCCAGTTGAATCACGGAGTAGTATCACCATTAAGACTCAATTAGTTTCGACCAGAAAGCGTTAATAATAGCGATAATTGTGGTTCTTGAATCTATCGTGTGTAAAGTTAAGCTTTAAAATGTATGATAATTTCGAATATAATCTTACTTCATTGTAAACTTTAAATCATGGTAGTATTTACAAATATAAAAAAAAATAACTGAACATGAATAAAAGCCGTGCAGCTGTCTACTTCTTACGTGATTTCTTTTCCAGAAAAAGTTGATCAGTGGATGATTCTAAACTGAACAACCATTTCTGTGAGCTGAAGAATATCCAGCGGATGTTATAGACTCGTCTGTCATAAGCGTAGCAAAAATGGGCGTGGTTTTAAGTGACTGACATAAGAGATGGCAAGCAACATTCTGAAACTAGATTAAGAAAGAAGAGCTAACAAGTGTGCGAGGAGTTGTTAGTTTATAAGTTATCATTGCCTGGTCGTTGTTTTTCATATTGACATCCACTCCAATTACACATGTACTTTTTGGAAACTGTTATAAAAGAACAAAAAGCAAACATGTACATGAAATAGCTATCTGGCGTTATTTAAAACAAAAATGGCCCTCTTTGTGGGTTAATACACTTGAATGAATGTCTCAACAAAACAGTTTTTCTAGCTATCTTATTTGTATTTTAAATCTACATGATTGGTGAAGTACTCGTTACACTACCATGACATCGCATTAGACTGAGAAAGGAAATGTAGCAATAATGTGTGAGATAGACACGGAAATTGTAGGTAGAATGTTATTAATAAACACAGAACAAATGACAAATTAAAACAATGTTACAAGTAAATAGTGCTATTAACTATGAAAATCAGGTCGGTAGCTTTAAATGACGCATACGAACTCTCGAAAAGTCAACAGTAAGATACAGTGAATGACTGTGGCGGAGGCTGGAGTTTTGGCAAGGGAACGAGTTTCTTTCAGACAGACTGTGATGGGAGCGACGTTCTATAAAGGACATGCTTCATGATAAAGATACAGTGACCACCATCTTGAATGTTTCAGTAACTAACAACGAATGTTGATGTCACACAAGATAAGCAGAACACTAGATAAAACAATGATGTTGGAAGCTTATATTATCAGTTGAATTTCAATGGGAAAGAATTTAATACCAGAGGTGGAGTCACTGATCTATCTTTGGGGCAATATCGACAGGCTAAGTTCTAAATTTGTTATGCTAGAAGCCTTTAACGCTAAACTGAAGGACACAGTCGAGCCAATAATGGGAATGTGGTCTAAAACCTTGGGTCTCGGTACATATTACTGCCATGTGACAATAGGAGAGATTGCCGTCTAATATTTCAATAACCGTTACACCGGTAGAGGTGATTTTTGTGCACAAGGACTTGTCTTTTCAATGCCCGAATGACTGTATGCGAGGCATGTTCAAATGACATGTGGGTCAGACACAATAGACTGATCATGAAGTCACGTCAGCGTCAGACAGTTCAGACACAACAGTCTGACTATGAAGTCACGTCAGGGTCAGACACAACAGACTGACTATGCAGTCACGTCAGGGTCAGACAGTTCATACACAACAGACTGACCATAAAGTCACGTAATGGTCAGACAGTTCAGACACAACAGACTGATCCTGAAGTCACGTCATGGTCAGACAGTTCAGACACAATAGACTGATCATGAAGTCAGGTAATTGTCAGACAGTTCAGACACAACAGAATGATCCTGAAGTCACGTCATGGTCAGACAGTTCAGACACAACAGACTGATCCTGAAGTCACGTCATTGTCAGACAGTGCAGACACAACAGACTGATCTTGAAGTCACGTCAGGGTCAGACAGTTCAGATACAACAAACTGATCATGAAGTCACGTCAGGGTCAGACAGTTCAGACACAACAGACTGATCCTGAAGTCACGTCATGGTCAGACAGTTCAGATACAACAAACTGATCATGAATTCACGTCAGCGTCAGAGAGTTCAGAAACAACAGACTGATCCTGAAGTCACGTCATGGTCAGACAGTTCAGACACAACAGACTTATCATGAAGTCACGTCAGGGTCAGACAGTTCAGACACAACAGACTGATCATGAAGTCACGTCAGGGTCAGACAGTTCAGATACAACAGACTGATAATGAAGTCATGTCATGGTCAGACAGTTCAGACACAACATACTGATAATGAAGTCATGTCATGGTCAGACAGTTCAGACACAACATACTGATAATGAAGTCATGTCATGGTCAGACAGTTCAGACACACCATACTGATCCTGAAGTCACGTCATGGTCAGACAGTTCAGACACAACAGACTTATCATGAAGTCATGTCAGGGTCAGACAGTTCAGATTCAACAGACTGATCATGAAGTCACGTCATTGTCAGACAGTTCAAACACAAGAGACTGACCATGAAGTCACGTCAGGGTCAGACATAATATACTGACCAAGGCCACCGTCTGTTTTGTTGTAGCTTTCACAGTACACAGACGGTTTTCAAGGCAATTTGTTGTCGAGATGTGGATCGACGTGATCCCCTAGTATTGGGCGTCACACAGATGAAGCTAATCATAGCACAACCGCCTGTAGTACTGTGGCCACCTTCATCAGTATGTTTGGTGTGCGAAGAAAGCTGCTACAACGCGCCATTTAACGCAATTTGCAGGGCGAACAAACAAATAACTCACTCATTATGGGCATTACACAAAAACAACAACAACAACAGCAACAACAATGAATGAAGTTATAGACTTTACTGCTAAAACATGATTTTACATCGCACACTATTCACTTCTTCTCTAGAAAACATAGAAAGTTAACAAGCCGAACGTTTATATTTCAATGATATTAGGTGTCTGAGTCATGATAATGAAATTAGGTGTCTGAGTCATGAGCATGAACTTAGGTGTCTGAGTCTTGAGCATGAAATTAGGTGACTTAGTCATGAATATGAACTTACATTAATCATCAGTATGTAAGTTAATTGATTAAACTTACGTGGCCCCAAGTATATAACTTAATTGATTAAATTTGCGTGGTGCCATGGTTCCACTGTCTCTTAATTGATGGACCTTGAGATATTTTATGACACTTTATTGATGTAATTCCTGCATGAGTCAACGTTATCGGACTCTCCCATGACATATCAGAAACACTATGCTACAGTATAACTTAGTAGATGTACTATAATATTAGGGTTTTATTTCTTAAGCACTTGTATGTAATCCATCTGTACAAATGGTCTCCTATTGGACAATATGCATGCACCCTACGTGGTTAGGAACGGACCAAATACGTCTGTGGTTAGGAACGGACCAGCACAGTCAGTGGTTAGGAAGGAATCAGCACAGTCTGTGGCTAGAAAGGAATCAGCACAGTCTGTGGTTAGGAAGGAATCAGCACAGTCTGTGGTTAGGAAGGAATCAGCACAGTCTGTGGTTAGGAAGGAATCAGCACAGTCTGTGGTTAGGAAGGAATCAGCAAAGTCTGTTACTAGGAAGGAATCAGCACAGTCTGTGGCTAGGAAGGAATCAGCACAGTCTGTGGCTAGGAAGGAATCAGAACCCTCTGTGGTTAGGACGGAACCAGCACCATGCTGAACAGACCTGGGAAAAGAGAACCTGCATTCGCTACACCATGGCAATCGAGGCCAATCATAAA
Source organism: Ariolimax columbianus (assembly GCA_036924085.1). Lineage (NCBI taxonomy): Eukaryota > Metazoa > Mollusca > Gastropoda > Stylommatophora > Arionidae > Ariolimax > Ariolimax columbianus. Next base: position 5,014,389 of record JAVGWX010000008.1, read on the forward strand.
GGTACAGTGACACAGGACGTAACGATCCAATTGTCTGGAACTTTTGGTTACAGGTCTAAAGCCTAGGATGAATCGGCCTAACCAGTAGACAATTGGTGACGCGAAATAGGTACAATGAACCCTACCGTGGCTTCGGTAACTTTGAGAGTCGCTATTGCACCCCCTCAATTACTTAATGACAGGACAGCATATTTCTGACTTCTGCCTGGGGTGGGAAGAAAATACACAGACTCACCTGCCCGACAATACCAAAATATGGGAAGTACTACATTTAAAAGTTTTTCACAGGAGCTTGGACTACGCCTCGGTCTTCAAGGTCCGCGCCTGGCAGTGGATGACCAGGCTGCAATGGGTAAAAAAATTGACTACTGGAAAAAATAATAAACATACTAACACGAGAAAACCTAGGAGAAAACACGTGAAAAAACAAGATAACAAGCTTTCATTTAACGTTCTACAGTTAAATATTTGTGGCCTGAAAAATAAGAAACTTGAGCTTGCCAGGTTGTTGACAGCCACAGGGTTCATGTGGCTCTCATGTAAAAAACTCTACACAGGGACATTGACCTGAGCCTGACAGGATACACTAGCTATGTCTGTGAGTGCATCGACCTGAGCTTGACAGGATACACTAGCTATGTCTGTAAGTGCACCGACCTGAGCTTGACAGGATACACTAGCTATGTCTGTGAGTGCACCAACCTGAGCTTGACAGGATACACAAACTATGTCTGTGAGTGCACCGACCTGAGCTTGACAGGATATACTAGTTATGTATGTGAGTGCACCGACCTGAGCCTGACAGGATACTCTAGCTATGCATGTGAGTGCACCGACCTGAGCCTGACAGGATACCCTAGCTATGCCAGTGAGTGCACCGACCTGAGCCTGACAGGATACCCTAGCTATATCTGTGAGTGCACCGACTGACGAGGCATAGTTACCTATATCCGACATGACATTCAGGGATATGTCACACATATAACAACCCATCCCACAGACATACAGAAAATCAATATCTGGCACACTGCATCAAATTACACTATATACAATATTTACATCACCCCACAGACGACCTGCAATCTGCCAGAACTGCATGAAACACAATATCATAACACACTCCTTGCAGGTGATTTAAATGGAAACTCTCATAGTTGTGGTTACACTGACCACAACCCAAGAAATAGAAAATGCATTCCAAGGTAAGGAAAAAGTACTTGCGGTCTTTGTGGATATGGCAAAAGCTTTTTGACAAAGTATGGAGAGAAGGACTCCTCCTAAAACTTTTAAACAACAAAATAGAAGGGAGAATGTACAGCTGGATACAAGACTTCCTCCGATATAGAACAGCAGGAGTCAAATTAGATGGATCACTGAGCCATAGAATAACTCTCCAACAAGGCGTACCCCAGGGAGGAGTCATCTCTCCTAGCCTCTTTATCCTGTTCATAAACGACATAGCGAGAAAACTCCCAAAGAAAGTATCCAGTGCCCTACACGCTGACGACTTCGCAATGTGGAGTGCTGCAGAAAACTACCAACAGCTGAAAATAGAATGCAGACAGCACTGGACACCGTTGGAAAATGGGTTACAGATTGGGGATTGCAGATTAACATCTCAAAGACAGTTACAATATGCTTCTCACTGTCCAACACCTAGGAAGTAACAAAACTTATTCTAAAGGGCAAAGAGCTTGTACAAGAAAATACCCCTGTGTATCTCGGAGTTAAAATGGACAAGAGACTCACATGGAGGGAACACATACAGGATATAGAACAAAAAACAACCAGAAAACTATCCGTCATGAAGAAGTTGGCCGGAACAATCTGGGGTGCAAATAGCAACATCCTCAAAAATGAATACACTGGCACAGTCAGGCCCAGTACTTGAATACGGCATGACAGCCTGGACCACAGCATCAAAAACAAAAACGGAACGCCTTAACAAAATTCAGACTTCAGGCTTAAGGATAATAACAGGAGGAATGAAGACTACACCAATCCAGAAAATTGAAACATACACAAATATAAGACCCCTAAATACTAGACGAGAGGAAAGAGTGCCGACATATAATTAAAAGAAGCTACGCATGCCTGACCATCCCATACATATACAACTAAAACACCCAGTTAAAAATAGGCTCAAGAGAACCAGCTTCATCTATATATCAAACCACCTACACCAAAAATATGGAGAACTAATTCCCAACCAACCTACAGAAATAGAAATGCGTATTAACTATGAAGAGCCAAACTCCAACAGAAACAACATCGAAATAAGTACAGAGAACCCAGGAATAAGAAGAAAAGACCAACACCGTGTCCACGAGCTGAAATATTTAGCACAAACAATGATTGAGGAAAAATATAATACCAAGGAATGGACACAGGTGTTCACAGATGGTTCAGCAGAGGGGGCAGGCCGAAACGGGGGAAGAGGCATATTCATAAGACACAAAAGAGGAAATATATCAGAAGAGGCCCTTGCAACAGGAAAGTTGTCCACAGACCTTAGAGCAGAATCGATGGCCCTCCTGCGAGCACTGAGAATACTTCACACAGAAAGGCATCCTCCAACAAAAATAGCTGTATTCACGGACTGCAGAGAACTATTAGAGACAATACCAAAAAGAAACAACGAACCACTGTTATCAGAGCTCAGAGCAGAACTGGGAAAACTCTAGAGATCATTAACAGTAGTGCTCCAGTGGCTACCTTCCCATTGCGAAATCACGGGAAACGAGAGAACTGATGCTTTGGCAAAAGAGGGCAGCAAAAAGGCACAATTTAAGCATCGAGTACCATATAGAGAAATCAAGAACATCATCAGAAATCAGTATAAACACCAATGGAGAGAAGACAGAAACATAAGCAGTACACCAGACCCAATTCACCAACTCAAAAGAAATCAACAAACTACCTTATTTCGGCTGAGAACTGGACACTGCAGACTACTAGAACATCTATACCGACTGAAGATCTCACACACTGATGAGTGTCCATGTGGAACAGGATGCCAGAATCCTGAGCATGTTCTACAGGAATGCCTAATCTATAGGGACATGAGATGCTAGACCTGGCCAGAGGGTGCGGAGCTAAGACAAAAGCTGTGGGGTAGACGCTCTGACCTGGTGAAGACTACAGACTTCATCATGGCGACTGGCCTGCAGATATAGCATGACCAGAAGATCCTGAACGCATAGAAGAAGAAGACTGACCACAACAGTACAGGAAAATTCATTGAGGAGCTCTGCGATGCATCCAACTTGTCTGTATTGCAAAATACTGACTTTACCCAAACCAACTTGTCTGTATTGCAGAATGCTGACTTTACCCAAACCAAATTGTGTGTATTCCAGAATGCTGACTTTACCCCAACGCTACTGCACAGGGCCCAGCTCTCTCTCTCAGTCGACCTGACAACGATTTGCTTCTCTAATTTGATAGACTCATGCAACCTGCAAGTTCTTGATGACATTAGAAGTCATCACAGGCCAATCCTCACCACCATAATCAATCCCAGTAAAGTATGCTACAAACAGAAAACTCGCTGGAACTTTGGTAAGGCTGACTGGAGACTACTAAAAATCATCTGACTAACTGCTTGGTAATATTGACAGCAGCAGTGTAGAAAGATTCAATAATGGGTTAACAAGAACTTTTCTGAATGCAGCACCACCAAGCATTCCAAGGGGCAGTAGGAAGTCGTACGAACCATTCTATACCAAAGAAATGTAAGCTGGCATATCTGACAAAAATGAAGCAAGAACAGCCCTCGAGAGAGCACCATCACAATAATCAAGGATCATCTACAACAAATTATGTGCAAAGGTCAAACTCATAGTTAAGAATGCAAAACATGAAAAATGGCCATCAACATGTGCGAAACTTGACCTAACGTACAATGGAAAGAGAGTCCGGACATTGATGTAATATTTGTCTGGAAACAAGAGGAGAGTCTGGGCATTGGTGGACAATTCGTATGGAAACAGGAGGAGAGTCTGGACATTGGTGGACAATTTGTCTGGAAACAGGAGGAGAACAAATCCGAAGACAGTGATAGACGGTAGAGGAATAATAACTGAAGACTAGAAAAAGGAGTGCACGTTAACCGGTACTATGCCTCTGTGGAAAGAGCAGGAATGCTTTCTGAGTTGGACAAAGAACGTCTAGAACACTTGAAACGTCCAGAGAAAGCCCAAAACCGCTAGTGCCTCCATATTTGAAGATGACTTCAGTATGCAAGAATTTCAACAGATCTGAAGAAATGAAAACCTCTTGATAGGCAAGGAAGAATCAATATTGAAATGATCTCACCTGGGCTCATTTGGGAAGGAAACAGTCCTCAAGTTGATAAACATGGCTTGGAGAAATGGACAACTGCCCAAAGGCTGGAGAAATGGACAACTGCCCAAAGACGAGAAATGGACAACTTCCCAAAGGCTGGATAAATGGACAACTGCCCAAAGGCTGGAGAAATGGACAACTGCCCAAAGACTGGACGAATGCGCATTTTTTTTTTTTTTTAAATATTTTTTTTATTTATTTATTTTTTTGCGTTTGCCTTATTTCTCTATTCCCCAAGGCGGTGTGCGTTGCACTGTGGTTTTTATTGTGCGCCTGTCGGCCTAGTGCATCCGACTTCAGCATGAATTTTATGTAAGGGTCTGCTTCCTCCTGCATTTTCTAAGGGTATGCTTCCCCGGGGTGACGGCCGGTGCTGTGATGGGGAACAAACCCAGCACCTTCTGGTTGTGAGCCGTACCACTTAACCACTAGGCCACGCCGTCCCCTTGGAAGAATGCGCATGCTATCCTTATTCTGAAAGGCAACAAACCTCCAGATGAACGAAAAAGCTACCGTCCCATCTCATTAACATCATGGCTTGGAAAATTAGCAGAAAGAATGGCACATATACACCTTAACTGGTTCCTTGAGAATTCAGAAATCCTTTGATATGAACAGGCAGGCTTCAGAAAAGGTAATTGCAGGGAGACCAGCTTTCCAGGTTAACACAGAAAATGTACGATGGGTTTCAAAATAAGAAACATACAGTAGCAATCTTCTTTGACTTACAACAGGCCTATGATCGAGTATGGAGAAAAGGTCTCTTGATAAAGATGGCTGACGTGGGGATTAGCAGAAAGCTGTACAACTGGATAAATCCAGATAAAGATGTGCAATACAGTAACCTCTAAAGAAGTCTTAGATGAAGACTTACCACACGTCTCGGCTTTGAGCTGCACTCTCTTTCTCATTTACATAAATGACATGGCCAAGCACATCAACGCTGAAAAAGCCATGTATGCTGATGATTTGACAATATGGCAGAGCTATGAAGATGTAGAAAGTACAACAGAGAGATTAAAGGGAGAAATGAGAAGACTGCACGAGTATTGTCAAATGTGGAAACTGAAGATAAAGTGTGAAAATAAAGTTTTACACTATCTTTACCAATAGCCACAACGTAGCCAAGAAAATTATCAGTCTGAGATTCGGCAAACAGAAATTGCCCAGAGAAGAGCTTACATATTTTGGAGTCACTCTTGAACGACAGCTCAGTCTCAAGAAACATGTTCAAAATGTTACAAATAAAGTGTTGAGGCGGCTACAATTATTGAAGAGGCTCGCTGGTACAGCATCACGATCAGACAAGGACACTCTGAGAGGCTTGCTGGTACAGCATGGGGATCAGACAATGACACTCTGAGAGGCTCGCTGGTACAGCATGGAGATCAGACAAAGACACTCTGAGAGGCTCGCTGGTACAGTTTAGGGATCAGACAAGGACACTCTGAGAGGCTCGCTGGTACAGCACGGAGATCAGACAAGGACACTCTGAGAGGCTTGTATCTTGGATGTCTACGCTCTGCTTTAGAATACAGCAGTGCACTCCTGACAACATGCTCACAGACTAATGTAGAGTCCCTGGAGAAAGTACAGAACAATGCCCTGTGCCTTGCTAGTGGAGCAATGAGGTCAACGCCTACTGAGGCATGTGAAATTCATGTGAATGTAGAACCCCTTGAGATGCGAAGAGATGTGGCTGCTATGGAAGTTTATTAGATGAGTAAAAGGATGAGCAAAGACCACCCCAATAGAAGGGTTGTAGACAAATGGCAGCAAAGGCAGAGCAAAAAGAAAATGGCATTCAACCACCACGTGTCAGTAAGGTTTAAGACAGATAGCATGTTCCCAAAAAAAGACAAGAAAGACAGAGAGCAACGAGAAATGTACCACCACATACATGTTTAAAATGAAAGAAATTCAAACAAAACTAACAGATAATACAACAAGAAGTGCTGATCCAGTCAGTTTTATGAGAGCATCACACAGAACGATCGACAGCTACCAAGAAAAATGGGTACATGTCTACACTGATGGATCTGCTTTTAAGGCTACAATTAAAGAGGAATATGGAGTCTACATAGAGTATCCAGACAGAACCTCTTATGCGCTGTCTGATGCCTGTGGGGAGATGTTTTCAAATTATGAGGCGGAAATAACAGCATTGGAAGTAGGTCTGCACCACTTGAGGACTGTATTTGATGCCTTCCTATCGCAAGCCCAAATCGTCGTAATCTGTACAGATTCATTATCTGCCCTTTCAAGCTGTGGAAGACGGTGGTCATTGTAGGTATTTTTTTTTGTTTTTTTTTTTGCGTTCGCCTTATTTCTCTATTTCCCAAGGCGGTGTGCGTTGCACTGTAGTTTTTTTTTTATTTTGCGCCTGTCGGCCCAGTGCATCCGACTTCAGCATGCATTTTATGTTATTGCCTGCTTCCTCCTGCATTTTCTAAATGTTTGCTTCCCCGGGGTACCGGCCGGTGCTGTGGTGGGGATCGAACCCAGAACTTTCTGATTGTGAGCCGTGTCACTTAACCACTAGACCACGCCGTCCGCCATTGTAGGTATGAACTTATTCAAATATCCCTAGATACCAACCAACTTCTCACAACCGATGAAGTCAGAATAGTTATACAATGGATCCCTGGTCACTCAAATACACCTGGCAGTGACGATGCAAACAGACTGGCTAAGAAGGGGGCAAGTCAAGAACAACAATACACACCAACAACCCTACAGACGGTCACACAATTATTGAAGACTTCGAACAAAAAGAACTGACTGAATAAATGGGCAATGGGAAATACTGGGAGATAAATAAAACATACATATGGCCATCCCAAATCCCAAAGACAACATCAACCTCTTGAAAAGAAGAGACCAAAGCACCATTTTCCGACTTCGCACTCAACACATACAACTTAACAGTCACTTGAACAGAATCCAACCAGAACATACACCAGAGTGCCAGCTGTGCAAACATCCCTATGAAACTGTTGAGCATCATATTTTTGAATGTCCGGCCCTTGCAGGTGTTAGGAAAGAGCTTCTTCTTCTGGGGCCAGACAGATGGATCACTATGTACGGAACTAAACAACAGCTTACAAACACTTTCAGATACCACTATATGGCATTGGGCCAAAGGGCATACGTCCATAGGCCGCTGGATCAATAACCAAGCATTGGTAGAATTTGACCTTCATTATGTCACTTTATTGATGGAATTTGACCTTCATTATGACACTTTATTGATGGAATTTGACCTTCGTTTTGACACTTTATCGATTCAACTTGTGTGGCTTTAGTATAACACTTTATTGGTGGAATATTTGGAGCTTCAATACGACACTTGAGTAATGGAACTTGTAGAAATCTAGTATGTAACTTTATTATTGGAATTTGTACATCTCAAGTATGTCACTTTATTGATAGAACTTGTATATCTTCAGTATGTCACTTTATTGATAGAACGTGTGCATCTTCAGTATGTCACTTTATTGATGGAACGTGTGCATCTTCAGTATGTCACTTTATTGATGGAAGTTGTAGTGCTTCAGTATGTCACTTTATTGATGGAAGTTGTAGTGCTTCAGTAGGTCACTTTATTGATGGAAGTTGTAGTGCTTCAGTATGTCACTTTATTGATGGAAGTTTTAGTGTTTCAGTATGTCACTTTATTGATGGAAGTTGTAGTGCTTCAGTATGTCACTTTATTGATGGAAGTTGTAGTGCTTCAGTATGTCACTTTATTGATGGAAGTTGTAGTGCTTCAGTATGTCACTTTATTGATGGAAGTTGTAGTGCTTCAGTATGTCACTTTATTGATGGAAGTTGTAGTGTTTCAGTATGTCACTTTATTGATGGAAGTTGTAGTGTTTCAGTGTGTCACTTTATTGATGGAAGTTGTAGTGTTTCAGTATGTCACTTTATTGATGGAAGTTGTAGTGTTTAAGTATGTCACTTTATTGATGGAAGTTTTAGTGTTTCAGTATGTCACTTTATTGATGGAAGTTTTAGTGCTTCATTATGTCACTTTATTTATGGAAGTTGTAGTGTTTCAGTATGTCACTTTATTGATGGAACTGGTGGATCTTCAGTATGTCACTTTATTGATGGAAGTTGTAGTGTTTCAGTATGTCACTTTATTGATGGAAGTTGTAGTGCTTCAGTATGTCACTTTATTGATGGAAGTTGTAGTGTTTCAGTGTGTCACTTTATTGATGGAAGTTGTAGTGTTTCAGTATGTCACTTTATTGATGGAACTGGTGGATCTTCAGTATGTCACCTTATTGATGGAAGTTGTAGTGCTTCAGTATGTCACTTTATTGATGGAACTGGTGGATCTTCAGTATGTCACTTTATTGATGGAAGTTGTAGTGTTTCAGTATGTCACTTTATTGATGGAAGTTGTATATCTTCAGTATGTCACTTTATTGATGGAACTGGTGGATCTACAGTATGTCACTTTATTGATGGAAGTTGTAGTGTTTCAGTATGTCACTTTTTTATGGAAGTTGTATATCTTCAGTATGTCACTTTATTGATGGAACTGGTGGATCTTCAGTATGTCACTTTATTGATGGAAGTTGTAGTGCTTCAGTATGTCATTTTATTGATAGAGCGTGTGCATCTTCAGTATGTCACTTTATTGATGGAACGTGTGCATCTTCAGTATGTCACTTTATTGATGGAACGTGTGCATCTTCAGTATGTCACTTTATTGATGGAACGTGTGCATCTTCAGTATGTCACTTTATTGATGGAAGTTGTAGTGTTTCAGTATGTCACTTTATTGATGGAAGTTGTAGTGTTTCAGTATGTCACTTTAATGATGGAACTGGTGGATCTTCAGTATGTCACCTTATTGATGGAAGTTGTAGTGCTTCAGTATGTCACTTTATTGATGGAACTGGTGGATCTTCAGTATGTCATTTTATTGATGGAAGTTGTAGTGTTTCAGTATGTCACTTTATTGATGGAAGTTGTATATCTTCAGTATGTCACTTTATTGATGGAACTGGTGGATCTTCAGTATGTCACTTTATTGATGGAAGTTGTAGTGTTTCAGTATGTCACTTTATTGACGGAAGTTGTATATCTTCAGTATGTCACTTTATTGATGGAACTGGTGGATCTTCAGTATGTCACTTTATTGATGGAAGTTGTAGTGCTTCAGTATGTCATTTTATTGATAGAGCGTGTGCATCTTCAGTATGTCACTTTATTGATGGAACGTGTGCATCTTCAGTATGTCACTTTATTGATGGAACATGTGCATCTTCAGTATGTCACTTTATTGATGGAACGTGTGCATCTTCAGTATGTCACTTTATTGATGGAAGTTGTAGTGTTTCAGTATGTCACTTTATTGATGGAAGTTGTAGTGTTTCAGTATGTCACTTTATTGATGGAACGTGTGCATCTTCAGTATGTCACTTTATTGATGGAACGTGTGCATCTTCAGTATGTCACTGTATTGATGGAAGTTGTAGTGTTTCAGTATGTCACTTTATTGATGGAAGTTGTAGTGTTTCAGTATGTCACTTTATTGATGGAACTGGTGGATCTTTAGTATGATACTACATTGCAACATAAATATATGTCGACATTGGTATTGTAAAATTCAGAAGCGTATATCTTGAGATAGATGTTTACAATTTCTTAATGATCTTCTTATAATATGGTGATTTACGTCATTATTAACGTCATGACTAGAGACGAGTATTTGACGGCAGCAATTAGACTAGTGTCGTTTCTGGATTCTAAAACATTGATGTGTTAGCTAAAGCTAGACGTTGTCAGCAAAGTGGTCAATAGTTTACTGGGATGAACGGGGCAGATTGCAAGTTCTAGACGAAGTTCATTTGTTTAAATGTGTTAAATTATATTATATGATTTTTAAATGGCGTAAATATGTTAAACTGAGGTTGACCGGCAGACCCTCATTTGGTCAGAATGGAGTAAGTTTAAGACTTCCGTTCTAGAGAGATGTGATCAGGAAGCCAAGCAAAAGTCAAATTGCTAAAGGAAATCTCTAAACTTTGGTGGGCTTGTTATTGAGATAAAAACCCATATATCCTGTAAACATTCTAAGAGCAGATGGTTATTTTATTAGTATAAACATTTAACTTCAAAAAAATGTGACAGATAATTAACATGAAAAAACTAGGATTATTCTAAAAGCTTTTAAAGAGTATTAAAGAAAGGCAATCAGAAATTAATGCTATTTTCAACACCAGATAAAGTTTGTAGCAGAGAAAAACAGGTAAACAAAAAAACATTGGATACCAAGTAACGGAATGACCAAGTCGGTTTTAGATAGGTCAAATGGTGTGCAGACAACATTATAGTAGTAGTTCTTTCGGTCATGACTGGTTATAGAGTGACATGAGTTTGAGTAGTAAACAATAAATATATACTTAGCTGGGGTTTTCTTTCTCATTGCGGCGTTCTATTTTCACTTCTCACCAAGCGTGAAGTGACCCTTCAGGGTACATTGCGCTCTATTTTCACTTCTCACCAAGCGTGAAGTGACCCTTCATGGTACATTGCGTTCTATTTTCACTTCTCACCAAGCGTGAAGTGACCCTTCAGGGTACATTGCGTTCTATTTTCACTTCTCACCAAGCGTGAAGTGACCCTTCAGGGTACATTGCGTTCTATTTTCACTTCTCACCAAGCGTGAAGTGACCCTTCAGGGTACATTGCGTTCTATTTTCACTTCTCACCAAGCGTGAAGTGACCCTTCAGGGTACATTGCGTTCTATTTTCACTTCTCACCAAGCGTGAAGTGACCCTTCAGGGTACATTGCGTTCTATTTTCACTTCTCACCAAGCGTGAAGTGACCCTTCAGGGTACATTGCGTTCTATTTTCACTTCTCACCAAGCGTGAAGTGACCCTTCAGGGTACATTGCGTTCTATTTTCACTTCTCACCAAGCGTGAAGTGACCCTTCAGGGTACATTGCGTTCTATTTTCACTTCTCACAAAGCGTGAAGTGGCCCTTCAGGGTACATTGCGTTCTATTTTCACTTCTCACCAAGCGTGAAGTGACCCTTCAGGGTACATTGCGTTCTATTTTCACTTCTCACCAAGCGTGAAGTGGCCCTTCAGGGTACATTGCATTCTATTTTCACTTCTCACCAAGCGTGAAGTGACCCTTCAGGGTACATTGCGTTCTATTTTCACTTCTCAGCAAGCGTGAAGTGACCCTTCCGGGTACATTGCGTTCTATTTTCACTTCTCACCAAGCGTGAAGTGACCCTTCAGGGTACATTGCGTTCTATTTTCACTTCTCACCAAGCGTGAAGTGACCATTCAGGGTACATTGCGTTCTATTTTCACTTCTCACCAAGCGTGAAGTGACCCTTCATGGTACATTGCGTTCTATTTTCACTTCTCACCAAGCGTGAAGTGACCCTTCAGGGTACATTGCGTTCTATTTTCACTTCTCACCAAGCGTGAAGTGACCCTTCAGGGTACATTGCGTTCTATTTTCACTTCTCACCAAGCGTGAAGTGACCCTTCATGGTACATTGCGTTCTATTTTCACTTCTCACCAAGCGTGAAGTGACCCTTCAGGGTACATTGCGTTCTATTTTCACTTCTCACCAAGCGTGAAGTGACCCTTCAGGGTACATTGCGTTCTATTTTCACTTCTCACCAAGCGTGAAGTGACCCTTCAGGGTACATTGCGTTCTATTTTCACTTCTCACCAAGCGTGAAGTGACCCTTCAGGGTACATTGCGTTCTATTTTCACTTCTCACCAAGCGTGAAGTGGCCCTTCAGGGTACATTGCGTTCTATTTTCACTTCTCACCAAGCGTGAAGTGGCCCTTCAGGGTACATTGCGTTCTATTTTCACTTCTCACCAAGCGTGAAGTGGCCCTTCAGGGTACATTGCGTTCTATTTTCACTTCTCACCAAGCGTGAAGTGGCCCTTCAGGGTACATTGCGTTCTATTTTCACTTCTCACCAAGCGTGAAGTGACCCTTCAGGGTACATTGCGTTCTATTTTCACTTCTCACCAAGCGTGATGTGGCCCTTCAGGGTACATTGCGTTCTATTTTCACTTCTCACCAAGCGTGAAGTGACCCTTCAGGGTACATTGCGTTCTATTTTCACTTCTCACCAAGCGTGAAGTGACCCTTCAGGGTACATTGCGTTCTATTTTCACTTCTCACCAAGCGTGAAGTCGCCCTTCAGGGTACATTGCGTTCTATTTTCACTTCTCACCAAGCGTGAAGTGGCCCTTCAGGGTACATTGCGTTCTATTTTCACTTCTCACCAAGCGTGAAGTGGCCCTTCAGGGTACATTGCGTTCTATTTTCACTTCTCACCAAGCGTGAAGTGGCCCTTCAGGGTACATTGCGTTCTATTTTCACTTCTCATCAAGCGTGAAGTGGCCCTTCAGGGTACATTGCGTTCTATTTTCACTTCTCACCAAGCGTGAAGTGGCCCTTCAGGGTACATTGCGTTCTATTTTCACTTCTCACCAAGCGTGAAGTGGCCCTTCAGGGTACATTGCGTTCTATTTTCACTTCTCACCAAGCGTGAAGTGGCCCTTCACGGTACATTGCGTTCTATTTTCACTTCTCACCAAGCGTGAAGTGGCCCTTCAGGGTACATTGCGTTCTATTTTCACTTCTCACCAAGCGTGAAGTGGCCCTTCAGGGTACATTGCGTTCTATTTTCACTTCTCACCAAGCGTGAAGTGGCCCTTCAGGGTACATTGCGTTCTGTTTTCACTTCTCACCAAGCGTGAAGTGGCCCTTCAGGGTACATTGCGTTCTATTTTCACTTCTCACCAAGCGTGAAGTGGCCCTTCAGGGTACATTGCGTTCTATTTTCACTTCTCACCAAGCGTGAAGTGGCCCTTCAGGGTACATTGCGTTCTGTTTTCACTTCTCACCAAGCGTGAAGTGGCCCTTCAGGGTACATTGCGTTCTATTTTCACTTCTCACCAAGCGTGAAGTGGCCCTTCAGGGTACATTGCGTTCTATTTTCACTTCTCACCAAGCGTGAAGTGGCCCTTCAGGGTACATTGCGTTCTATTTTCACTTCTCACCAAGCGTGAAGTGGCCCTTCACGGTACATTGCGTTCTATTTTCACTTCTCACCAAGCGTGAAGTGGCCCTTCAGGGTACATTGCGTTCTATTTTCACTTCTCACCAAGCGTGAAGTGGCCCTTCAGGGTACATTGCGTTCTATTTTCACTTCTCACCAAGCGTGAAGTGGCCCTTCAGGGTACATTGCGTTCTGTTTTCACTTCTCACCAAGCGTGAAGTGGCCCTTCAGGGTACATTGCGTTCTGTTTTCACTTCTCACCAAGCGTGAAGTGGCCCTTCAGGGTACATTGCGTTCTATTTTCACTTCTCACCAAGCGTGAAGTGACCCTTCAGGGTACATTGCGTTCTATTTTCACTTCTCACCAAGCGTGAAGTGGCCCTTCAGGGTACATTGCGTTCTGTTTTCACTTCTCACCAAGCGTGAAGTGGCCCTTCAGGGTACATTGCGTTCTATTTTCACTTCTCACCAAGCGTGAAGTGGCCCTTCAGGGTACATTGCGTTCTATTTTCACTTCTCACCAAGCGTGAAGTGGCCCTTCAGGGTACATTGCGTTCTATTTTCACTTCTCACCAAGCGTGAAGTGGCCCTTCAGGGTACATTGCGTTCTATTTTCACTTATTATTGTTGCAATTGTTTCTCTTCCCAAACGTAAGTTAGTCCTTCAGGGTTAATTTCCACTTGGATCGACCTGCCGTTTCGTCTTCCCAGATTCATGTTCAGAGCTTTCATGCCATGATTTTACACATCTTTTAATCTCAACTGGGGTCAACCGATTGTTCTTTTGCCATTCGCCAACTGCCGATAGAAAACCTCTTTGGGAATGCGACCATTTTTCACTCGAGGAATATGGCCACGCCATGGTATCTTCGCTGCCTAAGAAGAGTGTACATGCTTGGGAACCATCGCTTTGTCCCTCCACGTAGCTCCAAGAATGGACCGCAGACGCCGTAGATGGAAGATATTAAGCCTATACTTTTGTTTGGCATTCATTTTGCAATTCTCGCCACGTCATAGGTGTGTTTAGACACGATATACGTTGTACTTAAATGCCTTGGTTTTAACTGTCAGTTTCTTGGTTTTCTCCAAACACGCGTTGTGAGGCGAGCAAACGTAGCAGCATGTTTGCCAATGCGATTGTCCATTTGTGGGTCTAGAGAGAGGCTGTCGTTGATGAAGATCGTTCTTATTCTCCTTCTTTGTTCGTCCACAATCTTCCGCTACCAAGACCTGAATGTTCTCAATATCCCGCTACCAAGACCTGAACGCTCTTAATTTCGTGCTACCAAGCCCTGAACATTCACAATTCTCCGCTACCAAGCCCTGAACGCTCTCAATCTTCTGCTACCAAGCCCTAAAAAAGGCTTTGCAAGTAGCAAGATGTTGTCCTGAGAACGAAATGCGTTGTGGTGTAGTTTGCAGCTTTACTGCCATATTTGCACCTTTGGGTCTAACACATCCGACTTACGCTGGCATTTTTGTAAACCGGGTTAGGCTTCCCTTATCGTTACCTTTAACTTAGGCAGTCTGATCTGTTGCACCCTGTTGTCCAGGATCACCGTGTAGAGGTGTAGAAGGGTCTTGGCAACTCTGGTTCGCTGGCCCTGACGCTAGCAGTCAGCTTTAGGATACTGATAGCTGAAGCTCAAGCGCTACTCAACATCTTTCCATGTATGCAAATTGGTACATGGCTGCCAGATCGTAGTTATTAATGCTAAGAGTTGGCGTTCCATTGACTTCCTGTCACTCCACATTCCTTCATGTGTGTTACCAAATGTATTCTTCGGTAACAGAGCAAAGTGATTCTGAACGCAGCATTGCTTAAGAACACTTCGAAAACCAAATGGTTGTGAAATGATATATCCTTGCATGACTTCGTGGAACGATATTATTAGTCGCAGCAGTTTGCAATTTTAGAGAAGATTTTGAAGAGACCATTCCTTCTAAACAAATCAATTGTCTTTGTCGGGTCAATGAAAGTGACATAAAACGGCTGATTCTGCTCACGTGACTTTTTTGAAATTGCCGAAAAGAGAAAATCATTCCGATCGTTGATATTTTCCCGACCTAAATCCAACTTCCAGACCTGAACCCCCAATTTCCAGACCTGAAGCCAACTTCCAGACCTGAACCCAACTTCCAGACCTGAACCCCACTTCCAGACCTGAACCCCACTTCCAGACCTGAACCCAACTTCCAGACCTGAACCCCACTTCCAGACCTGAACCCCACTTCCAGACCTGAACCCCACTTCCAGACCTGAACCCCACTTCCAGACCTGAACCCCACTTCAAGACATGAACCCCACTTCCAGACCTGAACCCCACTTCCAGACCTGAACTCAACTTCCAGACCTGAACCCAACTTCCAGACCTAAATCCAACTTCCAGACCTAAATCCAACTTCCAGACCTGAACCCCACTTCCAGACCTGAACCCCACTTCCAGACCTGAACCCAACTTCCAGACCTGAACCCCACTTCCTGACCTGAACCCCACTTCCAGACCGTAATCCAACTGTGACTCTGGAAATACTCACTCAGCTAGTTTATGTAGCCGTAGAAAATTTGCTATGACGATGATGTTTCATACAAAACAGCAGAGAAACACTTGGGTAGTTTTTACGGTCTATTCTATCACTGTTGTTTTTGTATAATGTTACAATCTGTGCATCGCTCATATCTTGAGGTATAGTGGCTTCTTTCCAACACTGACATCATATACATCAGTTGCTCTTTGCGTGGATCTTTGCAGCGACTGATCAGATTAGGTGGGATCCCGCCACTGCTTGGAACTTTGCCCAGGGCCAAGGTTTCAATATCTTTACTCAGATCTTGTATAGATGGTTCAATGTTTAGCTCTTCTATACTGGAATAGCTTTTGACAGCGTCAAGGAACGGCGTGGGTTAGTGGTTAAGTGACACGGCTGACAATCAGAGACCCGATCCCTATCAGAGCCCCGGACGTTATCCGGGGAAGCAAACCCTTAGAAAATGCAGGAAGAAGCAAATCTTTACATATCATGAATGCCGAAGTCGGATGCACTGGGCCGACAGGCACACAAATAAAAAATTGCAGTGCAATGCATCGCATTAGAGAATAGAGAGAAAAGGCGAACAAAATAAACCAAAAAATAGACAGCGTAAAGGGATGTGGGCATGACTTTATTGTGACACGAGTAGAACTCAAAATGGCGCTCAAACCATGTGCCCATCTGTTTTCCTTTACCTTTTATATTTGATTGCCAATAATGGATTTGAGGGCTGTAGTTTTCCTATTTGCATGACCAATACTTGTGTTCATACTATCCTACATGTTCCCTGTTTGTGCTGCAGACTAAATGTTTTCACATTCAATATTCATTTGTGCAACGGCGAGCTGCTTGTTGCACGTGGCACCTGCCTGGCTTGAAGTTGTGCAAATTACCTGCATTTTGTAGCTGCTTGTTGCACCTGGCACCTGTCTGGCTTGAAGTTGTGCAGAGTACTTGCATTTGGTAGCTGCTTGTTGCACCTGGCACCTGTCTGACTTGAAGGTGTGCAGAGTACCTGCATTTGGTAGCTGCTTGTTGCACCTGGCACCTGTCTGACTTCAAGTTGTGCTGAGTCTCTCCATTTGGTAGATGCTTGTACTTAATCAGTGCAGCGCGCTAGACCTAAATGGTAGACGTCTTGTCCTTCACTTTTGCTTCAAATCAGTCATATGATTTCAAATGTTATTTTTTTTCCAAATGTAGCAAGTCATTTGCTATGGATGCCTTTTAGAAGGAATTGCTGGGACTCTGAAATTATGGTATCATCCTGACGGCTTTTGAAAGTTTTATCTAAAGCATTGTTACATTTCTTGGTCAGTGCATTCTTCTTACGTCGATGCTTGCTCGCCTTTGCTCTTGGTGTGGGCTTAACGTTCTTGGCTACAATGTGATTGTACAGCAAACACATGAAGATCGTTGTTGCAGTTTGCCATATGGTAAAAGCGGGTCAGAAGCACAAACCTTAGGAGAATCCTTCTGACAAGAATTGTAGTAGATGTCAGTGTTTTGAACGTGAGTGCATCAAAAATTAGTTCTGCTGCTGTTTGGACTGGACATAGGAGTTGGTTATACAAAGTTCATGCAAGACACAGACCGTAATAGCCGTTTGTCATTGTTATTATTTTTGTCAACTCCAAACTTGCCAAGTCGTGATCAGCACCCATTTTATAGGATTGAAGTCGTCTTGTTTAATAAGCTGTTCTTGACTATGCTTACTTCTAATGATTGATGACAAGTCATCATAGAACACAACTTTGACCAGGTGTGAAAAACAAGGTAGGTACATATGGACTGACAAAGGGTGACTGGACCCACTGTAGCGTGGAGACGAAATGTTAGCATGAACAAGTGTAGTATTTACTTTTCTTTACTGCCACGCCTACACCATGCTCTCTCTCTTTTCGTTGGAGTCTTTAATTTGACAACAGAATACGTCATATGTCTCCCTTGTTGATCTTGAGTCTGCTTATGTAGTTTCTTAAAGTGCTACAATTTCCATATCCAGTCTGTTCAGATCGTCATGGCGAACAAGTGCTACAATATCCACATCCAGTCTGTTCAGTTCGTCATGACGTACAAGTGCTACAATATCCACATCCAGTCTTTTCAGTTCGTCTTGACGTACAAGTGCTACAATATCCACATCCAGTCTTTTCAGTTCGTCATGACGTACAAGTGCTATAATATCCACATCCAGTCTTTTCAGTTCGTCATGACGTACAAGTGCTACAATATCCACATCCAGTCTTTTCAGTTCGTCATGACGTACAAGTGATACAATATCCACATCCAGTCTTTTCAGTTCGTCATGACGTACGTCTGCGTGTTTTTCTGGCATTTCTTTGGTCATTCAGGTTATCAGCTACTCCATTCAGCTGGTACGGACATTCTAACATCCCGTTTTAATTGCTGATGGACGTGTTGTTGCCAGACCACAAGGTGAAACTGGTAGACCGCACCAGGTCATAAACTTGGACATATTTCTATGGAGAAAAAAACTGTTGACCATGCAGCAGCCCGCCCCCTCTCCACGTAACTAATTGATCCAAGGGACATGAGCGAATACAGCCTGGCCCCCTCCCCGTGTAATTAATTGATCCAAGAGACATGAGCCAATACAGCCTGGCACCCTCTCCGTGCAACTATTTGATCCAAGGAATCGACATGAGCCAAAACAGCCTGGCACCCTCTCCACGTAACTAATTGATACAAGGGACCGACATGAGTCAATACAGCCTGGCACCCCCTCCCCGTGTAACTAATTGATCCAAGGGACATGAGCCAATACAGCATGGCCCCTCTCCGTGTAACTAATTGATCCAAGGGACATGAGCCAATACAGCCTGGTCCCCTCTCCGTGTAACTAATTGATCCAAGGGACATGAGCCAATACAGCCTGGCCCCCTCTCCGTGTAACTAATAGATCCAACGGATCGACATGAGCCAATACAGCCTGGCATCCTCTCCACGTAACTAATTGATCCAAGGGACATGAGCCAATACAGCCTGGCACCCTCTCCACGTAACTAATTGATCAAGGGACATGAGCCAATACAGCCTGGCACCCTCTCCGTGTAACTAATTGATCCAAGGGACATGAGCCAATACAGCCTGGCACCCTCTCCACGTAACTAATTGATCCAAGGGACATGAGCCAATACAGCCTGTCACCCTCTCCGTGTAACTAATTGATCCAAGGGACATGAGCCAATACAGCCTGGCACCCTCTCCACGTAACTAATTGATCAAGGGACATGAGCCAATACAGCCTGGCACCCTCTCCGTGTAACTAATTGATCCAAGGGACATGAGCCAATACAGCCTGGCACCCTCTCCACGTAACTAATTGATCCAAGGGACATGAGCCAATACAGCCTGTCACCCTCTCCGTGTAACTAATTGATCCAAGGGACATGAGCCAATACAGCCTGGCACCCTCTCCACGTAACTAATTGATCCAAGGGACATGAGCCAATACAGCCTGGCACCCTCTCCGTGTAACTAATTGATCCAAGGGACATGAGCCAATACCGCCAGGCCCCGTCTCCGTGTAACTAATTGATCCAATGGATCGACATGAGTCAATGCAGCCTGGCACCCTCTCCGCGTAACTATTTGATCCAAGAGACACGAGCCAATACAGCCTGGCACCAGTGACGTCCCACGAGTTGCCAACATTAGGATGGAGCCACCACTAGACTAACTTCGGGACACCAGCGCCTGATTGTTCCTCAGGGTTTACTCCCGAAGTCTTTCCAGTGAACATATATCCCACTAGGCAGTGGAGACAATGAACAGTTTTTACGATAGCAGTTTCAATTTTGTTAGACAGACCAAATCCTCATTTCAAACTTTCACATTACGGGTCATGTGACCAGTTATTGATGTTCCATAAAATTATATGATGAAAGATGATGTCTATACTGCTTTCGTTGATGACTGTGGTTACTAATGTCAAAATTACGCTATAATTATAAATGTTTTATACTTTGCCATCTAAGAATCGTATTCGCATTTATGAAAAGCAGTTAAGACAATCGAACCGGTACGTCAACTTTGTTGATTGTACAATTGTTTAGACAACAAAGACAGACTCGGAGAACTAGTAAGGCACTGTTAGTTGTGAAATCATTGGGGAACTCAGGGACTAAACCATACACATCTACTGGTACACGCTTGTGGAAACAATCTGGAGTACTTACGAAGAAATTCTTGAAAGAAGATATAAAGAACATAAAGAAACGCCTACAGAAAGGACATGGAACCTGATACGAGATAGGACTATGAAACAAAAAATAAGCACGTGCGAAGAACAAGAAGAAAAGAAAGTGGAAAAGAGTGCCAGACACGACACGAGATAACACATAGTTGCAATTTGAGGAGACTAAAAAGGTTGCAAAACAAGGTGCCCTTAAATATAACCAAGTAAAACTATCATGGTAAGAACACGAGAACAACACACCAGTAAAAGTCAAAGACAGAATAGCTGCAGCAATGGAAAACATTGAAACAGATTAATGCAATGCCAAAAAGAAACATTGACAAAAATCTGGCAATACTCTAGATTGATGACGAGCCTTCAAAAGAGCCGCGACAAGTGATTTTAAATCCACTAACACAAATGAAGCCCCGACAAGTAATATTAAATGCACTAATATAACGAAAGACAACATTTAATACATCTGTTCTATGTAACATTAAACATTTATTCTCGACACGACATATTTGATGCGAGCTAAATACGCTTATCGTTGCCGTGATCTTTACACAAAGCTCTGAGACGTGTAGAGTTAATAAGGTTAGGAGTAGACGCTTTGTACGTTCAGGGCACATGGCGATATCTTGTTTCTGGAGTTAATGAGAAGAGTTAACATAAGCTGACAACTAACGACAGAAGAAGGCGTGTGTGTTGTGCAGAGAATTGTTTGAGGTCTTTAATCCAGCATGAAATTTGTAATAATAATCTCTAACGAGAATGTAGGTTTTATTATTATCATGTAAACAACAACGTACATCTAAACATTCTTTGTACATCCAAAGGTGCGGAGTCACCTTTGGTAAATGGTACTATTTTCTTGATCGTTGTATTCCGTCTAGTTATGTCTGACCGGTCATCCTCACTGATAAACCATTTTTTGTTTTCGAAATGCTGCCCTCTGTGGATGATCAGTTTCTTGTTTGCGGTGTCGTGATCTACGATACAGTAACTGTTAGACGTCAGAAAGCCAGTCCTGACCTTGTCCAATGTCATCACTATGTGTACCTTCGAATTTTTCTGAACTTTTAGTTCCTTCACTGCCGCAAACCCCAGCATGGTCAGGACAGACGAGTGGGACATGCCATTGGAGGCTTGAGGCTTCTACGCGTATAGTATCGTGTCATGCCTTACCTAGCCGTTATGTATGCCTTCCGAAGCAAAATTAACTAATTCGACATATGGTGTGTTCTTATGATAGATGGCACAGACAGTCATATCACAGCTGAAGTTAATGGTTCGATCCACATGCTCATACTACATCAGCGCTAAAGTCACTGTCTCAATATATATTCTCATGCTACACCAGTGGAGACGGTGTGGTATAGTGGTTAAGTGACACGGCTAACAACTGGAAGGTGATGGGTTCGCTCCTCACTCCAGCACCGGCCGTTAGCCCACGGAAGGAAACCCTTAGAAAATGTAGTGGAGGGAGACCCTTACATAAAATGCATGGCCGAAGTCAGATGCACTGGGCAGACAGGCGCAAAATGAAAACATAGTGAAACGAACATTGCCTTAGGGAATAGAGAAATACGTTAAACACAACAAAACAAAACCAACAAAATAGAAATACTATTACAACAGAGGTGAACTGACTGTCTCAATCTAACTTTTCGTATTAGAACAGATCAGAAGTGACTAACTAAATCTACGTTCTTCAACTACAACAGATCAGAAGTGACTAACTAAATCTACGTTCTTCAACTACAACAGATCAGAAGTGACTAACTCAATCTACGTTCTTTAACTACAACAGATCACAAGTGACTAACTAAATCTACGTTCTTTAACTACAACAGATCAGAAGTGACTAACTCAATCTACGTTCTTTAACTACAACAGATCACAAGTGACTAACTCAATCTACGTTCTTTAACTACAACAGATCACAAGTGACTAACTCAATCTACGTTCTTTAACTACAACAGAGCTGAAGTCACTATTGTATGATGATACTGACTGGCACGCGGCCTTTCAATCCCCACCTACTTTTTAAGATATGAAAGTCCACCTGTCTTTACTCTATCATGTCCAATCATCTGTCGTGTGTAATCATGTGTAGCCCGTCATGCCAAACATCGTTCGCATGTATTTTGTATACTGCCCCTAATCTAAAAAAGTTGAGTTTGACAATCAACCTAGTTCCTGATCCATGTACAAAGACCAATTTGACATTTGGACTAGGAAGTTACTTAACTTGGTATGTATTCTCACCATTTTAAAATGTAATTTGGTTTTCAACATGAAACAGTTTACTCATGCCATATCATGTCTTTGACATCTATAACTACACGCTTAGCTCCAGCTATAAGACAGCCGGTGCTGTTTGTTTGGTATTTATTTAGTGCAAAAAAGGTAGCTCTGCAAAGTGCACATGTCATTTCACACTTTAAAGATTTATTATAAACCCTCCAAAATTATGAAAATATAATAATAAACAAACAACACTACTAACCTGAAATAAACCATAGTGCAGAAAAACTAATGTCTGGTCAGGCACAACAAACTGATCAGACGTGTTAGTCAGGGTCTGGCACAACAAACTGATCAGACGTGTTAGTCAGGGTCTGGCACAACAAACTGATCAGACGTGTTAGTCAGGGTCTGGCACAACAAACTGATCAGACGTGTTAGTCATGGTCAGGAACAACAAACTAATCAGACGTGTTAGTCAGGGTCTGGCACAACAAACTGATCAGACGTGTTAGTCAGGGTCTGGCACAACAAACTGATCAGACGTGTTAGTCAGGGTCTGGCACAACAAACTGATCAGACGTGTTAGTCAGGGTCTGGCACAACAAACTGATCAGACGTGTTAGTCATGGTCAGGAACAACAAACTAATCAGACGTGTTAGTCAGGGTCTGGCACAACAAACTGATCAGACGTGTTAGTCAGGGTCTGGCACAACAAACTGATCAGACGTGTTAGTCAGGGTCTGGCACAACAAACTGATCAGACGTGTTAGTCAGGGTCTGGCACAACAAACTGATCAGACGTGTTAGTCATGGTCAGGAACAACAAACTAATCAGACGTGTTAGTCAGGGTCTGGCACAACAAACTGATCAGACGTGTTAGTAAGGGTCTGGCACAACAAACTGATCAGCCATGTTAGTCATGGTCAGGAACAACAAACTAATCAGACATGTTAGTCAGGGTCAGGCACAACAGACTGATTAGACATGCTAGTCAGGGTGTAACAGTTCCCGCCGGAGCAAGGGGAGTTTAGGATGCCTGAACATGTTAAAGCTTAAAGCTACCTGAATGCATGTCAAGGTCACTCACCGTCTCAGCAAAGGAGAACAGAGTTGGGTTAAGGAATGTGGACAGATAGAAACTGACCACTGGCCTTCTGATTTTGGTAGGGGGAGATTGATTGACGCCGGAGCAAGGGGAGTTTAGGATGCCTGAACATGTTAAAGCCTAAAGCTACCTGAATGCATGTCAAGGTCACTCACCGTCTCAGCAAAGGAGAACAGAGTTGGGTTAAGGAATGTGGACAGATAGAAACTGACCACTGGCCTTATGATTTTGGTAGGGGGAGATTGATTGACAGACGAAATTGGCAACGGGGCTTGCTGCGAGAGAATGAGTGACAGGTGTGCAAAGTGTTTCGTTCCAATTTGGATTGAAGATGACCATACCTGAGATCGATTGGTCAAGCTCTGGCCTTGCTTGAGGATATATAACTCGAGACAAAGTTTAGCTCGGGACTCTGGAGAGAGAGAGGCTGTATGGAGGAGAGGGGGAGAGAGAGTGAGGCTGGAGAGAGAGAGAGACTGAATGTAGATAGTGTGTTTAACTCACCGACTTTAGATAGAGGAGCGATTGATAGACGGTTGGACGAATGTTTAGTGATAGAACAGGATCGCTCAAATAGGTGTGTGAGTTTTGCATTAATGGATAATCTGAAAGTGTGTTTGTAAGCAAGGACACATTGTGAACGAGTATGTCGACATCGCCCGCCTGAGGGGATTTCAGTGAGGAAGAGTATTTGATAAGGTGTGTTGAAGACGCAGTTAAGGCGATGTGTGTGTGATGCAATTGAAAGGCAATAGAACTGGGTTTTTTAGATAGTTGGGAATTCTATCAATAGCTAATGCTTACAATTCCCGTTTTAGTAGAATGTTTAGTTAAGATATGTATTATATTGTGTTTGTAATTTCTCTACTCATTGTATGATATGAGTATGATATAATAAATATGCCACCTGCTGTTTGATATGTCATTTACTGAGTATGGTCATGATGATGTGGATGAGTGTGAGAATGTTCTAAGTTAGATCACGGCCAGGGCAAACAGTGGGATCTGTTACAAGGGTCAGGTAAAACAAACTGATCAGACGTGTTAGTCAGGGTCTGGCACAACAAACTGATCAGACATGTTAGTGTGGGTCAGGAACAACAAACTGATCAGACATGTTAGTCAGGGGCAGCCACAACAAACTGATCAGACATGTTAGTCAGGGTCAGGCACAACAAACTGATCAGACATGTTAGTCATGGTCATGAACAACAAACTGATAAGACATGTTAGTCAGGGTCATCATCATCATGTAGCATTTCCTTTGTAGAAAGTCGCTCCCATCACAGTCTGTCTGAAAGAAACTCGTTCACTAGCCAAAAGTCCAGCCTCCACCACTGGCATACTCAGGCATTCCTGGATATATTGGCGCCGTGGTCTTCTTGGTCTACCCCTTCCTCTTTTGCCTGGCACCATATCATCCATCACCGTTCTCTCAAGACCGTTGTGTCTCTTGATGTGACCAAAGTATTTGAATTTTCTAGCCAAAATGGAATTGATAAATCAGATCTCCTCTATGCTCAACTCTTGCCGAATGTCTGCATGTGTTTTGTTCTCTGCCCAGTGTATTTTGAGGATCTTTCTGTAACATACTGACTGGGCACAACAAACTGATCAGACATGTTAGTCAGGATCAGGCAAAATATATTGACCAAGACCCACACCACACCATCTCCGCAGTCCTCCCTAGAAACTGACTGTTTTCACGGCAGCCTGGCTAACGAGGTGGGGGATGGACGTGAACCCCGTAGCAGTGAGAGAAACGCAAATGAAGCCAAGGATAGCACAGCCGCCAGGGGGGCCCTAGTCCACCTTCATGAGCACTTTCGAGATGTAAGGAAATCTACAACATTAAGCCAATAAACGGTCAGTTCAGAGCGCACAAAGGACTAATACTACTTATTGTGGACGTTTAACAACAACAACTACAACAACAACAACAACAACTACTACAACTACAACAACAACTACAACAACAAAACAATGTAGGTGTCTACTTTGTGTTTTGTATTCGTGTTAAGAATGATAAACATTGACATAATCTTTTAGTGGTGACGTCGGAAGGTATGTGGCATAACAAAAGATGGCAGACGAGACGGACATGAATTACTTAATTTACATCCAAGTCAGCAGGCTTTTCTGGGAGAATGTGAGATGGCGTCTTGTTGTACACAGCACGTGTCAATCACTCAGACTTGCTTACCTGATTACATTATCAATCATGATGTAGATATAAAGCCACGCCTATCTTTTTGCAAGAGCGAATTTCGTTTGCTAGATTATAATTGATGGAATTGTTTAACATTTGAGTACACTTGACGGGCCATATATGCATTTACCTTTTCTGTTACAAGGGTGCATTACCTGAATGTTTCTTCCGGCGGACGGTTTGGGCATGTCAGCTTGATTGCTTTTACTTTACAGTAAGTAGACATTGGTTCAACAGGGTGAATTGTTAAAGGTATAAACGAATCAATAAGCAAGTGCAGATACTTGCTGGTCCCATGGGTACAATATGATGTACATATTATAAGGAAGACTGCTCATATCACATATATACTTTCTGGTCCCATGGGGACAATATTATGTGCATATTTAAAGGGAGATTGCTCCTATCACAAATATACACGGTCACATTATTGGTTCCTGACCCAGGTAGTGAGCTGCAGAATAGAAGATTGTACGTGACATTGCAAAATAAAGTAGTCGTTGGAGGAAAAATAGATGTTCAGGAGCAAGGTTGCGTTCTGGTACATACGCCGTACAATACTTAATCAATCGATCATTTCAATCACTAGACAATTGATATATACAGACGCGACAACGGTTGCTGCTCATGGAAAGTGTTTCAGTGATTCAGTGTTTCCTTCGTATCCATAATACATTATCATGTCACCAGTAGTTAGCCTTATCTTTCCTGATTGTGTCCATCTTGTTTCGTACTGTCCTAGCACTGACAATTTATAATGCATAATCTCTTTAGCTAAATGCCCTGTTTTAGCTGCCTGGTACATTGTTCTAACATTCCATGTCGCTATATTTGTTTTCTTATTGGTGTTCAGACGGGCAGACGGCTGTGAAACTTCCTTGTGGCTTTCAGACGGGCAGTCGGCTGTGGAGCTTCCTTGTGGCTTTCAGACGGGCAGTCGGCTGTGGAGCTTTCTTGTGGCTTTCAGACGGGTAGTCGGCTGTGGAGCTTTCTTGTGGCTTTCAGACGGGCAGTCGGGTGTGGAGCTTTCTTGTGGTATTCAGACGGGCAGTCAGCCGTGGACCTTCCTTGTGGCTTTCAGACGGGCAGTCAGGTGTGGAGCTTCCTTGTGGTATTCAGACGGGCAGTCAGACGTGGATCTTCCTAGCGGCTTTCACTCCATTGCGTCATTCTTCTCGTCTCCGAAGGCCCTTCCTTTCCCAAGGCCGTTTGATTTTGCATTGTTATCTATGTTTTCGTAACCGTCGACTTTTTGTTATAGATTTGGATGGTCACCCCTAACCTAAACTATTATACTCTAGTGAGGTGTCCGTATTTGGGTGGTCCGCCCTAAACTTACCTAGTATACTCTAGTAACGTGGGAACGCTCCACGAATGTAAGAGTAACGTGGGCAGGTTCCACGAATGTAAGAGTAGCGTGGGAACGCTCCACGAATGTAAGAGTAACGTGGGAACGATCCACGAATGTAAGAGTAACGTGGGAACGTTCAACGAATGTAAGAGTAACGTGGGAACGTTCAACGAATGTAAGAGTAACGTGGGAACGTTCAACTAATGTAAGAGTAACGTGGGAACGTTCAACGAATGTAAGAGTAACGTGAGAACGTTCAACGAATGTAAGAGTAACGTGGGAACGTTCAACGAATGTAAGAGTAACGTGGGAACGCTCCACGAATGTAAGAGTAACGTGAGAGCGTTCAACGAATGTAAGAGTAACGTGGGAACGCTCCACGAATGTAAGAGTAACGTGGGAACGCTCCACGAATGTAAGAGTAACGTGGGAACGTTCAACGAATGTAAGAGTAACATGGCAACGTTCAACGAATGTAAGAGTAACGTGGGAACGCTCCACGAATGTAAGAGTAACGTGGGAACGTTCCACGAATTTAAGAACATTCATTCTGTACCAGTCACGTGTTACATCTGGATTGTCTGAAGCTGTAGCTTCCACTTTAGTAAATTATTAAAAATTTACACTGTGGTCAACCTAATTATCTCGTCATGGGGTACCTCGATTCAGTGACAAAAAGAAGTCAAACCGACTAAAGTTAGTGGAATATTCGTTCTGGGGTCAACCTAATTGAATTATAGTTGGGGAAAAGGTTTCGGGGCCGGCCACTACTTTGGTATAAGGATGTATGCAAGCGGGAAATGAATGATGTAGGCATCGATTTTGAATCATGGGAACAGTACGCCATGGATCGTTTTACAAGAAAGAGCAGGATTAAGCATAGATTACAAACATATGATATACTGATTGCTGATTGGCTAAAGACTCAGTGTTTGAGAAGAAAAACCACACCATGCGATGCCGCAAACACACTGTGGAAGACGCCTCTCTGCCCGGATTGGTCATTTTGTTACGAGTCACATTTGTTACCGTCATGGACTGTAGTCGCATAACTTTTTTTTTTTTTTCAAAGCACAGTTAATAACCCCTGACAAGACGGAAAGAGCCAATGGTCAACCTAACTCTCTCATCACGGGCTACCTCATTTCAGATGCAAGACGTAATCAGGAGGATTGAAGTTAGCTCATTATTATTAGAACTAACAACGGACTTTAAAGAAAACATAATCGACTGGTCTTCTGATACTGATGGTGGGTTTGAATTCAAAAATATGAAACGGCAATTTAGAATTACAATAAGGTAATTTTGACAAGGAGGAAGAAACGACAAATGAAATTATCGGATAAATTCTGGCAATAAGAACCAATTATGCTTAAAATTAAATGTACCATTTTTACAACAATATCCAAATGAGTTTTTGCACGTGGAAAAACCCATGAGAGATAGTAAGAAATTATATTAACTAATTAGAGAGAAAGATATAGAGCGAGAGAGACCGAGAGCGAGAGAGATGAGATAGTAAAAGACCAGATTATTTTTTTAAAATGTTGTTACAATGATAACAACGTGTGCAGAAGCGTAAACAAATTCAGATCATAATCCTGAAGTTTCACATATTTATCACCCTCTGCAAACTATAAAATGAAGATATATAATCATCCTCAAATAGAGGTTTCAGTATTAAAGCAGCTTGATATTAAACGTAAATAAATGTTTTCATGTGGATGTAACAAATACATTTTATTGTCAACTGTCAGATAGCATGGCATATTACAACATGGAGGTGGGAAGATAGTATACGTACTAAGTTGGATTATCTAAAAACAAGCATACGTGTAACAAACACAACTTTTCAGATTCGAGAGTTTACACAAAAACAAGAGTGGAACAAATACTATTTTATTAAATAAAACAAACATAAAACAAAACTTCATAATTCAGATCATTTCTCAGTGTGATAAGGAATATGTGCAAAAGTACTAGGTAATGGAAGACATGTGAAAGACAAACACTACAAGAGCTATTCATACAGACATAAAACATCTTTCAGAAACGACAGATCTGACCCACGCACAAGAAGCAATAAGGACAAGCTTGGAGACATCTTACTTGATATGAAAGAAAAACCAAACAGATGGACGGACTAGTTACGTGATATGGATGTCGATTTAATAGTGGTATCCCCTACATCATCAGAACAGATAAACAATACGACTATTATTACACGCTTAAGGATTGATAGAAGGAAAATATCGGTTTGAGTTCTTGTTGGTGTTGTGAATGCCAAAATGAGTAGGTTTACTCTTTGGTTCATCCTGAATATGGCTTTTAATTGCGAGTTGCAGCGGTGTTCCTCACATCCCGAAAGTACTGATGAAGGTGGACCGGCGTCCTCCAGGCGGATGTGCTATAATTGGTTTCATCTGCCCTCCGTGCAATCCATGGTTATTGCCGACATCGATGCGCATTTCAATGAAAAAGTATGAGCATCTCCTAAAAGTGTTACATATCTTTACACGTATGCCTACCACGGTACAATGCTGCATCAGTTCCAATTGAAGATAAAGGTGTTCCAAAACCAGATGACACAAATAAGATATTTACTTATCTTGATTGCAGAAATCGTACACTGACAGAAGCTATTCCACACTTACATGAGGTGCCCGTGTCTTCTCTTTATACCAGCTTTAGTGTTGATAAACAAATTATTTAAACTTTATTTTGTCTTTCTTGCCCCTGATATATAAATAATAATGTAAATTATGAAATGTAAGTTAATAATGGCACATCTCGCTTTTTTTAAAAGTTTTTTTTCTCTAAAATATATACATTATCGTAAAGATTTCTTTTCATCAACTATGATTTGTCGCCGTAATATATTTTCAGTCTCTTCATTATGTCACCATTATGGGGTTTCTCGTATGTGTCGCACCTTTTCAATACATATAAACTTCGCGTCTCACAACAACTGAACGAGACTACATCTGTTCGTGTCGTGTCTGTCAGACTAGTCATTATTTGTGAATAAGTAGCGAGTAGCTATCATCTATGTGTTGAAGGCTAGCAGTTTTGACAAAGAGTTAGTCACTGACACTTTGAAAGCAGATGTGGTATGTAGTGATTACAAAGAGTTAGTCACTGACACTTTGACAGCAGATGTGGTATGTAGTGATTACAAAGAGTTAGTCACTGACACTTTGAAAGCAGATGTGGTATGTAGTGATTACAAAGAGTTAGTCACTGATACTTTGAAAGCAGATGTGGTATGTAGTGATTACAAAGAGTTAGTCACTGACACTTTGAAAGCAGAGGTGGTATGTAGTGATTACAAAGAGTTAGTCACTGACACTTTGAAAGGAGATGTGGTATGTAGTGATTACAAAGAGTTAGTCACTGACACTTTGAAAGCAGATGTGGTATGTAGTGATTACAAAGAGTTAGTCACTGACACTTTGAAAGCAGATGTGGTATGTAGTGATTACAAAGAGTTAGTCACTGACACTTTGAAAGCAGATGTGGTATGTAGTGATTACAAAGAGTTAGTCACTGACACTTTGAAAGCAGATGTGGTATGTAGTGATTACAAAGAGTTAGTCACTGACACTTTGAAAGCAGATGTGGTATGTAGTGATTACAAAGAGTTAGTCACTGGCACTTTGAAAGCAGATGTGGTATGTAGTGATTACAAAGAGTTAGTCACTGACACTTTGAAAGCAGATGTGGTATGTAGTGATTACAAAGAGTTAGTCACTGACACTTTGAAAGGAGATGTGGTATGTAGTGATTACAAAGAGTTAGTCACTGACCCTTTGAAAGCAGATGTGGTATGTAGTGATTACAAAAAGTTAGTCACTGACACTTTGAAAGCAGATGTGGTATGTATTGATTACAAAGAGTTAGTCACTGACACTTTGAAAGCAAATGTGGTATGTAGTGATTACAAAGAGTTAGTCACTGACACTTTGAAAGCAGATGTGGTATGTAGTGATTACAAAGAGTTAGTCACTGACACTTTGAAAGCAGATGTGGTATGTATTGATTACAAAGAGTTAGTCACTGACACTTTGAAAGCATATGTGGTATGTAGTGATTACAAAGAGTTAGTCACTGACACTTTGAAAGTAGATGTGGTATGTAGTGATTACAAAGAGTTAGTCACTGACACTTTGAAAGCAGATGTGGTATGTAGTGATTACAAAGAGTTAGTCACTGACACTTTGACAGCAGATGTGGTATGTAGTGATTACAAAGAGTTAGTCACTGACACTTTGAAAGCAGATGTGGTATGTAGTGATTACAAAGAGTTAGTCACTGATACTTTGAAAGCAGATGTGGTATGTAGTGATTACAAAGAGTTAGTCACTGACACTTTGAAAGCAGAGGTGGTATGTAGTGATTACAAAGAGTTAGTCACTGACACTTTGAAAGGAGATGTGGTATGTAGTGATTACAAAGAGTTAGTCACTGACACTTTGAAAGCAGATGTGGTATGTAGTGATTACAAAGAGTTAGTCACTGACACTTTGAAAGCAGATGTGGTATGTAGTGATTACAAAGAGTTAGTCACTGACACTTTGAAAGCAGATGTGGTATGTAGTGATTACAAAGAGTTAGTCACTGACACTTTGAAAGCAGATGTGGTATGTAGTGATTACAAAGAGTTAGTCACTGACACTTTGAAAGCAGATGTGGTATGTAGTGATTACAAAGAGTTAGTCACTGGCACTTTGAAAGCAGATGTGGTATGTAGTGATTACAAAGAATTAGTCACTGACACTTTGAAAGCAGATGTGGTATGTAGTGATTACAAAGAGTTAGTCACTGACACTTTGAAAGGAGATGTGGTATGTAGTGATTACAAAGAGTTAGTCACTGACCCTTTGAAAGCAGATGTGGTATGTAGTGATTACAAAAAGTTAGTCACTGACACTTTGAAAGCAGATGTGGTATGTATTGATTACAAAGAGTTAGTCACTGACAATTTGAAAGCAAATGTGGTATGTAGTGATTACAAAGAGTTAGTCACTGACACTTTGAAAGCAGATGTGGTATGTAGTGATTACAAAGAGTTAGTCACTGACACTTTGAAAGCAGATGTGGTATGTATTGATTACAAAGAGTTAGTCACTGACACTTTGAAAGCATATGTGGTATGTAGTGATTACAAAGAGTTAGTCACTGACACTTTGAAAGCATATGTGGTATGTATTGATTACAAAGAGTTAGTCACTGACACTTTGAAAGCATATGTGGTATGTAGTGATTACAAAGAGTTAGTCACTGACACTTTGAAAGTAGATGTGGTATGTAGTGATCGGATCTTCATGACATAGCGCCCATCTTGTTTGGTTGGTGACCAGCGGTATCATTTGTGCGTTGTGAATCGTAGGGGCAAACTTGTCGATTCTACTCAGAGCTCCGCTACCACGCATGTCCGATCCATCGAGAGGACGGTCTTTCTATCGCTAGACGTGACTTGACGACTGTATGATTGAACCCACCAATAGTCTCATATTTATCTAAAAAAACTAAGCAAAGCGTCTTAAACTTCTAATTATGAAAAGGCACATGGCTCAATATATCAGCTGATGTATTTTAGATGACCCGATCCTACTTGGATTACTGCCAATTTGTAGAGCTATTCAATGCTTACCAATGCCCTGCTTCGCTGAAAGAAAACGTTTTTAGTTCATATCTTGGATCTAATCTGTGAAAGAGAAAGTGGCTATGATGAAAGAAAACGTTTTTAGTTCATATCTTGGACCTAATCTGTGATAGAGACAGTGGCTATGATGAAAGAAAACGTTTTTAGTTCATATCTTGGACCTAATCTGTGTAAGAGACAATGGCTTTGATGAAAGAAACCGTTTTTAGTTCATATCTTGGACCTAATCTGTGATAGAGACAGTGGCTATGATGAAAGAAAACGTTTTTAGTTCATATCTTGGACCTAATATGTGATAGAAACAGTGGCTATGATGAAAGAAAACGTTTTTAGTTCATATCTTGGACCTAATCTGTGATAGAGACAGTGGATATGATGAGCTGCTTGTGTCACATTTGCTTTGTCCATCGTGCCAGTACGTCATTGTTCTGCACAAGGCACGTGCCACTATTTATCTGGATCATAAAGTTCCTGCCTTCTCTTGGATCATAAAGTTCCTGCCTTCTCTTGGATCATAAAGTTCCTGCCTTCTCTTGGATCATAAAGTTCCTGCCTTCTCTTGGATCATAAAGTTTCTGCCTTCTCTTGGATCATAAAGTTCCTGCCTTCTCTTGGATCATAAAAATCCTGCCTTCTCTTGGATCATAAAGTTCCTGCCTTCTCTTGGATCATAAAGTTCCTGCCTTCTCTTGGATCATAAAGTTCCTGCCTTCTCTTGGATCAAAAAGTTCCTGCCTTCTCTTGGATCATAAAGTTCCTGCCTTCTCTTGGATCATAAAGTTCCTGCCTTCTCTTGGATCATAAAGTTCCTGCCTTCTCTTGGATCATAAAGTTCTTGCCTTCTCTTGGATCATAAAGTTCCTGCCTTCTCTTGGATCATAACGTTCCTGCCTTCTCTCGGATCATAAAGTTCCTGCCTTCTCTTGGATCATAAAGGTCCTGCCTTCTCTTTGATCATAAAGTTCCTGCCTTCTCTTGGATCATAAAGTTCCTGCCTTCTCTTGGATCATAAAGTTCCTGCCTTCTCTTGGATCATAAAGTTCCTGCCTTCTCTTTGTGTGACCAGTTATGTGACTACCATGTATGTTCCTTTGTCTTAATGTATGTCTAACTTATCTTCGGTGTTTGTACATTGCTCATATAGCCACGCTTCTTTCGCCTCTCATATTTTGTTGAACCGCTTTCTTGACCTCTTTATATCTGCCGACCTAACCAGCTGAATGTTTTTAATTTTTCATTGACCTTCTTCTATCACAAAGGTCTATAATTTTGTTGGTCACCCATTGCATCTTTTTTTTGTTTTGTAGCACCCCAGGATCTATGTTGCAGTATCTATGCGTGCTGAGTTAAGAGACTGTTACTGTAAAGCATCCAGTCCCTCTCGGAGAGCAAACACATAAATAAATACCCCCCCCACCCTCGAATCTAACACTTCGATGATTCTTGGGTTAGTTTGACCAGGTCAACCTTTAGTCTAGTCACGTCCTTCCTTCTGTGCGACTCTCTTCAATCTATAACACGATCGTGGTCGCTTCCTATATCTGCTATTGGAGAACTTCTCGTTGTGTTGGTGTTGATGCTAGATCTGAACCTCCTCTGGACCAGTGTATAATCAATGTGGCTGTGCTCTTCTTTTTTTGGGTTATGTCATGTCCAACGTCTAGACGGCTTGGTGTACCCTAACGTGTTTGCCACTATAGCTTATTGTATCGTA
The DNA here is from genome assembly GCA_036924085.1 of Ariolimax columbianus. Taxonomy (NCBI): domain Eukaryota; kingdom Metazoa; phylum Mollusca; class Gastropoda; order Stylommatophora; family Arionidae; genus Ariolimax; species Ariolimax columbianus. The sequence goes on from JAVGWX010000008.1 coordinate 5,048,835, forward strand.
CACAATTTTAGGAGCCTGTATCCGTGGTCATTAGTTTCAATGTTTCAGTATGGGCCACATGTTACTCTCCAGTTACGGACTGCATCTTCATCAATGTTTGCGTCCCAATACTTCGGGACACCACTATATATTTCTTAGTCGCAGCTGTTATCAGACTCTGAAGTTGATCGTATAATGCCTATATCTCACAATCTTCATAGCATGCAGTGGGTGCTTGACACTGTGTTATGTTCATATTAAACGGCGTTGCCTTTAACCGTTTGATAATACATCGGCAATATATTAAACGACAACCTAATATACATCTTGCTGTGCCTGTATGCAGCAGTAACCAACTCCATTTAGGTGTCTGTCGTCCCTGACATTGAAGTAAAACTTGTGACCTTCCTACGTGGTATACTCACCAAAGTTTTTCAATTGAACCTGCCATATACCTAGGATGACCCACCGGTAGTTCTTCATTCCGTGCGTGAGCTTGTTGATTTCAGAACATGGGTTCTTCTACAATCATGGCGTTAACCTTAACTGTTACTCAGTTACCAGACAACACGAACATCTCCTTTACTTCAAGTCCAGACAACACGTAACATCTTCTATACTTCCAGTACATACAACACGTACCATCTCCTATACTTCAACTCCAGACAACACGTAATATCCCCTATACTTCAAGTTCAGACAACACGTACCATCGCCTATATTCAAGTCCATACAACACGTAACATCTCCTATACTTCAAGTCCAGACAACACGTACCACCCCCTATACTTCAAGTCCAGACAACACGTAATATCCCCTATACTTCAAGTTCAGACAACACGTACCATCGCCTATACTTCAAGTCCATTCAACATGTAACATCTCCTATACTTCCAGACAACATGCACCATCCCCTCTACTTCAAGCCCAGACAACACGTAGCTTCTCCTATACTTCAAGTCCAAACAACACGTAACTTCTCCTATACTTCAAGTCCAAACAACACGTAACTTCTCATATACTTCAAGTCCAGACAACACGTAACTTCTCCTATACTTCAAGTCCAGACAACACGTAACATCACCTATACTTCAAGTTCAGACAACATGTACCATCGCCTATACTTCAAGTCCATACAACACGTAGCTTCTCCTATACTTCAAGTCCAAACAACACCTAACTTCTCCTATACTTCAAGTCCAGACAACACGTAACTTCTCCTATACTTTAAGTCCAGACAACACGTAACTTCTCCTATACTTCAAGTCCAAACAACATGTAACTTCTCCTATACTTCAAGTCCAGAAATCACGTAACATATCTTATACTTCAAGTCCAGACAACACGTAACATCTCCTATACTTCAAGTTCAGACAACACGTACCATCCCCTATACTTCAAGTCCAGACAACACGTAACATCACCAATACTTCAAGTCCAGACAACACGTAACATATCATATACTTCAAGTCCAGACAACACGTAACATCTCCTATACTTCAAGTCGAGACAACACGTAACATATCCTATACTTAAAGTCCAGACAACACGCAACATCTCATATACTTCAAGTCCAGACAACACGTACCATCCATTGTACTTCAAGTCCAGACAACACGTAACATCTCCTATACTTCAAGTCGCTATTAACCATGGCCTTGACCTCGATTCTAGCGATGCTGAGATAGGAAAAAGCAATCAACTCAAGTGAAGTGGCAAGGCTCCCAGTTGACTCCCTCAATTCTTAGATTTACCAATCATAGAGTAATGTGCTTCACTAAGATTTAACTTAACTAAACATCTCTATACTGGTTTAGAAGGCTTTGCAGAGTCTGTATAAAATTAGTTTCATTTACATCACCTTGCACTAAAAGCTATGCGCGTCCAATTTATTCTTAAATGCATTAACTGTCCCTGCCTGCACTACCTCCCGTGGCAATGCATTCCAAGCACTAACCACTCTCTGACTAAAAAAAATGTTTCCTAATGTTTAATCTGGACCCCTCTTTAGTTAATTTGTAGCTATTTAAAAAGAAACTTTTTTATAGTCTTAATTTATCCATTCCTCTGATCATCTTATAAACTTGTATTAAGTCACCACGAATTCTTCTCTCTTCTCGACACTGTAGGTCGGTTTTTCTGAGTCTTTCCTCATAACTGTAATTCTAGTATCCCACTATCAGCTTTGTCGCTCTTTTTTGTATTCTTTCCAGCATGTTTATATGCCCGCTGAGATAAGGACTCCACACCTGTACACAGTACTCCAATCTAGGTCGAACTAATGATTTATACAGATTGACTATCACTTCCTTTGCTCCTATGTCTAATATTTCTTTGTATCATACCTAACATTGCATTTGCCTTTTTACTGCTAACTGAACTTGCTCACTCACCTTTCCTGTATGATCTATTATAACCCCTAGGCCCCTTTCCTTATCTATCTTTCTAATATTGTTCTCTCCCATTCTATATTGCTGTTCCATATAGGATCTACGCATGTGGATGACAGCACATTTATCTACATTAAACTCCATTTGCCAGCTTACAGACCATTCTCGAATGTTATCTAAATCCGACCTCAATATATCCACTTCTACTTTAGATGAGACACTACTGCATAGTTTTATGTTATCAGCAAATTTTGCAATCATGGATCCTATATCAATGTCCAAATCATTAATTTATATCAAGAACAAAATTGGTCCCAAAACCGAGCCCTGTGGCACTCCACTTTTTACTTCACACCACTCTGAGTACTCCTTATTTATGCCCACCTTCTGCCTTCTTTCCGTTAACCAATTTTTAATCCGTTAGGCAATTTCCTCATCTATTCCATGCGATTTTAACTTTCGAAATAATCTTTGATGAGGTACTCTTTTAAAGGCCTTTTGCAAAATCTAGATAAATAACGTCCACCAGCTCCTCTTTTTCTATCATTTCATTAACCTCCTCTATGAATTCTTATAGATTTGTTAAGCATGATTTTCCTCTAGTAAACCCGTGCTGACTATTTCTAATTAAATTAAATTTGTCTAACTGTGCATTACAATGTTTTCTTTGATTATTGACTCTAACAATTTACACAATATGCTCTTTAAATTCACCGGTCTATAATTTACTGGATCCGATTTTTTGCCCTTTTTAAATAAGGGAATCACTTTTGCATCGTTCCAATCCCGTGGAACAATCCCTTTTCCAAGTGATTGAGAATATAATATAATAATAATAATAGCTGTCCATCGTTGTCGATGAGGACCGCTGACATCATCCTTGTCACAGATTTCCCTGTTGGGTGTGGGTGCGCATGTGGCTGAACAGGTCAATGGGAGCACGAAAACATCTGCTACATATCGGGCACACGAGGTTTGTATAAGGGGATGGTGTTCCCGCTGCTCGGGATTTCCGCGTCTCGCGTCTGTTCTGGGCTTTCACAACACGGTCATCTTTACCGGCAGCTACCCCCGATTTGACTGCGCTTCTCCAGTCAGATCTGTTTTGCGCAAGACATTCCCAGGTGTCGATGTCTATATGGTAACTTTTTAGTGATTCCTTCAGACCGTCTTTAAAACGTTTCTTTGGGCACCCTCTCTCGCGCCATCCCTCTCTCAGCTCGCCGTAGAGAAGCTTCTTTGGGAGCCGCTCGTCTGACATACGGACGAGGTATCCGGCCCATCCTAGTCGTGATTTTTCTAGCAGTGCATGGATGCTGGGCATGTTAGCCCTCGAGAGAAACTCGATGTCAGTGACACGATCTTGCCATCGGATGTGGAATATTCGCCTCAGGCAACCTGCGTGGAAGTGGTTTAACCTCCTTGCATGTCCAGAGTATACAGTCCAGCTTTCGCAAGCGTATAATAGGGTTTATAGTAGATTTTGAGTTTGGTCTTGACGCTGATGCCACGACGTGCCCAGACTATCGAGCGCATTCTACCAAAGGCTGTGCTGGCCTTTGCTATTCTGATTGCCACCTCATCGTCTAGGCTGACAGATCTCGACAGCGTGCTGCCCAGATATGTGAATTTGTCTACGGCATTCAACGTCTGCCCGCTGACTGTAGTCTCTGGTTTTGTGTACGGAATGCCTGGTGCTGGTTGGTACATGACCTCTGCTTTGTTGGCATTTATGGTCAGGCCAAAATTTTCGCATGCGGCAGAGAACTGGTCTATTCCAACCTGCATGTTCAGTTCTGAGTTGCTCATTAGAGCGCAGTCGTCAGCAAATACAAGTTCCCTGATTATGTCGCCAGCCACTTTGGTTTTGGCCTTCATTCTTCTGGAATTGAGTAACTTGCCATATGTGCGGTACTTTATGGGTATTCCAAGCTCCAATGATCTGAAGGCGTCTGTCATCGTGGCCGCGAACATCATGCTGAACAAAGTCGGGGCGAGTACACATCCTTGTTTTGCTCCGTTTGATACTAGAAACGTTTTAGAGATTGCACCGCTGTCCAGTACACGAGCACACATGCCTTCGTGTAGCTGTTTCACCATTGTTATGAACTTGTTGGGGCAGCCAAACTTAGACATTATCATCCACATCCCTCCTCTGTTTACTGTATCAAATGCCTTTGTCAAATCAATAAATGTGGTGTACAAGGGCTGATTTTGTTCTCGACATTTCTCTTGTACTTGGCGAGCGGCAAAAATCATGTCCACTGTTCCTCTTCCGGCTCTGAATTAACATTGGCTTTCTGGAAGGTGGTGGCTTTGTTCAAGGTGTTTGTTGAGCCTGTTTAGCAGTAAGCGCGCTAGGATCTTGCCTGCTACGGAGAGTAGCGATATTCCACGATGATTGTCGCATTCCTGACGGTTGCCCTTTCTTTTGTACAGGTGAACGATTGAGGCGTCCTTTAGCTCCTGCGGAATTTTACCTTCAGCCCACATGTGACAGAGATGTTCAGTGATCCTTCTGGTGAGGGTTGAGCCAGCTGTCTTATATACCTCTGATGGTATTGCATCAGCTCCTGGAGCTTTTCCTATAGATAGTGAACCAATTTCCCTGTCGACTTCCTCCTCAGTAATGACTTCATCCAACGCCAGGTTCAGTTCCACCTGCGGCATTCGCCGGATGGCCTCTTCATTTATGGACGAAGGGTAGTTTAGTATTTTGCAGAAGTGGTCTGCCCATCTGTCTAGAATCTGAACCTTATCTGTTAGCAGTACCCCCATCCGCACTGCGAACTGGAGTATTACTAGAGGGCTGCGGGCCGTAGAGAGCTTTCAGTGCCTCGTAAAACCGTTCGGTGTCATGACGCTCGGCGAACATCTCAATTTCGTGAACATAATATAGTCCATGATTTTGCTAGTTGGTCTCTAATTGACAATGTTTCTAATTTGACAATGTTCAGGTGCATGTGAGAAGCCGAACAAGTTTCACAGGAGATAAACATGCCACCATTGAGTATATTTACAAACAAAAGGGTGACTCTTCAATCATGCGGCAATAGCAGGGGGGTCTATCTAAGTGACATGAAGCAGACTGAATTTTCTCCCCCCCCCCCACACACACAGCTTAGCGCCGTCTTTACAGCCATACTGTCCTAGGCAGGCTGTGGCACATCAACACAAGAATTCGAAAATTGAAACGGTGGGGGTGGAGGTGGACGGGGAAAGGGGGGGGGGAGGGAGGCGTCTTCACTCTCTGCCCATACGTTTCGACCCTTTGTCAGATGTTACTATCTGGAGCCTCTTATTTACTGACGAGTGCGACATGAGCTGTTGCCCAGAGCAGGACATGCAATCCCCAATGAGCGTGTTTCTTAAACGTATGCTCTAGTTTTGGGATCATAGGAAATACAACAGGTGTGGATCTGTTTCAGCTTGATCCAAGAAAATAGTACCGCGAACGGAAGTCAGAAGAGCCGAAAATAGATCAAACAAAACCATCTGCTTGGATGTGTCTTCAAAATGCTAATTAATAGTAGATAAAGGGCGCTGCAAATATAAAACCACATGAAACGCTTGTCTTCACGTTATTGAATTCTGGAAAAATGATAGAAATGTTGATGGCGCATGTTCCCAAACGAAATAGATCATTCGCAATATAAATCTAAAGTAATGCACGACAGACCGTTCGAGCGAATGCTCGGATCATGGGGAATAATTGATTAATGTGATTAATGCCCAGGAGAAAACGTGTATTGTGGATTCTCAAAGTTCAAATAATGTTTTAACATGTACTAGTAGCACATCGTTTAGAGAACTTGCTTTTGAAGACATGTAAACCTGATTTAAGTCCTAACACGACACCCTATCGTATACCTACCTGCATATGGTTACCTGATGTATAATTTATGAAATCATGACAGCAATGGAGGGAACGAACAACCCCCTCCCCCCGCTCCTTTTCCCATCAAATATAACATGTTAACGGGTAAAATGATGTCTTTAACACTTCCTTCACATCGACAGTTACTGACATGATATCCAAACTAATACTTGTCACTGCAGCTGTCAAAAGGGTGTCTCTGATTACAATATTTATATTAAATCGTTCATGTTAATAGCATATTTGATGGATATATTACATCATTTCATTCCTACAATCTCTTTATATGTCATCTGTTCACTTTCTTGGCAGCCGTTTGGCTTACTTTGTAACATTTCTGCAGAAAGAAAGAAAATACGAGAACATTGTTGACAGTTAAATTATATTTCATGGTGGAAAATCACCAAACTAATTATCATGTATCACTAACGACATGTCGTTGTAAGGATCCATAAGGCTGAAGACAGTCGGCGTGACACACAATGATGATTACAATATATACTTACTTTGTAAAAACTGATCATTTATATTTTCAGATAGATAACAACTACACTTGTAGAACATCCGTGTGAATACAGTTCGGCGATACCAAGCTCAGCAATGAAGGACTTCTACATCTTGCTGGTTTTATGTTTTAGCCGTATTGTAGTTTCATCTAATGGAGTGAGCATTGATTCACGGTCAGTTAATGACTCGAATGGGTCCACAAGGTCAGAGAACAACACGTATTTTGATTCAGAACAAACAGAACATAGTCAAAATAAGGTCTATTCAAGTGGTAATGAAGGCATTCCTTCTGAAACATATGCAACGACTCATGAAACTTCATCTGTATCTCTGACGAGAGTTACTCAATCTGAGATTGATCCAGAAATCAGTTCTCCACCTGAGACGAGTACAACACAAAATGAGCAGCTGGTACATGAAACGGCATCATGCAGACACAAATGTGGCCAGATCCAGCAAATGCCTTGTTCATGTGACCTCAGATGTTTCGTACACAGCAACTGTTGTGAGGACATGTCATCAGCTTGTCCTGGAGTGCTTCAAGAAAGTAGGATCAGGTACGGTCACATGCTGGACATGAAGGTTGAATGTTCAGAAGAAGGGGTTTTTGTTTTTACTGAGTGTGGGCATACAAATTCAGTTAATGACGTCACCACAGGTCATGGCCCAAGCAGCTCAAAAACAATCAGATCATCGTTCACTAAAAGTTACACCAACGACCTGGGTTCATCAACATCAATAAAACCCACAAGTTCATTACAATCACATAAACCAAATCTAGCCCATCGTAGAGATAAACCTATCTTAACAGTTAAAGACCTCCTCGATGTTGTCAACAACCCCTACGTCACAGACACCACCACCGGGTTTGTCTACAAGAACATGGACATATTTTCTTGTGCAGCCAGAGGCGATTCTAACCCGGTCAAGTGGTACGCTGCCTTCGGAACTTCTAGTATATTCCGTTCTACTCCCTTCTCTCTGACCGAGTTTCTAAAAAACCTCGATATAAATAGAAGAATTCACATATTTTCGCAACCAACTTTGATGGTGAGCAATGTGACTGAAGTAGCTTGCGCATACACCGCCAGTGACTGTGTAATTCCTGTTGATGGACGTTTCCTGGCCCTTTGCTATCAGTTTATTTCTTACGTTGAAACTCAAACATTAATTTACCTTAACAGGTACTGTGCATTGTGTGCGGCTGAACAAAAACGTATACGACACAAAACATTTATTTATCCAAATCCTTACTGGTATATCACAGTTACCACAGCTGATAATGGAAGGTCTTTGAAGATATTTAGTAATCCTGAAAAATATGCTGTATATCCTTGGCTGGAGACCACTTGCGATACTGCACAGTATAACGTCAGCGACTCGTATAGCTTATACAATACGTGTGCTATCGATAAATGCAGTTCTAATGCGTTCAGGCGACCCGATGGTTCTTGTGGCTTTTTACAATACATGCAACTTGCAGTTTCTGACGATGATTACCCATTAAGTTCAGACGAGAATGACGCTTTTCCAGAGTTCGCTCGGTGTTTCCTCAAGTCTTACATGGCGTTCGATATTGATGATGACCTGAGTCCCACAGAAACAATTTTTGATCGCAGACTAAACAGATTCTTGTACGTTACAAAAATGTATACATACAGCCAATTGTACAATTTCGAACGTTACAGTGCCCTAGATAGTCAGAAAGCACTAATCCATCGGTTGTCTTTACTGTCTAACAGTTTCAAAGCTTACCGAAAGTCGCTCATGAATGTATCTCGCATATTGAGGTCCAGTAACACTTCAAATGTGAGAGTGATTGATTCCTTAATCTTGCAAACAATAGATGATGTGAAATATGGCGAAGAATATTCCACCATTTGTATGTGTACTATAAATAACTTGTATATGTACAAACGACCCACGTTTGCATGTTTATTATCTTGTATTCGACATCCAATGATCAACGGAGACGAGGAAGCTGTAAACGAATATCTTAATTCAACATGTTTCTCAGTCTTTGACAACCCCAAAAATGGCGAGCATAGGTTGACCACATCTAAGGCAGCCATTATGTGTGCTGTTGTATTTCTATTGCTTGTATGTGTTCAGTAGAGCATATCAGGTATGCTATTTACTATCTAGTAGTATTGTGGATTGTCCATCTTTCCATCGAACAATTTATACACCAACGGATCATTTTAAACAATCCTTTAATATATTTAAATTGAACTATATGACAGGTGAGCGTGTTAAATTATCAGTTATGCTAGATTGTTGCACTATTTATAAGCACAGTAGCGGTCAATTTAAAACCAAAAAAACTCATGCTGAAAAAGCAACTAATTGATTATACTTGTATACCAAGAAGTCGGTTACTCTTTTCAGTTTGAGAAATGTGTATAACCTGATAATGAATAGTTACCACTAATATGTACATAGTTGACAATCTGTTTCAGTATCAAGCTTATTACAAATTGTGGACTGTCCCGACGATAACCGAACTGATGTTTTCTTTTATTCTCTCTTTGGACTTGGGATGCATAAGTGGTTTTTCTGAATCAGCACCAACAACTTACATTAGATGATGAAATATTACGATGGTTAGCCCATACACAATTAGTCTCTGTTAACCATTTATAAGAAAAAGGTTTATGTAGAACGTTGAACCCTGGTAATGATCACAAATATAGATCGATTTCATCAACGGGATCAAAACGCTGAGCAACTCATGAGCTGCAGTGGTCAGCGACCCATAGCTGACTGCTAGCATCAGGGCCAGCAAACCATAGCTGCCAAGACCCTTCTACGCCTCCACGTGGTGATCCTGGATAACAGGCTGCAGCAGGACAGACTGGCCAAGGAGAAGGAATAGAAGAGGGAATGCTAACTTGGTACTCAAAAAATGCTTGCTGAAGCCGGATGCGTTGGACTGAAAGGTGTAAATATCGCAGCCAAGCTGTAAACTACGACATAACGCATTCCGTTCTCTGGACTGCATTCTGCTACTAAAGCCCTTTCAGGGTTTGGTAGTAGGAGATTGAGAACGAACGAACGAAGAAGAAGTAGCAAATTTCATCAACGTCAGTCATAGACTGGATTGCTCATGCCTGCCAATCAAATGTCGCAGAAGCACTTGTAGAGTCAAAACCTTTCGCTAAGCGCATAACTGAAAACTTTTAAAATCAACATGTTGAAGCAGCCATCAGAGGCAAAAACACTCCACTTAGATTTTACTACAAAGAAAAACAGAATTCAAAACGTTACCGTTCGGGAAATATTTGGCTCAAGTGACCATCACATCATCCGCTGGGAACTTATTACAGGGAAAGAAGTAAACATAAACACGCGAACATAAACTACTCTAAGTCAGATGATAAGAGGATGAAAGGGGCAGCGAACCACATATTCGGGACAGATATTGAACAGATTTTGAACAAGAGTGGAAGAGTTTTAAAACAGTTCTAGAAACGCTAAAAGAGGAATGTGTTCCATGTAGGGAGGTAAACCCCAAGCATGAAAAGTGGATAAATAGATTTTTAGTTAAATGTAGACGAGCTAAAAATAAAGCATTGAAAAAATATGTAGAGACAGATAAATCAAAAGAAACATTTAACCTATTTGGACAGGCAGAACATAGCTCAGAAAGTGAATAAAACAACAAAAATAGACTTCGAAAAAAAACTTCCTCAGAGGATCAAGACTAATAGTAAAAGTTTATTTTTTTATGTTAGAAATAAATAAAGAACGAAAGAAAAAGTAGGCCCTCTCATAGACAGTACTGGGAAAATAATAAGTAAGAATAGAGAGGCAGCTAATGTACACAATCAGTACTTTGTCACAGTCTACACAAAAGAAGACTGCCCCAAGATTCAGAGCCTATAGACATTTTTCAACGAGACATTGATACACCAGGATTAAAATCAATCTGTATTACAGAGGAAATGGTTTTAAAAAAATTGGAGGGATTGAAAGTGGATAAATGTCCAGGTCAAGATGGTATTCATCCAAAATTGCTGTTTGAAATTAGAGACCAACTAGCAAAACCAGTATATATATAATGTTCCCAATAACTTGCAAAAGGCATTGTTCCACGGGATTGGAACGATGCAGGAGTGATCCCCTTATTCAAAAAATGGCAAATCTTCAGATCCAGCAAATTATAGACAGTTCAGTTTAACGAGCATAGTCTGTAAATTGTTAGAGTCAATAATCAAAGAGAACATTGTGATGCATTTAGACAAATTTAATCTAATTAGAAATAGTCATCATGGGTTTACTAGAGGGAGTTCAGGTCAGGTCATCCCGTAACCGGTGAGGTCGTTGGGGCACACATGAAGACATCCTCGCAACTCCATGCCATCCCTCTCTGTCAGATGCCGCTGCCTGTGACTCTTCTGGTCGGAGACTGGTCCATTCTTTTATGTTGTCCTCCCATCTCTTTTTTGGGCTGCCCTCTTCATCGTCTGCCACGCACCTTCCCGTGGAGGATTGTGTTTGCAAGACCATTTGATCTCAATATGTGACTGTACCAAGCGAGTTTCCTTCTTTGGACAGTTGCCAAGAGATCTTCAAAAGGCCCTATTGCCGTTGTAATTCTATTTCGTATTTCCTCGTTTGTAACTCGATCTTTGTACGTGACGTTTAAAAGTTTTCGGAAACATCTCATCTCCAAGACCTGTATCCTTCGTTGAAGGTCAGCTGTTACTGTCCATGTCTCACACGTATAGAGGAATATTGACAGGACCAGTGTACGCATTAATCTGATTTTCGTGCGTAGTGCTAACCGTTTATCTTGCCAGATTTTGTTAAGCTGTGCAAGCGTCGCTATTGTCTGTGCTATTCTGGCCAACACTTCACATTTTGATCCTTCATCACTGACAATCGACCAAAGATATTTAAAACGGTCAACCACTTCGAATTCCTGACCGTTAGCGTTTATCTTGTTGTTGAAGCCCGTAGCGTTGTTGGTCATTAATTTTGTCTTTCCAGCGTTTATCTCCATACCATAGTCAAGAGCTTTTTCATCGAGCCTTCTGACCCCTTCCTGGAGTTCTGCTTCTGAACCCGCCAATATCATCTGCAAAACGAAGGTTGGTAATCGTTCGGCCCCCTATCTTGACAGTACCAACGTGACCTCCAAGTGCCTCACTCATAATTCCTTCAAGGAATATATTGAAAAGATTTGGAGAGAGTGTACACCCCTGTCTCACACTAACTGATGTGCGAAACCAGTATCTTCGCCTCCCATTCACAAGAACTGCACTAGACGCCTTGTTGAGGGAGATCATGCTTAACAAATCTATAAGAATTCATGGAGGAGGTTACTAAAATGATAGATAAGGGGATCTAGTAGACACTATTTATCTAGATTTTGCAAATGCCTTTGATAGAGTACCTCATCAAAGATTATTTCGAAAGTTGAAATCACATGGAAAATGAGGAAGTTGTCAAATGGAATGAAAATTGGATAACGGGAAACAGGCACAGGGTTGCATAACTAAGAATTGCTCTGAGTGGTGTGAAGTGAAAAGTGGAGTGCCACAGGGCTCGGTTTTGGGACCAATTTTCTTCTTGATATAAATTAACGATTTGGACATTGATATGGGATCGATCCATGATTGCAAATATTGCTGATGATGCAAAACTATGCAGTAGTGCCTCATCTAAAGCAGAAGTGGATATATTGAGGGATTAAGATAAAATTTGAAAATGTGAGCGCTGAAAAATGCAGTTTAATGTAAATACATGGACAGTCATCTACATAGGTTTTTACGGACGGGGTGGGCTAGTGGTTAAGTGACACGGTTCACAACCAGAATGTGCTGGGTTCGATCCTCAACACATCAGCGGCCGTTACCCCGCGGAAGCAAACCCTTAGAAAATGCAGGAGGGAGGAAGTCCTTACATAAAATGCATGCTGAAGTCGGATGCACTTGGCCGACAGGCATGTTTTATCACCAGCATTTTCATCACCACTGTTTCTTTGCGCACATGGGAACAGCCATGGGGATTAAAGAAATAAGGAGAACGCCAAAAAAATATATCTACATGAGTAGATCCAATTTGGAACATAATTACAGAATGTGTGTGAACAATATTTTAACAATTGAAAAAGATAGGTGTTTAGGGGTTATAAAAGATCATATAGGTAAGGTGAGTTAGCAAGTCCAGAATCAGTAAAAAGGGCAAATGTAATGTTAGGTATTATAACAAAAAATATTAAACATAGGAGCAGGAAAATGATAGTCAAACTGTATAAAGCATTAGTTAGACCTAGATTGTAGTACTGTGTACAGGTGTTTAGTCTTTATCATAGAGAGGATATAAACATACTGGGAAGAATACAAAAAAGAGCGACAAAGCTGAAAGTGGGATTCCAGAATTACAGGTATGAGGAAAGACTCACAAAAACTAGCCTACAGTGTATAGAATAGAGACAAATTTAAGGTGAATTAAGTATAAATTAGACCATCAGCAAGTTTTATTTTTTTCAAAATGCAACAACATTCAAGAAAAAGAGGGCACATCTACAACTTAATTAAAGAAAGTTTCAGATTATATATTAGGACATATTTTTTTAGTCAGATAGTGGTGAATGCTTGGAATGCATTGTCTCAGGAAATAGTGGAGACAGGGCCAATTAATGCATTTAAGAATACAGTGGATGCGCACAGTTTGTAGATCAATAGCATATAACTGAAACCGGTTGTATACAGACTCAGCAGTCTTCTAAACCAGAATAAATACGTTCAGACAGCAAATGAGGACACAGACAGTTGTACATATTTGATACTAATGAAGCAACTAACAAAAATATAGACAGTAATCTAGCCTGCTTAAAAAAATGTAATGGATCAATAAATGTAATTATAAGAATATATTTTAAATGCAAAGATTCTTGCAAGCAAATGAGGGATAAGTGATTCACTTCCTGGCAGGTAAAACATATCAATCAAACGAGGGATAAGTGATTCACTTCCTGGCAGGCAAAACATATCAATCAAACGAGGGATAAGTGATTCACTTCCTGGCAGGCAAAACATATCAATCAAACGAGGGATAAGTGATTCACTTCCTGGCAGGCAAAACATATCAATCAAACGAGGGATAAGTGATTCACTTCCTGGCAGGCAAAATATCAATCAAACTTAGTTGATCAGGATAGGTAAAACGTCAAATTCAAGAACCCCACCTGACATTCAATCATCTCTTCCCTGAAAGAGACTGGCCAACAAGGTGTGTATCAATAATGTGATCTCTGAAGCGATGAGCTTACTGAAGAACCTAGCATTGCACTGCAGTCAGAAGGGCAAGTACGGACTTGGGCACTTGTCGAGGGAATGGGAACATATAAAACCCACAGTAAAATGTAATGACTGACAGGGTAACTTGGGGAGGGAATGTTCTCCACCAAATGCACAGTAACATGTAATGACTGACGGGGTAACTTGGGGAGGGAATGTTCTCCACCAAATGCACAGTAACATGTAATGACTGCCAGGGTAACTTGGGGAGAGAATGTTCTCCACCAAATGCATAGTAACATGTAATGACTGGCATGAATACTTGTAGTGGATGGGCACCACCAATCAAACCTTCAAGCCACTAAAATATAACGACTGACATGGATACCTGTAGGGGATGGGCGCCACCAAGCAAACCTGCAAACCACTAAAATATGTCTGACATGGATACTTGTAGCGGATGGGCGCCACCAAGCAAACCACTAAAATATAATGACTGACATGAATACTTGTAGGGGATGGACGCCACCAAGTAAACCGTCAAACCACTAAAATATAATGACTGACATGGATACTTGTAGGGGATGGGCGCCACCAAGCAAACCATTAAAATATAATAACTGACATGGATACTTGTAGTGGATGGATGCCACAAAGCAAACCACTAAAATATAATCACTGACATGAATACTTGTAGGGGATGGGCGCCACGAAGCAAACCGTCAAATGACTAAAATATGACTGACATGGATACTTGTAGGGGATGGGCGCCACCAAGCAAACCACTAAAATATAATGACTGACATGAATACTTGTAGGGGATGGGCACCACCAAGCAAACCATCAAACCGCTAAAATATAATGACTGACATGGATACTCGTAGGGGATGAGCGCCACCAAGCAAACCACTAAAATATAACGACTGACATGGATACTTGTAGGGGATGGGCGCCACCAAGCAAACCGTCAAAATATGACTGACATAGATACTTGTAGCGGATGGGCGCCACCAAGCAAACCACTAAAATATAATGACTGACATGAATACTTGTAGGGGATGGACGCCACCAAGCAAACCGTCAAACCACTAAAATATAATGACTGACATGGATACTTGTGGGGGATGGGCGCCACCAAGCAAACCATTAAAATATAATAACTGACATGGATACTTGTAGTGGATGGGTGCCACCAAGCAAACCACTAAAATATAATCACTGACATGAATACTTGTAGGGGATGGGCGCCACCAAGCAAACCACTTAAATATAATGACTAACATGAATACTTGTAGGGGATGGGTGCCACCAAGCAAACCATGAAGCCACTAAAATATAATGACTGACATGGATACTTGTAGGGGATGTGCACCACCAAGCAAACCATCAAGCCACTAAATATAATGACTGACATGGATACTTGTAGGGGATGGGCGCCACCAAGCAAACCATTAAAATATAATAACTGACATGTATACGTGTATGGGATGGGCGCCACCAAGCAAACCGTCAAACCACTAAAATATAATGACTGACATGAATACTTGTAGGGGATGGGCGCCACCAAGCAAACCATCAAGCCACTAAAATATAATGACTGACATGGATACTTGTAGGGGATGGGCACCACCAAGCCACTAAATATAATGACTGACATGGATACTTGTAGGGGATGAGCGCCACCAAGCAAACCACTAAAATATAATGACTGACATGAATACTTGTAGGGGATGGGCGCCACCAAGCAAACCATCAAGCCACTAAAATATAATGACTGACATGGATACTTGTAGGGGATGGGCGCCACCAAGCAAACCACTTAAATATAATGACTGACATGGATACTTGTAGGGGATGGGCGCCACCAAGCAAACCATCAAACCACTAAAATATAATGACTGACATGGATACTTGTAGGGGATGGGCACCACCAAGCAAACCATCAAACCACTAAAATATAATGACTGACATGGATACTTGAAGGGGATGGGTACCACCAAGCAAACCGTCAAGCCACTAAAATATGATGACGCATAATTATCAACAAATAAGGAGGGATGGTATACAACTTTCTAAAGAGAATGGCAGGAAACAGACTTGGAATGCATCCACGTCCACACGTGTGTGGGAGGGTCAAACAGCTCATACATGAACTTTCATTATGTACATGGAACATTCTTGGCCTTGTAGAGATGAGATGGACAGGAATCGGCAGAACAACAACAGATGATTGAAGGACATACAATCTGGCATAATGGTAACAAGTTAAATAAAACACAAAGTTGTTTTTATTGATCATAAAACAAAGTAAATTTGGTCATCAGTTTCACTTTAATAAACAGCGGACATGTCAGCATCCGTATTGTAGCACAACCAAAGAATATCTCCATCATTCAGGTATATGCGTCCACTACTGGCTACGGCGATGGCACAATTCATGTATTTAAAAAAAATCTATAGCAAATAATTAAGAAAATCACCCAAGCAGATGGTCTCATCCTTAGGACTGAAAAGGATGATCAAGTAGAAGCAGAAGGTCTCATCCTTAGGACTGAAAAGGATGCTCAAGCAGAAGGTCTCATCCTTAGGACTGAAAAGGATGCTCAAGTAGAAGCAGAAGGTCTCATCCTTAGGACTGAATGGGATGCTCAAGTAGAAGCAGGTGGGCATATCCTTAGGACTGTATGGGATGTTCAAGTAGAAGCAGAAAGTCACATCCTTAGGACTGAAAAGGATGCTCAAGTAGAAGCAGAAGGTCTCATCCTTAGGACTGAAAAGGATGCTCAAGCAGAAGGTCTCATCCTTAGGACTGAAAAGGATGCTCAAGTAGAAGCAGAAGGTCTCATCCTTAGGACTGAATGGGATGCTCAAGTAGAAGCAGATGGTCACATCCTTAGGACTGAATGGGATGCTCAAGTAGAAGCAGAAGGTCTCATCCTTAGGACTGAAAAGGATGCTCAAGTAGAAGCAGGTGGGCATATCCTTAGGACTGTATGGGATGCTCAAGTAGAAGCAGATGCATACAAACATTGGGTATATTTGGGTTACGGAAAACCAAAACATGTGAAGTAGGATTTCTGAAGTTTGCTAAAAATGAGAAAACTAACATCGCAATTACTTAATTTTTATATAAGACATCACGACGTGCCCCTAAAGCAGAGGTACATAATCAAATTCATCTCATACATGGCTCTAAAAGATTCAAGTCTAGCACAAGCCAAGACCAGTACGTTTCCATGAGCTGTGACAGTGAAATCCTATTGTTGACAACCAAATCTGAAATCTTGACAGCACATATAAGAGGGAGGTTTGGAGCTCTAAACTTCTTGGAGAAATATATTCATTCACTTACAAGATGCATTAAAGATGTGATGCAGGGAAACACACCAGCAAAAGTCCTAGAGCAAAGAAAGAAAACACACTACCCTGGATAACGAAGAATAATATTCCTAAAGAAATTTATTTTTTTAAGTTTATAAAAAGTGCTTCTGAAACAACAATGTTAATAAAAATAAAAATGAAACATAAAATCAGATAACCAATCAATGCGAGTCCATCGATAAAGGATTCAAACAAGTTAGCAACAAGATGACATACGATAGTGAAGTTACAGTTGATATAAAGTATTCAACTGTGTGTGATAATAGAGAACAAGCAAATGAATAAATTATAAATAGTGAAGTACAGGTAAAAGGAGCCATGTTTTCTTTAAATGGTGTTAAGTAACATGGTGGGGATAATACTCCAGCTGAACTCCATAAATATGGAAGTTATCAAGTGGTCAATTGTATGGCAAAGATCTTGTCAGAAGAACAAATGGCCGCCACTGAATGGTCTCAATCAATAATAATTACACTTGCGAAGAAAAGAAACATAAAAATGTGTAAAGATTATAGAACTATCAGCTTAATCACCCATCCCCACAAAGTGATGGTGACAGTACTTCTTAACCATAGGCGACATAAACCAGAACAATTATAGCAGTAGAATAGGTAAGTTTCAGAAATAAATCGAATTACTATAGAACAACTGCAGAATGTTGTGCGTTTCTGTCAATACTTAGTGTTACAATGTTTCCAAATGTTAGGTTATCGTATTTCTATTTCCGGCACACAGCGTGCCAGATTAACTATGTTTCGATTATACGACAACATCGCCATGTACGCAATTTAGAAGAGTCGCAACTGTTATGAGTCATATTTGAGTCCTATGCTCACCAGGCATCTTCATCGGAACAGAGAGAAGTGATATTTTTTCCTAAGGTAAGGAAACATATTGCAAACTACCAAACGAAGTAGCTCGAATATTGTAACAGTTCCCGCCGGAGCAAGGGGAGTTTAGGATGCCTGAACATGTTAAAGCTTAAAGCTACCTGAATGCATGTCAAGGTCACTCACCGTCTCAGCAAATGAGAACAGAGTTGGGTTAAGGAATGTGGACAGGTAGAAACTGACCACTGGCCTTCCGATTTTGGTAGGGGGAGATTGATTGACAGACGAAATTGGCAGCGGGGCTTGCTGCGAGAGAATGAGTGACAGGTGTGCAAAGTGTTTCGTCCAATGGGACTGAAGATGGCCATCACCTGAGATTGATTGGTCAAGCTCTGGCCTTGCTTGAGGATATATAACTCGAGACAAAGTTTAGCTCGAGAGGCTGGATAGAGGCTAGAGAGAGAGTCTGTATGGAGGAGAGTGAGAGAGAGAGAGAGACTGAATGTGGATAGTATGTTTAACTCACCGACTTAGATAGAGGAGCGATTGATAGACAGTTGGACGAATGTTTAGTGATAGAACAGGATCGCTCAAATAGGTGAATGAGTTTTGCATTTAAAGATAATGTGAAAGTGTGTTTGTAAGCAAGGACACATTGTGAACGAGTTATGTCGAGATCACCCGCCTGAGGGGATTTCAGTGAGGAAGAGTATTTGATAAGGTGTGTTGAAGACGCAGTGTGTGTGTGATGCAATTGCAAGGCAATAGAACTGGGTTTTTTAGATAGTTGGGAATTCCATCAATAGCTAATGCTTACAATTCCCGTTTTAGTAGAATGTTTAGTTAAGATATGTATTTTATTGTGTTTGTAATTTTTCTACTCATTCTATGATATGAGTATGATATAATAAATATGCCACCTGTTGTGTGAAGTCATTTACTGAGTATGGTCATGATGATGTGGATGAGTGTGAGAATTTTTTAAGTTAGAATAACCGCCAGGGCAAACAGTGGGGTCTGCTACATTATTAACATTCAGCATATTTGACTTTGCAAAGCTTCATTCAAGTAATCATACTTTCATCATCAGGAGCTGCAGATCATGATAGTTTAGATTTTCTCAGGTATGAATGTGTAACGTAAATGATGAATTGTGGTTGACAGATGGAAACAAATAGATATACACTAAATGTCACGGACCATCCGAGGTTTGTTCTTATCGATCCTCATCGTCTGAATCGATGGTTAATTATGTTGGATGTTCAGGATTACTAAGTCTTTTTTTCTACGGATCTGGTAGAAGACCATTTTGTGTTCTCGGGTTCGTTATTGTTCAATCGTTGTTCATATAATGCCTGCGGGAACAGTTTCAATCAATCCTTTCTCAACAAATGTTGCAGTTCTATTATGTGCACTGTCAATGATTTCAATGGAAATTGCCACAATGGAAAACCAATACCAGCGAAACTGATCTACTTCAATGTTGGCTGAACACTTTTGCGTCCTCGACCAAGATGATTCTGAGCAGTTACACAATCGACAGTCGAGTCTTACTTAGAAGACGGTCTTTACCATTGCCTGGCATATGTACCTGGCAATATATTATTTAACACATCAATTGTGGATTTATCTGAAACAATTAAGCGTTTTCATTGTCATATTCATCAAACTCATTAAGAAAATGACCACTTCTCTCTTAGAAGCATAACTTTTAAGCAAATGTGCTGAATAGTGTTATTGCACATTTATCCCATCTCCTCGAGTTTGCCAAAGAGAAACACAGATTCATATCCACAGCTTCCCAATTAGCCAATGAACATTCAATTCCTAATTCCAGTTATAGACATTTGAATCAGTTTCACAAAATGTCTTCAACCACGTTATATGGGAGGAAATAACGTAATCATCAGCTTTTTTGTAATTTCAGTAATAACTGCCCTTACACAATCACCAAATATCGCAATTGGTATCGTATTACAAATGTTTCCTTTGGCAACCGATTCTTGGTCCTTTTCTATCCTTTCTCGAAATTTGTTAGATCTACTTTACTCGTTTATCGCCAGAATCAAAGTTACACTATAATAACAATTCAGATGACAAATCTGCAAAATATGACTAACCATGTTTGAATTTCAGTTACAGAATCAATACTTCTTAATATTAGAAACTTGAAATGGACAAGTGAACAACTTATTTTGTGAAATAGAATGAGAAAAAGAATAATTTGCAGAAGAAATATCAGTTTTCTTTATATCGAAGGTTGGCTGCATCTTTCCTCAAGATTTATATTTTTTTGTTGTGTCCGTTGTTGGTGTAGAAGGATGTACTTTTTTTCATTTCACGCCTCTTTACGCTCAGAGACCCACATTATGTTTCAATGGTTAGAAAATTATTTCCTTTGGTTAATATGCAGATGTTTAGTCAAGAAACCATTATCAATTATAATTTTGTTTGTGTTTTGACCGGAACATGCTTTTCCATTTTGTTCCACTGACAGTCCACTGGGCTTTTCGGGTATAAAAAATACTCTTTCATTGACATTCAAAAATCACACGTAACTTTTTAAAAATTAATATTTATTCAATTTATCAATTTACACATTTATGTGAAAATATCTGAAATAGTTTCTCTGCTCAGTGTAGCAAAGAAATACATGGCATGTTTCACATAAATTATTTGTTTTCAGTTTGCACAACTTGCAGCGTTGACGTTGATCACTTTTTAGTTGGAAATGATAGTAGCCATCAGTTCTTACTTCTGGCTCTGGCATCAGTTGTTGATAATGCTTCTTCTTCTTTATTACACCTTCTGTTGCACTTCAACTGATGGTCGCCCTCGTTTCTTTCCTTTTTGTGCCTTTAACTGTATTAAAAGTGTTGAAAGTCTTGCTTGAAATGTGCGTACCTGTATTTCATTGTGTCTTTTCCTGTTTGTGCAATTAACTGTGATAAAAGTGTTGAAAGTAATGCTTGAAATGTGCGTACCTGTATTTCATTGTGTCTTTTCCTGTTTGTCCAAGCAACATACAGACATGCCGATAGGACAGCCAGGCATTTACCAGCGCTATACGGATTGTTTGCCAAAATATATATAAATACCAGCGCTTGGATTTTATCCTAAATGAGTTCTTTGCTATGTAACAGTCATGAAGATCAACTCCTCCCATAAATACATTGTAGAGTTTTATGACTGCAGGTCATTGAATCTGAAAATGTGTGCCTCTTGATTTGTCACACCGATTCACTGTGTTGCTGGGATCATTAACACATAAAGTAGATATTACATTTATGGCTCTGGTATCATACCAACGGACTGCTACCACCTTGGTTGTTCTTTCTATGCACTGATCCATTGTACCTTGACCTCTTTTCTTCATGTCAGCATCAGCCTGACTCCAGGGATGCGATTGGTTCTGACTGTACCTGTGTAATGAATGCCTATCTTCTGCATTTCTGCCAAAAAGAGGCATACTAGTGAAAATGTTATCAGCAGTGACCTTGTTATTCAGCAATGACTGTCCAGGAACATTCTATGGCAAAGAGGACAAAGTGTCAGAACAATATCAGCCCCATCGTGTCAGAACAATATCAGCCCCATCGTGTCAGAACAACATCAGCCCCAACGTGTCAGAACACCATCAGCCCCAACGTGTCAGAACACCATCAGCCCCAACGTGTCAGAACAACATCAGCCCCAACGTGTCAGAACAACATCAGCCCCAACGTGTCAGAACACCATCAGCCCCAACGTGTCAGAACACCATCAGCCCCAACGTGTCAGAACACCATCAGCCCCAACGTGTCAGAACAACATCAGCCCCAACGTGTCAGAACACCATCAGCCCCAACGTGTCAGAACAACATCAGCCCCAACGTGTCAGAACAACATCAGCCCCAACGTGTCAGAACACCATCAGCCCCAACGTGTCAGAACAACATCAGCCCCAACGTGTCAGAACACCATCAGCCCCAACGTGTCAGAACACCATCAGCCCCAACGTGTCAGAACAACATCAGCCCCAACGTGTCAGAACAACATCAGCCCCAACGTGTCAGAACACCATCAGCCCCAACGTGTCAAAACAACATCAGCCCCAACGTGTCAGAACACCATCAGCCCCAACGTGTCAGAACAACATCAGCCCCAACGTGTCAGAACACCATCAGCCCCAACGTGTCAGAACACCATCAGCCCCAACGTGTCCGAACAACATCAGCCCCAACACCCAGCACACTTCTTTTAAAAAAATCGTTGTTGCCTTGGTATATATCAAAGTCACAAAGAATGCCACTTGCACTAGTTCGTGCCCAGACCTTGATTCCCCATGGATGTGGTTTTTCCCTTCACGTACTGCTTTATCCGACTGAATTTCCTTTTGGATGGGATCATCATGTCATTAATGCTGTTGTTCTCTTCTGGCACAACTTTTAGACAGTTACTTCTTCTTCTTCTTCTTCTTCTTCTTCTTCTTTTGTTCGCTTTAAAATATTGTCTATATCTGCAATGTCTCTTGTATAAGCTTCACTGTCTTTTGTAGTTCACACACAGGTCCATAAAGTTTCTCTTCCAGTGTTGTTTATATGGGCCAGTGAGATTTTCTCTGTATATCATATTCGGTGCAGTTTTGCAGTTTGTGCTCTGCTATCTGGGGCGCCTGTCCGCATGTACACATGGCTGAGTTGCCAATCTTCATTTTTGTGTACATGTGGCTGCAGAGTCGGTTATGTCCTGTTCTAAGGCGCAACACAACAGTTTGCTCTTGTCTGTTCATGTTATGGTAATTGTCTGGTGTTACTGTTTGGTGGCTTTCTGATTGATTTGATCATCCTTTTCTTCTGTTGGTATGTAACTGGCACATCTGGTTGCTCGTCTGCAGCACCCTACTTTGCCAGTCGATCTGCTCTCTCGTTTCCTGGTACTCCACAATGAGAAGGTATCCACTGCATGACAATCTTGCGCTGGTTGCTCAGTTCAGACAGTAGATCTGGCAGTTTCTCAAATTTAAGTGCTTGGAGTGCTGATTCTGCATCTGTAAGAAATATTACAGGTTGTGGACCGACATTGGTGTTCAACAGTTTCTCAGTTGCCACCTTGATTGCCTGTATTTCTGCATCATATATATGACAGAATTTCCCAGTTGGTACTTTGACTGTATCCCTAATGTTGTTTGGGTATTCTATGTACACTCCCGCTCCACCATTCTTTACTACATTCTGTGCTGACCCATCTGTGTATACTCTGACCCAGAGGTCTTGTGGGTATTCTTCATCCAGGAAATTGAGGATCACTATCCTACGTTGCACACTGTTCTGTTCATCCTTGTCTAATATTCCTTTCACTTTTGTTTGAATGCATACTGATAGTCCGTGCTCCTCTCTCCAAGGGGTTTGTTCTGACACAGACTTTAGGGGGGTGTCAACTTCAGGTAGATCCATAATTTGCCTGCGAAGTCGTTTCGCCTGATGTATAAAACTACTTCTTTTCAGTCTTCCCATTGCTAAGTTTTGAAATCTGTCTTTCATTGGATGACTCGGCATGCAGTGGAACTTTTCTGCCTGTGTTAATACCTTTGTGTCTCTGCGCTCTCTTAGTGCTTGTATCCTTCCCATTTTCTCCATCATCTCCACAATAGGTGTTGATTTCATTGCTCCTGTAATGACCCTAAGTGCCTGATTTTGCACCTTATCCACCTCTTTTAGGGTAGTGTTTGCTGCAGGGCACCCCGCTGCTGACCCATATTCCAGATGTGGCCGTATACCTTGTTGGTAAACTTTGTTTAGTATTTTTCCACTAGCACCCCATGTGGTTCCACTTAATTTTCTCAGGATGGCTAACTTCCTCCTGGCTTTTTTGGCTGCCTTGTTGATGTGTTCTCTCCATGTCAACCTATCATCAAATGTAACTCCAAGATAGGTGGGTTGTTTATCTTCTTTGAGGTGTTCTCCATTTATCTTGATAACTCCAGCTTTTTGTTTTGGTGAAAAGCGTAGTGCTACATTTTTCGGAGTTAATGTTTACACACCATCTGTTTGTCCATGAGGTCAAAGCATCAATAGCTCTTTGCAGCATTCTGGTGGCCACTGTTGCTTGCTCATTTACACACGATATTACCAAGTCATCTGCATACATTGCAACTTTTGTTCCTTGTGGTAGCTCAGCAATCAAGTCATTGATGAAGACTATGAAAAGTATAGGGGAAAGAACTCCTCCCTGAGGCACACCATGACGCAGTAGAATTTTCTTACTCTTGAGACCATCTAGTTGGACTCTGGCTCTTCTGTTATGTAAGTATGCTTTTATCCATTTGTACATTCTACCCATCACTCCATTATTTCTCAGTTTCTTTAAAAGTCCTTCTTTCCAAACCTTATCAAAAGCTTTCCTTAAGTCTATCCATGCTGCTAATACTAATTTCTTGTCCTGGAATGCGTCCTCGATCTCTTGTGAGAGGTATGTTGCCTGGTCTTCAGTGGAGTTGCATTTCCTAAATCCTGCCTGTTGTGGCACAAGAAGGTTTTGGCTCTCAAGATACCACTGGAGCCTTAGGTTGATGATACGTTCCATTGGATTACATATGCAGCTTGTGAGGCTGATTGGTCTATAGCTGGATGCCATGTAACTGTCTTTCCCTGGTTTTGAGAGTGGTATCATGATTGCTTCTCTCCAGGTCTGTGGGACTGTACCTGATGTCCAACAAATGTTGAAGATCTGAAGCAGCTTTGTTTTTGATGCTGTTCCCAAGTTCTTGATCATCTCATTGGAGTCTGTTCCTGGCGACTTTCTCATTTTCAGTTTGGATATTGCAAACTCCAGTTCTTTGTATGTGATTGGTGTCTCCATAACTTCGGGCATGGCACCATCTCGCTCTGTATTTTGTCATTCCTCACGAACACTTTATTGTTTCTCTCTGTCTACTTCAATGTTGCTATCTTTTGCAAAAGAGTCCGCAAAGTAATCAGCGGCTTGTTTGCCTGTGAGGATGTTTCCATCTTTGTTTAATGTAATCTTTGTGTTTCTCTGTGCACCCTCATCATTAAGTTGTTTTACCAACTTCCACAGTTTCCTGGTATCCTTTTCAGAGTTCAGAGATTCTGTTTTCTCCCTCCAACCTCTTCTAGCTGCAACTTCTCCCTTTGAAATTTGGCCTTAGCATGTTGATATTTTTTGTGGTGTTCTTGACATGGACTAATCTCTGCTTGCTTTCTAGATGTTTCTACCTCGTTTTGCAGTTGTTCTAATTCCCTATTCCAGTATGGCCTATATTGTTTGCGGGCCCCTCTAGGTATTGTTTCATGGGCAGCCTGTAGTATGCATCTGCTGAAATTATCGACTACCTTATTTATGTCTTCATCTGTTGTTAGATTTCTAGTCAGCACACTAGACCGATGCTGGTACATTGACCAGTCTGCCTTCCTGTAATTCCACCGAGGCAGGGTACTACTTTCCTTGACATATTCATTTTCAATAGTTAGAAATACTAGTCTGTGGTCACTACCTCCAAGTTATTTCCCTACAATGCGTGTAATGTTCCATTCCATGTATGGTGAGTGGAATGCCAAATCTGGTGTAGAAGTGGTGTGCCATGATCTCGAGTAGCAGGTCGGTGGGTCTGTTGGCTGGTTAATCAGGATAAGTCCATTGTCATCCAGTCAGTTTTCTAGCTCCTCACCCCTCCTATCCATTTGATCATAGCCCCAGCTCTGTGAGTGGCTATTGAAGTCTCCACACACAATCAGTCTTTCCTTTGTTGCAATCGTATTCAGTGCCAGTGGACGATCACTCGGACAGTAATAATTTAGAAGGTGGAATTCTGTACTTTCTGTCTTGAGATGCATCATCTGGTATTCTGCCCCCTCCATATATACTTCCTGCTGATAAGCATTGATGCTATTTCTCACAAGTGTCAGTATTCCACCCTTCTGCCTGTCTTGTCGGTCAGACCTATAGCACTGGTATCCTCTAATTTTGAAGGCTCTATCTTTATTGAGATGCGTTTCTTGCAAGCAGCATACATTTACTTGCTCTTCATATAGAATATTCTCAAGCTCAAATTTTTTACTATAGCCATCTCTTTTGCTGTTGACGCTTTCAGCATTCCAGTGCATTATTTTAAGTGTTCTTTCCTTTGTTTTTGGTTTTGTTTGGCCAGTAGCTCTATTCTCGTGCCTCCTGACTCCACTAGGCATCCGAGAAGGACCTCCAGTAATAAAGTTTGGGCCCTAACGAGACGGGGGACCCGGCACTGTACCTGCCTGGTTCTCCACCATAGGCCGAGCGCTATAACGTTTTGCAGATATATGCATACTCTCATGTTGCGTATTTGCGTGGCATCCTGATTTCTGTGGTGCGGCTTTTGGCTGGTTGCCTCCGTCTTCAGCACCTTAACGTTGCTTGGGCAGACTGTGGTCTTGCTCGAAAGGATGTGTGATGATGATGATATGAACTTATGGACCCATTTTTCAAGTATCCCTGAAGAGAGGCAGTCCAGTGTGTCTGTGTCCCAGGATCGTCACGTCCTGCCAGAAACGTAGCATATACATGTGAGTGGAGTATCTCCTTACTCCCCTTTAGTATTCTTGGCTCCTCTGCAGTGATGGTACGCCTGGCATTCCCCGCCACCTGGGAGGTTGTCACAAAGGGGCAGAGGTGCAATGTCCTCTGGCCTGCATCTCTTCTGCGTCCATTGGGATGACTGATAGAAGACAAAAGTAAAGAACGAGGCAAGAATGCATTTAACCCATGAAGTGGGGGTGGATTGGTTTAGCCCAGAGCGTGTACCACTCGCCGGTGGGTTCTGCAGCTCCACCTGCTCCTCGGCCTCTTAGTCTGGCCCCTCTCCAAGGACCTGTCCGGCTTGGGTGACCCTAACAGGAATAAAACTCCAGCCGGCATAGCCCCCTGGATCACGCAAGCTCTCCAACCCCATCAAGGTAGGCCTACAGTTACTGTAGCAAAGAGGACAAAGTGTCAGAACAACATCAGCCCCAACGTGTCAGAACAACATCAGCCCCAACGTGTCAGAACACCATCAGCCCCAACGTGTCAGAACAACATCAGCCCCAACGTGTCAGAACACCATCAGCCCCAACGTGTCAGAACACCATCAGCCCCAACGTGTCAGAACACCATCAGCCCCAACGTGTCAGAACAACATCAGCCCCAACGTGTCAGAACAACATCAGCCCCAACGTGTCAGAACAACATCAGCCCCAACGTGTCAGAACACCATCAGCCCCAACGTGTCAGAACAACATCAGCCCCAACGTGTCAGAACACCATCAGCCCCAACGTGTCAGAACAACATCAGCCCCAACGTGTCAGAACAACATCAGCCCCAACGTGTCAGAACACCATCAGCCCCAACGTGTCAGAACACCATCAGCCCCAACGTGTCAGAACACCATCAGCCCCAACGTGTCAGAACACCATCAGCCCCAACGTGTCAGAACAACATCAGCCCCAACGTGTCAGAACACCATCAGCCCCAACGTGTCAGAACACCATCAGCCCCAACGTGTCAGAACACCATCAGCCCCAACGTGTCAGAACAACATCAGCCCCAACGTGTCAAAACAACATCAGCCCCAACGTGTCAGAACACCTTCAGCCCCAACGTGTCAGAACACCATCAGCCCCAACGTGTCAGAACAACATCAGCCCCAACGTGTCAGAACACCATCAGCCCCAACGTGTCAGAACAACATCAGCCCCAACGTGTCAAAACAACATCAGCCCCAACGTGTCAGAACACCATCAGCCCCAACGTGTCAGAACACCATCAGCCCCAACGTGTCAGAACACCATCAGCCCCAACGTGTCAGAACAACATCAGCCCCAACGTGTCAGAACAACATCAGCCCCAACGTGTCAAAACAACATCAGCCCCAACGTGTCAGAACACCATCAGCCCCAACGTGTCAGAACACCATCAGCCCCAACGTGTCAGAACACCATCAGCCCCAACGTGTCAGAACAACATCAGCCCCAACGTGTCAGAACACCATCAGCCCCAACGTGTCAGAACAACATCAGCCCCAACGTGTCAAAACAACATCAGCCCCAACGTGTCAGAACACCATCAGCCCCAACGTGTCAGAACACCATCAGCCCCAACGTGTCAGAACACCATCAGCCCCAACGTGTCAGAACAACATCAGCCCCAACGTGTCAGAACAACATCAGCCCCAACACCCAGCACACTTCTTTTAAAAAAATCGTTGTTGCCTTGGTAGATATCAAAGTCACAAAGAATGCCACTTGCACTAGTTCGTGCCCAGACCTTGATTCCCCATGGATGTGGTTTTTCCCTTCACGTACTGCTTTATCCGACTGAATTTACCTTTGGATGGGATCATCATGTCATTAATGCTGTTGTTCTCTTCTGGCACAACTTTTAGACAGTTACTTCTTCTTCTTCTTCTTCTTCTTCTTCTTCAAAATGGATTACAGAGATAAGTAATTGAAATCTATTTCTGCTCATGTATCCTGCAACATGTTCATACCGAGTGTCAGTTTCCCAGTTACATCTAACACCAGGCATATTTGCAAGGCCCATTCTCTTAAACATGTCTAATATCTGCTCAATTTCTTTTTTGTTGGTGTCAACTGATTTACCAAATTATTCAACACTGTACTGGTTAGTCATTTAACAAATCTAGCAAATCATATGTCAGAAAGTCTCTAAAAAAACTGAAGTGGAGATGGAAGTTGATAATTTTCAGGAAGTTCCAGTTGCCTGCCTCTGAATACTGAATCTGACGGATCATACATGTTTTTGATCCACATACGTGTTTTTCTTTGATCTTGCAGAGCAAGAGGGTGGAAATGGCTGTAGCTCATCATCATCAGATTCTGAGGTGCTTGCAAGGCCTACTTTTTGACGAGTATCTGGATTGTTATCTTCATCATCTCTTGAATTGTTATCTAGATTGCTCTGATACTAATACTATTAGTAATAGCATCCAAAATATCATGAACCTCATGTGTTTTATGGTATTTTTTTCTCTGGAAATGCCATTCTGTGAAGAGAAATATATAATTGTAATTATAGTATATGTATATGACGTATGATCTATACTATATATTATATAATTAATAAAATATAATGTTAATTTTTGTTATGTTATAATTCTTATTTTAAAAATATATGCACACATTTTCATCAAATACATTCAAACATTAATAGCCATGCCACTAGCTTTTACTTAAATACAATCTATTTAAACATTCTTTAGTGTGCATAATAAAACCTATAAACATATTAATTACATATTAAAAGTTCGGTTTTATCAGTTACCTTAATGTTTCTACACAACTAATCTAAACTCAAGTGACCATGAAAGTATTGAAAGCCCATGCCCATGCATTTATTCAAATTATTGGCCCACCATTGACTCAACGATTTTACAAGGTCTAAAAACTACCAAACAATCACACTAACACTCTTAGCATTTAAACTTGTTTAACAACATCTTTCAAATACATACAACAAACACAATTAATTGATAACTTACCTCATACGACAGTTTGTATTCCTGAAAGATATGTTTTATTTTTTTTTGCTTAGATGTTTGCCTCACTAGTTTCTACTGGCGGAGGCGCGCCATTTTCCACCCCAGACCGTAGTCAATTGGGCGATATCAGGACGCATAAACCAGTGCTTGGATGCATGTGTGCATCTGTATGTATCTATGCTAGGTTTGTGCGCCCTCAGAAGCTAGCCCAACCAAAGTGCTATGGAAGGGCTTTACCACGAGGGCGCGTGTGAAAGTTGTGCAAGGGTGTGACTGTAGGACAGAGTCAAATGAAACAGAGTGAGGTGAGAGAAGAGAGAGAAGGGGGAGAGTGGCTGTCCGCCGAATGCTCTCAAGTATGAAAGAAATGTGTATCCGCTCAGATCAACGTATAGTGGAGGTAGCCTTGTGGAAAAAGGGAAAGCACACACAAATAACAAATTTTAGACGAAAGAGTGAGTTCCCTTATATTCCACATTTGGTACACTGGGCATTTTAAGCAACACAAAATGGAAGTATATTTAGAATGCATTAAACAATATGTGTCACGGATGAGCCAGGGGATCTCTGAGCTGATATACTATTAAATTATTGCCATTTCTGACCTGTTTAATTATACCATTTTCTTCTTTGAGAATGTCATTAAAATGTTATTATTTTGAATTGGAAACCTAACTTTTCTCTGATTCTGACAGTGAATTATCTAGTTACACTGTGTGTATATCCTTGTTTATTCGCCGCACATTTGTGACAAATATACTTAACACTTGATTATTCTCATGTGTTATTCATATAGATGATGAAGTGATTACAAGAATAGCCAGGGCGAGTGCGGGTTTTCGCAGACTTCTTAGTAGGGTGAGACAAAGGCGAGGGATCAGAACTCAACCAAAAATGGATGTCTACCCTACAGTTGTTCTACCTACCCTGTCATTCGCGTGTGAGACCTGGGCCGTCTATAGTCGTAATGAGAAATTAAACCACTCCCACGTGCACTGCTTGCGGAAACTACAGAGGATTAGATTGCAGGACATGGTGCCTAATACAAATGTGCTAACGCGAACCGACATGCCCAGTATACACACCATGAAATGTGCAGTACAGGTGAGATGGGCTGGTCATGTGCTACGTAAGTCTAATCAACGTCTACCAAAAGAGTTTCTCTTTAGTGAACTGAAAAATGGTAAGAGAGCAAGCGGTGGTCAGCGGAAACGTACAAGGATACGTTTGAGAAATCACTGATCCAGTTCGGTATTAACAGATGACTGGGAAAGAATTGCCACCAATTGCACAGACTGCCGCAGCACTATTGCTGAATACGTCCAGAAACATGGCGCATCACGAATATACGAGACGATCGCTTCGCAAGTTTGCTCACATCAAACCTTCTTCAATCCCAGTGGTAGTGGTTGTCCTATTTCCTTGTACTAAATGTGAAGACAGTTCCGTTCCCTGATTGGCTTATTGGGCAACTTCGATCTCATGTGAACAGGGAATGTTGATAAAGTGGTCATCAACGATTATGATGGACGAACAACCAACCAACTCTCATTTGTGCAATTTGTGCGAGTATATTAGATAGTCCGTATCTTGTTCGTGTTGTTGAACGTTTTGAAACCAAGTTAACTAAATGTTGTACTGTTTTCTATTGTGTATCTTCTTTCTTCAACTATCCGATTTCTTTTTGAAAGAATAACACTTGACACACTCTACATTTTGATCATGTCTGCTTAATTAACTGAAGAGTTGATTCCAGGTGTATTCAACAAATTATCACAGTTTACATGTTCTCATCTGTTGTATTAAATATGTGTTCTGAGCATCCGGTAATAAGACAGTCAATTAATAATTCAATCAATCAATTAATCTATCAAGTAATACCTTTCAACATCTTTCGGTGTACAGGACTTTAAGAACTACTAATAAAGTTATCATGCCATTTACTTTCATTTCGAACTCAATCCGCGTCTGGTCTGTTTTATGAATCTTTATCACAACCTTTCTTTTATATGTAGATTTTGGTCTACCTCTACGAGAGAGGGGAGGAAGACTGATGTCTGGTCAGACAACATATACTGATCAAGCATGTTAGTCATGGTCAGGCAATACATAATGGTCAAGACCCTCACCTCGCTTCCTAGTAGGGCTCTTTAGAAACGAATGTGTTAATGGCAGCCTGGCTAACGAGTTGAGAGATCGACGTGATCCTTGTAGTTGTTGTTCGTCCATCACGAGTGATGAGGACCTTTTCTTGTTTCTGTTAACCAGTCCCTCCAGTCGAGTAATCTATGAGTCGGTGTTATGGATGTGTGCGAAGATGGCTGGCCATTCCGATTGAGGATCTGCATACTCGCAGGCAGTCAGGGCAAGGAAAGTTCGCTTCGCGAGACGGTGATATTTCACAATCTATTCTGGCCTGTCTCAGTTGTTCTCTTGCAGGCTTGTTAGAAGCCTCGTATGATAATACTTCTCTGAGAAGAGATGTGCGCCAGGCTGTACGGTCTTTTGCAGCATTTTCCCATGTTTCGAGGTTTATGCTGAAGGCTTTTAAAGACGTTTTAGTGTGTATTTAATGCGCTTTTTTGGCCTCCCTGGGATTGTTTGCCCTTCTGCATCTCGCAACAGACGATTATTGTTGGCAACTGACAGTCTGACCCGTCCTTGTGATTGCATCATGATGGTATCAACGCTAGCGATACCAGTTCTCTCAAGAACAGCAGTGTCCGGGACCTTGTTTTACCAGTTCTCTCAAGAACAGCAGTGTCCGGGACCTTGTTTTACCAGTTCTCTCAAGAACATCAGTGTCCGGGACCTTGTTTTACCAGTTCTCTCAAGAACAGCAGTGTCCGGGACCTTGTTTTACCAGTTCTCTCAAGAACAGCAGTGTCCGGGACCTTGTTTTACCAGTTCTCTCAAGAAGAGCAGTGTCCGTGACCTTGTTTTACCAGTTCTCTCACGAATAGCAGTGTCCGTGACCTTGTTTTACCAGTTCTCTCAAGAACATCAGTGTCCGGGACCTTGTTTTACCATTTCTCTCAAGAACAGCAGTGTCCAGGACCTTGTTTTACCAGTTCTCCCAAGAACAGCAGTGTCCGGGACCTTGTTTTACCAGTTCTCTCAAGAACAGCAGTGTCCGGGACCTTGTTTTACCAGTTCTCTCAAGAACAGCAGTGTCCGTGACCTTGTTTTACCAGTTCTCTCAAGAATAGCAGTGTCCGGGACCTTGTTTTACCAGTTCTCTCAAGAATAGCAGTGTCCGGGACCTTGTTTTACCAGTTCTCTCAAGAACAGCAGTGTCCGGGACCTTGTTTTACCAGTTCTCTCAAGAACAGCAGTGTCCGGGACCTTGTTTTACCAGTTCTCTCATAAACAGAAGTGTCCGGGACCTTGTTTTACCAGTTCTCTCATAAACAGAAGTGTCCGGGGCCTTGTTTTACAAGTTCTCTCATAAACAGAAGTGTCCGGGACCTTGTTTTACCAGTTCTCTCATAAACAGAAGTGTCTGGGACCTTGTTTTACAAGTTCTCTCATAAACAGAAGTGTCCGGGACCTTGTTTTACCAGTTCTCTCAAGAAGAGCAGTGTCCGGGACCTTGTTTTACCAGTTCTCTCAAGAACAGCAGTGTCCGGGACCTTGTTTTACCAGTTCTCTCAAGAACAGCAGTGTCCGGGACCTTGTTTTACCAGTTCTCTCAAGAACAGCAGTGTCCGGGACCTTGTTTTACCAGTTCTCTCAAGAACAGAAGTGTCCGGGACCTTGTTTTACCAGTTCTCTCAAGAACAGCAGTGTCCGGGACCTTGTTTTACTAGTTCTCTCAAGAACAGCAGTGTCCGGGACCTTGTTTTACCAGTTCTCTCAAGAACAGCAGTGTCCGTGACCTTGTTTTATTAGTTCTCTCAAGAACAGCAGTGTCCGGGACCTTGTTTTACTAGTTCTCTCAAGAACAGCAGTCCGGGACCTTGTTTTACCAGTTCTCTCAAGAACAGCAGTGTCCGGGACCTTGTTTTACCAGTTCTCTCAAGAACAGCAGTGTCCGGGACCTTGTTTTACCAGTTCTCTCATAAACAGAAGTGTCCGGGACCTTGTTTTACCAGTTCTCTCATAAACAGAAGTGTCCGGGGCCTTGTTTTACAAGTTCTCTCATAAACAGAAGTGTCCGGGACCTTGTTTTACCAGTTCTCTCATAAACAGAAGTGTCTGGGACCTTGTTTTACAAGTTCTCTCATAAACAGAAGTGTCCGGGACCTTGTTTTACCAGTTCTCTCAAGAAGAGCAGTGTCCGGGACCTTGTTTTACCAGTTCTCTCAAGAACAGCAGTGTCCGGGACCTTGTTTTACCAGTTCTCTCAAGAACAGCAGTGTCCGGGACCTTGTTTTACCAGTTCTCTCAAGAACAGCAGTGTCTGGGACCTTGTTTTACCAGTTCTCTCAAGAACAGAAGTGTCCGGGACCTTGTTTTACCAGTTCTCTCAAGAACAGCAGTGTCCGGGACCTTGTTTTACTAGTTCTCTCAAGAACAGCAGTGTCCGGGACCTTGTTTTACCAGTTCTCTCAAGAACAGCAGTGTCCGTGACCTTGTTTTATTAGTTCTCTCAAGAACAGCAGTGTCCGGGACCTTGTTTTACTAGTTCTCTCAAGAACAGCAGTCCGGGACCTTGTTTAAACATTTGACATTATCACCTTCCTGAGACAAAGAATGAAAATGATTCAGGTTTCTTCGCGTGACGCAGGTACATAGTCCATGTTTCACTTTCATATAGCAACATTGGGGTCACCACTGCTATGCACACCTTCAGCTTTGTCTGGGGTCTGATGCAATTTCGATGTCATACGTTTGAGTGCAGTCTGCCAAATGTGTCGCTGGCTTTGGCGATTCTGAGACAGTGTACTACCGAGGTATGTGGATCTATCTACGACCTTCAGTTTTTCACCATTGATCAGTATACGTTTTACCAGGAGTTGGTTGGTACATTATTTCAATTTTCTCTGTGTTGATGATAAGTCCATAGTTAAAACACGCTAAGGAGAAATTAACCA
The DNA here is from genome assembly GCA_036924085.1 of Ariolimax columbianus. Lineage (NCBI taxonomy): Eukaryota > Metazoa > Mollusca > Gastropoda > Stylommatophora > Arionidae > Ariolimax > Ariolimax columbianus. The sequence continues at coordinate 5,083,595 of JAVGWX010000008.1, forward strand.
CGCTTTTCCTGCAGATCAGCTTCTGAGACAGTGTCCAGTGCACAGCCGTTTTCAAACGGAAGATTTCTGATGGTGTGTATCTGGGCCTTCAGGAAACAGAAGATTTCTGATGGTGTGTATCTGGGCCTTAGTTTTTTATTTAAGCCGCCTTAGGTTGAACAGCTGACCATTTATACGTCTTTTTTAATGTCGATTCATATGTCTCTGTTTCTAAAAGCATCAGTGAGCATTGCAGAGAATAGCATGCCTAACAAGGTTGGTGCAAGTACACCCCTGTTTAACGCTGTTTGTTACTGGAAAGGTCTACGATATAGCACTACTTTTCTGACCCTATCCTGCGTTCCATAATGTAGTTACTGTACGTACTACTTTGACAAATGTCTTTGGGCAGCTGTACTTTGTCATGATTTTCCGCCCGCCGGGCAACAAACACCATTTCCGCGGTCCCGCGCTATTTCCAGAATCCACACGGACTTTCAGGTAGAAGACCTTGATCGAGACGAGCTGTGAGGCGATTGAGAAGGATTCTGGCGAATATCGTCCTTGCGATGGGCAGTAAAGAAATGCCGAGGTGGTTATCGCATGATTGGCCGTTACCTTTCTGTTTAAACAGATGTATTATTGAGGTATCCTTCAGATCTTGTGGGGTGGTTTCACTGCTTCATATCTGTTTAAAGAGCAAGTGGAGTTTTACAATTAGGTCTATACCGCCATTGTTGTAGACTTCCACAGTAATTCCATTGGAACCAGGTGTTTTGCCACTGGAGAGTTGACTAACCACTTCTTTGGTCTCCTCTATAGTTAGTATATCATTCAGAGCCTCGTTAACAGGATACTGGGGCAGGCGGTCAATGGCTTTGCTGCCAACATATGATGGCTGGCTCAAAATATCACCAAAGTGCTCTGCCCATGCGTGTGATATTTTTTTCCGGATATGTAATTAGTGGTTTCGCATTTGCGTTGAGGAAGGGTAGTGAACCTGAGAAAGTTGGGTCAAAGAGCGCCCTGAGTGATTGATAGACGCTTCTCATGTCATGATTGTCAGCAAATTCCCGGAGATCATTTTAGTGTTCAACCAGGAGTCCTGCAACTTACACAGTTTGCATTGAACAGTCCTGCGCGCGTTAAAGGAAAGATGAATTCTTGGATGTTGACTTTCGGTTACTGGAATATATTTTGTGGAGCCGGGTTTTTAAGCTAGCATCGTTTGTATGTCCTCTGCGTTCTCATCAAACCAGTCGTTTTGTTTACTAATAGTGTTACCCAGGATTTCGGTAGACGTGTTGTAAACATGTGCACTAGGGGCCACCCACTTGTTATCTACACTTTTGTTGTCTAGCGAGACAATTTGGCGATGGTTTTTCAGGGTAGCAGAAAACGTCCGTTGGAGCAACTCGTTCTGTAGCTTAGTCAGACCACTTACTCTGGATGAACTTGACAGACCACTTACTCAGGATGAACTTGACAGACCACTTACTCGGGATGAACTTGTCAGACCACTTACTCAGGATGAACTTGACAGACCACTTACTCTGGATAAACTTCACAGACCACTTACTCAGGATGAAATTGACAGACCGTTTGCTCTGGAAGAACTTGACATACCACTTACTCTGCATGCGCTTGACAGACCCCTTACTGAGGATGAACTTGACAGACCACTTACTCTGGATGACATTGACAGATCACTTACTCTGGAGGAAATTGACAGACCACTTACTCAGGATGAACTTGACAGACCACTTACTCTTAATGAACTTGTCATACCACTTACTCGGGATGAGCTTGACAGACCACTTACTCAGGATGAACTTGATATACCACTTACTCAGGATAAACTTGACAGACCACTTACTCTAGATGAACTTGTAAGACCACTTACTCGGGATGAACTTAACAGACCACTTACTCAGGATGAACTTGACAGACCACTTACTCTGGATGAACTTGACAAGGCCTTCGACTATCTTTCAAATTGGAAAGCACCAGGGGGAGATGGTATCTCACACGAAGCCATCAAATGCGGGAAATCAGCACTAGCTCAGCCGATGTTTGATCTTGTATGCCTTTGCTGGGAGGAAGATTCAGTCCACCAAATCATGCGTGACGCCATCATTGTGACGATTTAGAAAAAACAAAAGGTTACCGCGGGGACTGCAATAATAATAGAGGAATCTCGCTCCTGAGCGTTCTAGACAAAGTAGTTCACGCCCGCATGCTACTCAACAGATTGAGACTACTCGCGGACAGGGTGTACCGAGATTTCCAGTGTGGTTGCAGAGTACGTAGAAACAACTAACATGATTTTCTCTCTTCGCCATATATAGGAGACGTGCAGAGAACAGGACCGGCCGCTCTTTGAGATGTATCTAGTCAAGGCCAAGGCATTCGAATTGGATAGTAGAGATGGCTTATTCGAACTTCTCGAGAAGATCGGCTGCCAGCCAAAACTGCAAAGCATGATAAATTCGTGTCACACTTGTACGAAGGGTTCAGTTCAATACGACGGATCATCTTCAAACTTGTTCCCCATCAAGACAAGAGTGAAGCACGGATGCCTGCTTGCGCGACCCTCTTTGGGATCTGCTTTCCCATGCTCCTATCGTACACTTATGGCACGTCTGTGGACGGTGTTTATCTGCACACCAGGTCAGATGGGCGGCTGTTAAACCTGTCTTGACGGTTGGCACGAACCAAGGTGAGGACGGTGCTAATTAGGGAAATGCTAATTGTGGAAGATGCGGTTCTAGTGACCAATAGTGAGGAGGCCTTACAGAGACTGGGAGACATATTCGCCAAGGGGTTCTAGCTGTTGGAGAGAATAATTCGGCAGACTCAGTGCACATTGCTCAATGCAGACTCAGTGCACATTGCTCAATGCAGACTCAGTGCATATTTCTCTATGTAGATTTAGTGCACATTGCTCAGTCCAGACTCAGTGCACATTGCTCAATGCAGACTCGAGCGATTCAAGGATGTATGTAACAGGGACATAATGCTATACGACATTTCACCCGAGGGCTTGGTAACAATTTCTCAGTATCGAACTGTTTGGAGACAGTCAGTTGGAGGGAACATAGTTGCTGCTGACATCGCAGATGCCTTATGGCTACGCAGAGGTCTTCTGACTACAGAGAAAAGAGAAAGACTGAAGACATAAGGAATAGCAAAGCAAGCCAGCTTTCTCAGCTTGGTTGTACGATATATACCACAATGTAAATAAAATACATGGACTAAAAAATGGCATATCGCTATAAACGAATCCAAAACCAAGTACACAATCTCCTCTCTATCTCTCAAGCCCCAAGAAGTAATCCTCAAAGTAAATTGCCAGACTCTCCCCATTGACATAAGTCCAACTGATCTGGGAATAACAATGGACCCAAGGTTGACATGGAAAAACCAGATAAAAAAGCCACCAACAAAGCTCAGACCAGAATAGCGGTAATGAGGAAGATGTGAGGCTCAAGATGGGGAGCTGAAACGGGCACACTAAAGAAACTGTACACAGGTTATGTGAGACCAGTGCTAGAATACGGGATAGCAGCATGGTCCACGGCAGCAAAGAATAACTTTCACAAAATAAATACAACCCAAAACCAAGGTATACGTATCATCACTGGAGCTATGAGAACATCACCAAATAATGCAATGGAGAACATCACACGAATCGAATGTATGGAGACTCGCAGAGACCAAAAAACACTCCAACAGGGGAGAAGTTCAAACGAATGCCTGATCACCCAATATATGACAGGATAAATCGCATGGAAAGAGGGAGATTAAAGAGACACCACTTCATATCAAAAACAAAAGAACTTGCAAAAGCAGACCAAATCATAAGCCAGGCTGTGGTTAGAGATCTAAAACAAACATCCCATATCCAACCATGGAAAAAAGCCAAGTCCCCTGAGATGGTAGAAACCATAGAGGGAATAGGAAAAAAGGAAACTCAGACAGATTCATAAAGGAAATTGATTACAGAAGAATATCTTAGGAGAGTATACCCACCAGAAAAATGGACACACCTATATACAGATGGCTTATCTAACAAAGCCACACCTAATGGAGGTGGAGGGCTCTATTACAGACTAAGGAATGGAGAAGAAAAAACTCGAGTTCTAACTACGGGAACATATTCTAGTAATTTCCGTGCAGAAGCAGAGGCACTGAAGGCCGCAGCTGAGCTTGTTATCCAAGATAAAGATATCTACCAAGAAAACAGAGTATTCCTGACTGATGCCGTGTCCGGAATAGCAGCGCTAAAACAACACAAAGATGAAGATCTCGAGCAATGTATGTTCTCCCTGACACAACTCTCAGCAGAACACCCAAGGTTGGCCATACAGTGGATCCCATCCCACTGCAATATTGAAGGCAATGAAGCTGCAGATAAACTAGCAAAGAGTGGAGGAGCATTCTCACAAACAGACCTGAGTATCACATATAATGAGGCCAAGACCATAATTAAAGCCAACTTCAGGGTAAAATGGGCTGATCAACACCCCGACTTCCGAAAAGAAGACAGCTACTTTAACTTAACTAGAGAAGAGCAAGTCATCATCTTCAGACTGAGAACTGGTCATAACAGACTCAAGGGTCATCTTTAGAACAAAATGAGGATTGGGACAGATGTCAGGTGCCCATGTGGAGAGCATATCACGACCGTGGAGCACATCCTACAAAGCTGCATGCTTACGCAGGAAGAGTGAGAACAATACTGGCCTCGCGAGACAGATATGAGACAAAAGCTGTATGGAGATGAAACAAACAGCGGTGTCCTTTGTTAGAGAAACCGGAACCTTGATCTGAGGATGAACGAAGAAGAAGAATAAGAAGAAGAAGAAGAAGAAGAAGAAGAAGAAGAAGAAGTGCGGTATGTGCCAGGACTGTCACTTACAGCCATAGCAGACAATGTCAAAATAAAGAAGTGCTGGACAAAGACGCACAGGGCGCCACCCGTATGGTCTACATACACTGAAACGTCTTTGATGTTGATATATAAATAAATACAGAGTAACTCCAACCTTCATATGTCGTCAACTAGAAATGGCTTGTTTACCATTATTTTTCTTTGATTGCTTGAACAACTGCGAAGATCGCTATTGAAAATGGTTGTAGATCAAAATTATCGGTTATGTAGATTAAGGAGAATCGAACACATGTGTGATTGTAGAGCGCCATCTTGAGATGTCTGAGGCCAGCGACTCGCAAACAATCATCAATATGGAGACATTTCAAACAGGTCTGTTGCGAATATATATATATAACGTTGTTTTGCTTGTTCAATAAACTCGTGCATGTCTTGACTGCACCATAAAGGAGTTACCAAAACCTGGCTAGGAATGCGAGCTCCGTGCCCAGGCCACCAAATCCGGAAACCCCTGCAGCAGAATGGAAATGCCAGAGAGCTGTGGCTTTTTGAGAACTCCTTATTGGGTTCTCAGTCTTGCAAGTTAATCCTGAGCACCCGATGCATACAGTATACTCTTAAATCAATATACTATAAAACAACGATCGCCTCGAGATATTGCCACATATTGATGAGGTAAATAAAGCAATTGTTAATATGTTTCGAGAAAAGGCAGATCGGTCAGATGATCTTCATGATGTGCTGGTTTAGAGAGCAAGAGGTCAAATCCTTCTTAAAAGCCTGCCAAACCTGTTGCGTTTAATTTGGGATTATTGTCAACTACCTCAGCCCCTGCATGATGTCTCCATTGTCCAGTTCTCCAATTGCCATTATTGCGATACGAATAAGGGAGGTTTTTATCCTGTCAATTGCGGGACAGAAGCAATGATGGCATGAGTCATGCTAAACCATCTAACTAGTCATCTTGAGTGGTGCCTACTTCCGGGACAGAAGCAATGATGGCATGAGTCATGCTAAACCATCTAACTAGTCATCTTGAGTGGTGCCTACTTCCGGGACAGAAACAATGATGGCATGAGTCATGCTAAACCATCTAACTAGTCATCTTGAATGGGGCCTACTTCCCCAAATCAATGCACTTTTCGAGCATCATTTTAGGTGCTCAGATCGCAGATCGAAACTTGATTGCAGCGGCTCAAAGAACAGAAGACTCTCATAAGAACAGAAGACACGACACTGCAATAGCCATCTCCTTATATGTGTCCAAGGTGCAACAACGTTTACGGTAGCAGGATTGTACTTTACAACCATATTACATTAGTTTTTGCAGCAAAATTATGATGTTTCCGCCATCTTTGATTAGATGGGTAACTATTAATTATCAAATATATCATAGTTGTTAAAGACGCTAATAAGAAAACACACAATAAGATGAAGTATTGCTAAAATGCATCTCCATATAGCGTCCTAAGTTAAAGTTTTGATGTGATTTTAAAATATAAAGTTAAAATTATATTATAGTGAGGTCCATCTTCATATTTTCATAAGATGACAAAAAATTGTTTGTTATATCTTCTACATTCTTCCAAATTGGTGTACCTGTTGCAGATTTACTGCTGTGTTGTACACCTGAACCTCACCAATATAACGCATTATTCTGATATTCACATAATTGCCATCCAAAACATACGTAGGATATGTGGAGGTAAATGACTGACTAATATACCAAAGCATATCTTATTCTTTTTCTTCTTCTTCTTCTTCTTCTTCGTTCGCAATTAGAAATCAACCTGTATTTTTTCGAAAAAAGCAGCGGTCATCCTGAGGCTGTCGACACTGCCATAGAGCTTGTCTAGTGTTGCCACTGGTGATGGCCACATCTGCTTTCTCTGATCCTCGTATGTCGGGCAGTTTTGCAGCAAATGTTCAGCGGTCATTTTCCCAGTACCGCACGTGCATTCAGTTTATTGAATAGGTGGTACCTCCGTCTATTGTGGTATGTGCAAAGTCTGAAGACCCCGACCTGCTCTCTTCTGTTCAACTGGTAATATGCATCGTTTTTTGTGTAGCCAGTATGTTCTGTTTCCCATTTGGTCATGTATCTAGCTCTAATAAGCTTTTTTGACTCTTCGTATTTCACACTAGGTTCTGGTTGGGGTAGTCTTGCACCTTCTTTTACCAGTCTGTCTGCCTTCTCGTTGCCTTGGATGTTACAGTGGGATGGGACCCGCTGTATCACTACTCTTTTTGGTGCGGACTGCTGGCATAGTTGACAGAGTACTGCACTTAAGTGATTAAGTTCAGTATTTTTCTGGCTTTTTAGTGCTGTGACTACGGCCAGGGCATCTGTAAGCAGGACTATATGGCTTTCATTTCTCTTGCTTGTTACCATTTCTTCTACTGCAGCCCTCAGTGCCTCTGCCTCCGCTCTGAAATTGCTTGAGCATTTTCTAGTTGCCACTGGCCGTGTTATTTTTCTTCTATTTGGTAGGCTCAGGAAGACCCCTGCCCCTCCGTTCTGTGTTGTGTTTGTTTCAGAACCGTCGGTGTATGCATGGGTCCAGTCCATGCCTGGGTAGTTTTTCGTTATGTACCTCAGGGTTGTATCTCTTCTTTCTTTTGCGGTCTGGCTGTTTTTGTTTCCAATACCTGGTATATTTTCTACCACCTCTGGAAATATATGCTTCCTCCAGGTAGGTTTGCGTACAGTAGGAATGGGCTTTGGTGTTGTTAATGCGTTCATAGGGTCTTCGCTCATCTTTGCTTTGGCTATTTCTGCAAAGTTTCTCCGCTTTATTTTCCCATTTCCAAAGTTTTTTAGTCTCTGATGCATTGGATGGTCAGTCTGTCTTCTGAGTTTCTGGGCTTGCTGCTGGGCTCTGCAGTCTCTTCTGTCGGTCATGGACTGCAGATTTGTAATCTTTTCAAGTTCTACAATTGGCGTTGACTTCATGCTTCCTGTTATAACTCTCATGGCTTGGTTTTGAAGTTTGCTAATATTATCAAAGTTCGCCTTTGCTGCTGTTGTCCATGCCGTAATGCCATACTCGAGAACTGGTCTCACTCTTCCAGTGTACAGTTTCTTTAGTATACTTTCGTCTGCTCCCCAGCTTGTGCCAGTAAGTTTCCTCATGATTGCCATTCTTTCTCTGGCTCTCATTCGGTTTCTCTCGATCTGACTTTTCCATGTCATGCGCCAATCAAATGTGACTTCCAGGTAGTTTGGGTTGTCGCTTAGCCGCAGGTATTTGCCGTTAAAACTTGTTTTGGCGTTTTGGGGTTTGTTTGAAAGCGAGAAGATCGTACATGTTGTTTTCTTCTTATTTATTTTTACAAGCCATGAGTTCGCCCACTCCTCCAGCGATGTTAGGGCCTGCTGCATCCGATTACTTGCTATGGTGAGGTTCTTTTCAGAGGTCCACATAGCCAGATCGTCTGTTATTTATATACACCAGGAAGAGTGTGGGTGACAGTACTCCCCCTTGGGGTACTCCCTGCTCAAGTGTCACCTTTTTGCTCATCTGCCCTTGTCCTTGAACTCTGGCTGTTCTGTTGTTGAGGTAGTGACTGATCCATCTGTACATTTTCCCACAAACTTCACTTTTTCGTAGCTTGACTTTAAGTCCCTCTTTCCAGACCTTGTCAAATGCCTTTTCTAGGTCCACCCACACCGCTACTGTGTGATTTTTCTCCTGGTAAGCATCCTCTATTTCTTGGGCTATGAGAGTGAGCTGATCCTCAGTGGATCTGTGCTGTCTAAAGCCTGCTTGCTGTGAAATTAGTATGTGTTTATCTTCCAGATGCCACATCAATCTGATGTTTATCATACGAACCAAAGCATATAACTAACTTTACAGAACAATGCCAAAATTAATAAAACGTTATTTTGTGGTTTTTAATTGGAATGAATGCTGTTCATGAATCTATTAAATACTGTGAGTTAAACCCTGTTGTTTTGTTTTTGTTGAAGCACATGTTCTCTACCTAACACACCTTGAAACCTATTCAGCAAATCACTGACACAACAATTTGTAGCAGGACGATAACCGTTTTTATTTTGCAAATGTACTTAATAGAAAACTTGAACACAACACAAAATATCATAACATACAAAACAGCAATAGAGCCACCTATTTTACAACAAATTGTCAAACACAGGAAATATATATCGCTCATAAATAATCAAATCCAAAAAGAATGCATTACATTTATGTTAAAAAAGCTACAGAACAAATAATAGGCTCATGAACTGATTCATTAGACATTCAGAATGATCATAAATTAAACTGCTTTCAACAGGATCGTGAAGTAAAGTAAGTACGATTACAGCGTGTCTGTTTTTAGATAGCAATTGTTTTCATTTTACAATGCAAGAGCCAATAGTTTTAACATAGGGACGTGCAATTGCAATATATTTGTTTTAAGTTAGGCTGGTGTATTGATACCACATGAGAGATTACAAAGAATATGCGTGAAACCTATTATCACAGACTGGGTGTGTGTGTTATTGTTGTTACGGATTCAACAGCATGTAGGCTCTAGCCCTTCAACCCAATACCATGTAATTGTATCTGCACGTGTGTATCAGTTGTTTCCTAGTGCCGTACAAAGTGTTCCATTATCTGGCCTCGGGGAACAGGTATTTTCCTAAAATCGTTAAGGGATGAGCATTCAAAGAGATGATAATCAACTGTTTGATATGGGTGTGTACACAATTGGTGCTCAAGAGTGTTTTGTGGTTGGATTCTGTTCAGGTGCTTGTTTAGTGAGATGTGTTGTGTTGTCAGTCGGTAAATGGTGTTTTGATCATTCCTCGAACGTTTATTTTTACTGTCATTTAGACTGAGGCTATTCATTTGTGTGTAGACTTCGTTCTCCGTTTATCCCATGACTCTTCTGTTTAGCCACGTTTCTTTGTTTGCTGTTCTTATGAGCTTTTTGACTGCTTGTAAATTTGTTGCTGAGTGTTGCTGTTTTTGTATTGAACCTTTCTTTGCTAGTCTGTCTGTCTTGTCATTGACATGTGTGTTTGAGTGTCCAGGGATCGACTGCAGAACTTTTTTGACAACATGATTAGTGATAATGTGGTCCATAACTAGAGATATTTGGATAAGGTCAGGCAAACAATGACGAGCAGCTTCTAATGCTTGAAAGGCTGACATGGAATCTCTAAAAAACAGCAATGTTTTAGGCCTTTCAACGACAGGCATACAAAACTATCCACATATGGTACTAAAGGCCTTCATGTGTAATGATTTCAGCTTGATTGTTGGAGTGAACCTCCCAGCAAGCACCATACTACTCATCAGAGAATCCCTCCGAGTATTGTATATAAAGGCCATAACCTAATTTGATGGTGACTTTAAATGCAGGTCCGTCAGAATACTTGTATGATTTTCAATGATGTTCGTCCATCACATGTGATGAATACCACTCTCTTTGTTCAGCCATATGGACAGTCTTTTCTCTTGCTGTTACCGCTGAAATGGGTGAGGATTTTCGTGGTGATTTTGATTACAAGGAGGAAGAAACTGCGCTATTTGACAATCTCACTCTCTTGTCCTAATCTGCATTTGGCAAATGATAAGATTCTATCGAGACCACTGGAGATAACACAGTATGCAGATTTGTCCTCATAGTTTACTCCCGAAGCCTTTCCCGTAAACAGGTATCTCATAAGGCGGAACAAGGGGGGGGGGGGGGATGACACATATCGTTGTTTCTCGTGCCTTTCCCATAACCGCAGGAAGTCATAGGGACATTCCTCGGCGTGTGAGTGATGTGTTGGACATCTCTCTAGTGTCGCTTTCTAGTCCATTATAGTCGTGTCTATATTTCAGTCACATTAAAACCGACGCTGTTTGCAGCTAGGGAGCAAGAGCGCCAATCTCGTAAAATTCAAGCATTTGAACTGGACCGTGAAAATGGGACACATGTTAAAGTGTAGTGTTATATCATATAGCCGATGTCCAGGCTAAGAAAATCAGAGGGAAGGCAACAAAATAGCGCACCAATTAACCAGTCAAAATGGAACACAAGGACACGTTTCCGTGAACACAAGCGTAAGTCATCAACTAGTGTGAATTCCAAGCAAATCCGGGGCCTGGCGGCATGAATATTGAACTAAAACACCAGAGCAATGTAGACCAGCACCCAGAATGGCGCCATCTTTGCCCCTCTTTTCAGAATATACACGTATACATTTATTTGGATAGGCATCACTTGTTCTCTGAGCTGCACGTTTAAGAGCACTTGTCTGTGACTTTTTGGTTGTATGATCTATTAATTGTGCCATTGCTTCTGATGTTTAAAGCATGCCTTTGGTGGCATATCTTTTAATACGCTCTGTAATTCTTGTTTTCTGTATGAGAGATGATATAAGTCTTTGATTTCATTAGCATGGTGAATTATCTTGTATATACTTTTGTTTAATTCTGCTTTTTGACTGCAAACATTCTACATGGAGTCTGTTGGGATGTTCCCGTTTGATTCTGCTACATCGTTCATAAAAGCACATCACAGAGTAGAACAATTTATCTGTACAGTGGTCCAGGAAATTAATTTGGACTGCATTCCACAAATCACACAAGGTTCTACAAATCAAATATGGAAAGTGTTTATATATCATATCAGAACTGTGTTATGTACAACCCGAGTGGTCTGCTGGGTTTTTTGTGTGTGTGAGAAGGGCAAGATTAGCACAACTGCCTCACATATAGCATGTCGTAAGAGGCGACTAACTGCGTGACATGGTATAATACCGCCATGGCTAGGAGGTTCGTTTAGAGCATCATAGATGGCGCCTAACAGGCTTCGTGTCAACTTTGCTCTAGTGTGTTAAGCTATTAAGATGAACTCACACATCGGTTAACCACTCTCTGTAACCGCTTGTCCCAACGCAGTGGAGCATTAAGCTGCTCGAGCCTAGCACGATAAGCAGGAAATCAATATCTAGCTCATACAAGAGCTGGGACCTGCATATGGACATCTGCCTTTGTAGAAGTACAGGTCGACTATGAACCTAAAAATTGTGTTATGTAAATCACACATGGAATGTGTTCTACATATTACACAAGGACCGTGTTCCACATATCACATGCTAACAGTTATTTTACAATTAACATCTGAACTTAATTCCACAAATCACATCAGGACTGGGTTCTACAATTTACACAAGGACTGTGTTCCACAAATCACATCATGGCTGTGTTATAAAATTCAATATAGAAGAGTGTTTCACAACTCACATCATAACTGTGTTCCACACATCACATTAGAACTGTTTTAAACAAATCTCAACATAGCCGTGTTCTACAAATCGCATTCGGAGTTTATCCCACAAATCACATCAGTACAGCTTTACTCAAATCAAATAAAATATGTGTTCCACAAATTACATCAGCAATGCAATATATATGCCATTTTTCAAAGACACACTTTCCAAATAAATTCACCACAGTCATCAATTCATCAATCACCAGAACACCATTGACCAGACTAGATTGGAAAGTATGGCTTTGGAACGATTCGTCATTGAGGGCATGGATGAAAACGTATGCATTCTACACTATGTCGGTAGAAGAAAAGAGAGTGTTGTATTTGATATACATCTGGTGAATAAACATGTATATTGACATCAAATTTACTGCAGGACTACTCAGATGTGAAGGCGCAAAGTTGATGTGTGAATAACGTAGCACAGTGGCTATACACATTTTCACTATATTTTTAAAATTTTAGTTTACTTATTTTCAATGTTAAAAAGCATATTTGCATTTTCAATCAAATGTATTGATGAACTACTCGGTAGATTAGTGATTGCATGCATGAGAGTGTGATTATAGAAGATCATGAACATTGTGTAGAATTGCTGACTGCTCTTATTTGTCCAAGTGATAACTAGTTTTCAAATAAAATACGTTTATGCACATGTAAATACATTAATGGTATTGTACATGCAATTTGCATTCGTTGGTTATACAAATGTCAATTTTGAAATGTGACAAATATATTTAGATGAATCAATTTATATTTGATGAACATTATACTGTGTGTTAGAAAATGTCAACTGTATGAGTTGGTAGAATTTGATGTGCATTGCACATATATAATGGAGGTAACAAAATTAGTTAATTAATACACATATATTTTTATATTGTTGTTGAATTTCTTCTGTTATGTTACATTTTTAAATAGTTATGCCTCGACTCAATATATTTCAAATGCGTGTCTTTAACCTTTCTTAATTCTACAACTGCCTGTACTCTACATGCGAAGAAATCCATGAAAACTCTAGTAGAATGTGTAGCCAGCCCAAGTTTTTTTACTAGCTGCCCCTGGTCAGGTAATACTAGCCCGTCCATTCCTTATTCTACGAGTGACCCACGCACTGGTCAGTCAGTATGTGCATGATTCACGCACGAAAGACACGCTTTAATTTTCAGCAGCTTGTTTACTGTTGAACTGTTCTATCTTGCGCGTTAACACGCGATAACATTGATTTAAGTGAGGCAGATTTGTCTGTGGAAATCCCTCTTTATCGTATCTACTACTCTAATCCGTTGGCAAGACGCATCTAAGACCGACTGGAGTTAGTTAAGGGTGCATATTGTTCTTCAATGTTCACTCCCAAAGATTTACCGTAAAAACATATCCCACAAGGCATCAAAAACAGAACCACCAACACAGTGACAATGGGCCATGTCAAAATTAGATGTTAGCTCCAGCTTCAGGTGTGCTTCTGCGATTTGGAAACTGTTTGGGTTATCAACGCGCACACTAAAGTCGGAATGTATGGAGCAAATATAGGTCAACTGCATCTGGAGATGGTAGACACCAAGCTCGTGTTGTTAACTTGTCTGACCATGGTTCATGAATCTGTTCTGTCAAAACAAACCTGTCAATAGAGAGCACGGGCAGCAATCTTGAATACACAGTTTGTTTGTCAGGACAGAGAGGGCGGGGATACCCAAGGAAGAGATGGGCAGACAACATCACTGAGTGGCGAAACCTTCGTCTCCATGAGGCACGCCTGGCGGCGGCGGACAGAGAGGGCGGGGATACCCAAGGAAGAGATGGGCAGACAACATCACTGAGTGGCGAAACCTTCGTCTCCATGAGGCACGCCTGGCGGCGGCGGACAGAGAGGGCGGGGATACCCAAGGAAGAGATGGGCAGACAACATCACTTATTGGTCAAACCTTCGCCTCGATGAGGCACGCCTGGCGGCGGCGGACAGTGGGAGATGGCGTGAGATTGTCGGAGTGTGCCTCAACGACCTGATAATTTACGGGATGAACTAAACTGATGGTATGTGTATTCTCGAACTGAAAACTTTCGATTTACCAGGCTGAGGCCCTTAACAATGTCTCCTGGAACATTTCGTTCCTAGAAGTTGGTTCTACACACAGTGCATAAGATATAGTGTATATAGCAGACAAGAATGCATGTGTAGGTATAGAGGACGAGCTGCACACAAAACAAGACGGAGATCAATTCATGTAATGACGTGTAAAGTGATATTATAAAGTTTGTTACCCATGCTTATGTATTGTCTGTGATAGGAAATTGCTAGGTTACGTGTACGTGCCAAACCTATATATGTAAAATATATAAACAAGAATAGTGATAAATGGGAGTACATTTTCCCCGCGGTTATTACTTCTGTTAAAGACAGAAAAACACGTCGATTTAAGATAATCTGCTATCATTTCGTCCTCTCCCTCAAACAGTGGACTGTTAATACAATCTAAATACCCATTAATCAAGCATGGTGTGCCAATGATCTCGTATTCTTCGAGGCATATACATGTGACGGCACGGCTCTTAATGTCGCTGACAGCTCTAAGGGACTCAGCTAGTAATGCCCTGGAAAATCGATCTTTTATTCTAGATGAAAACAGTTTTAGATCTTGGGAAGTGTTATGAGGGAATTCAAATGTTCGGTACGAATTTATCATTGACTTTCTGTAAGCTCTGAAGGCTTTGGACATTAGGGGCAGATGAAGAAATAATCGATCAGCTATATCAGGCAATGGACCGACCCCATAAACATAAGACTGGGTAGCGTATAAACTAATGTTAAATTGGAGATCGAATATAGTTAAAGTAGGGCTGAAGTCATTTACAAAATCAAACCTAAGAAACGACTTTATGAAACACCGAGCGAACTCTGGAAAGGCATAGGACTCATCTAAGGTTAAAGGGTAATCGTCATCAGAAACAGCTAGTGTAATAGAATATATATCCTTACACGTGCCATCAGGTCGTCTCACATAACCTGAGGTACACGTTCTTGCACACGATTCTAAAGCGCTGTTCAGATCTTTAGTACTTGTTTGTGACAGCTCGCAAGTCGCGTTCTGCCAGGACATTTCTCTTGTTGTGACCTTATTGGTAGGGGTTATCACTAGAGAATGTCCTGATAAGGTCATGGTCAATCTGAAACTGTAGGAATGGCGGTCGCTTTGAAATTCTAATAAGCTCAATGCGTTTTGCTTGATACACAGTTCACAGTTGTTATGTATGTAAGCCAGATATTTAATTATTTTGACGTTGGGGATATAATGTTGACATTTGTACAGCAAATTATTATCTATTTGTACAACTGTTTTCGGGCAGGGTTGTATACGTGTGGGAATGCAGTTTACTCCGACCGAGTCGCCTGTGAGACTTGGCGGTGGTGAGTAAATCAGCGATGGCAGTACCTTTAAAATATCCTCTACAGATACTTGGAAAAATTGATCGTTAAATCCAAACGTCAGGTGCCACGTGACCGGGCTAGAATCATCTCTGGCAGCACAGGAAAATATGTCCATGTTCTTGTAGACAAAACCTGTGGCTCTATCTGTGACGTAGGCGCTGTTGATGAGGTCAAGTAAGTAGTTATTGTTGGTGGCAGGTGTGTTAGACGTTATCTGTGTTATGGTGGTTGTTGTTGGGCTTATTTTATTATAGTATTTAGAAGATGTTGCTAGGGTGGTTGTTGGTGTTGTGGTGGTGGTAAGATCAGAGGTTGGTGTTTTGGTTAAATGGGAATGACTACAGGACGTAATGATAAAAACCTTTTCTCTGGAACACTCAACCTCCATGTCCAGCATGTGACCGTACCTGATCCTACTTTCTTGAAGTACTCCAGGACAAGCTGTTGACATGTCCTCACAGCAGTTGTTGTGTACGAGACATCTGAGATCGCATGAACACAAGTCATCCATGGTCTGACCACACTTGTTCCTACACGATGACGCACCGTGTAGGGTCCGCCCTAACATTGCCGTTCCGGTCTCTGACACGACTTTAGCTTCTGAAGTAATCGTCGCCGGATATGTTTCACTGTTATTCTTTCCTGGTCCATTATCAATAAGTGTGTGCTGGTTCTGCATTGGTACAGTAACTATTTCCGCGTTGACATCAATCTGAGTCTCATTGTCTTTATCAGAAATCATTACCAAAGCCTTTCCGCTCAATAAAGTTTGAACGTGTAACAGCCAAATAGCCACCCAGACGTAGAAGGCTGCCATGACTAAATGTAATAACTGCGGGATGAAGACACGAGCAAACTTTGATGTAGAACTATGTTATCTATCTGAGCTAGAAAAGATGAGGAACAAAATAATCGTTGTTACGTCACATCTCTTCTTACACTATTTGTTATGACGAGGAACACGGCTACTTGTGTTAGAGCTCAAGTGAAGTTCATGGGTTGTAAGGCATGAAGAAACCCTTCAGTTATGTAAGTCGCCTGTTTGTTAGCCATCTGGGGATGTTTAACACAAGAAATAAAAACAACCGAAGAACGCATATAAAGACTAGTAGACAATATAATCAAAGTGTTTGCTGCATTTATGTTTAAATGAATATACTTCTTCTTCTTCTTCTTCTGCGTACGCAGTCAGACAGTAACCATTCTTTTTTCGAAAAAAGCGGCGGTCATCCTGAGGCTGTCGCCACTGCCATAGAGCTTGTCTTGCAGTTCCACTGGTAATGGCCACATCTGCTCTCTCTGATCCTCGTATGTCGGGCAGTTCTGCAGCAGATGTTCAGCGGTCATTTTACCAGTACCGCACGGGCATTCGTCGGTACCACCTATCTTCAATTTGTTGAATAGGTGGTACCTCAGTCTGTTGTGGCCAGTGCGAAGTCTGAAGACAACGACCTGCTCTCTTCGGTTACACTGGTAATAGGCATCGTTTTTTGTGTAACCAGTATGTTCGGTTTCCCATTTGGTCATGTATCTGGCTTTGATAAGCCGTTTTGACTCTTCGTACGTCATACTGCTATCTGTTTGTGGTAGTCTTGCACCTTCTTTTGCCAGTCTGTCTGCCTCCTCGTTGCCTTGGATGTTGCAGTGTGACGGAACCCACTGTACCACTACCCTTTTTGGTGCGGACTGCTGGCACAGTTTGCAGAGTGCTGCTCTTAAGTCATTAAGCTCAGTGTTTTTCTGGCTTTTTAGCGCTGTGACTACGGCGAGATCATCTGTCAGCAGGACTATATGGCTCTTATTTTCATTGTGTGTCGCCATTTCTTCCACTGCCGCCCTCAGTGCCTCTGCCTCCGCTCTGAAATTGCTTGTGTACTTACCAGTAGCGAATGACAGTGTTATTTTTCTGCTATTTGGTAGGTTCAGGAATGCTCCTGCCCCTCCGTTCTGTGTTGTGTTTGTTACAGAACCGTCGGTGTATGCATGGGTCCAGTCCATGCTTGGGTAGCTTTTCGTTATGAAGCTTAGGGTAGTATCTCTCCTTTCTTTTTCCGTCTGGCAGTTTTTGTTTGCAAAACCTGGTATATTTTCTACCACCTCTGGAAATATATCCTGCCTCCAGGTAGGTTTTCGTACAGTAGTGATGGGTTTTGGTGTTGTTAGTGCGTTTATGGGATCTTCGTGCATCTTTGCTTTGGCTATTTCTGCAAAATTTCTCCGCTTTAGTTTCCCATTTCCCAAATTGTTTAGTCTCTGGTGCATTGGATGGTCGGTCAGTCTTCGGAGTTTCTCTGACTGCAGCTGGGCTCTGCAGTCTCTTCTATCGGTCATGGATTGCAGTTTTGTAATCTTTTCAAGTTCTTCAATTGGCGTTGACTTCATGCCACCTGTTATAATTCTCATGGCTTGGTTTTGAAGTTTGTTAACTTTATCGAAGTTCGCCTTCGCTGCTCTTGTCCATGCCGCAATGCCATACTCGAGAACTGGTCTCACTCTTCCAGTGTACAGTTTCTTTAGTATGCCTTCGTCTGCTCCCCAGCTTGTGCCAGTAAGTTTTCTCATGATTGCCATTCTTTCTCTGGCTTTCATTCGGTTTCTCTCAATCTGACTTTTCCATGTCCTGCGCCGATCAAATGTGACTCCCAGATAGGTTGGGTTGTCGTTTTGCTGCAGGATTTTGCCATTTAGACTTAATTTGGTACTTTGGGGTTTTAATGAAAGCGAGAATATTGTGCATGTGGTTTTCTCCTCGTTTATTTTGACCAGCCATGAGTTCGCCCCCTCTTCCAGAGATGTTAGGGACGTCTGCATCCGATTTCTTGCTATGGTGAGATTCTTTTCAGAGGTCCACATAGCCAGATCGTCTGCAAACATTGAGCTATGGACTCTTCTTGGTATATTCTCTGTAATATCGTTTGTATATACCAGGAAGAGTGTGGGTGACAATACTCCCCCTTGGGGTACTCCCTGCTCGAGTGTCACCTTTTTGCTCATCTGCCCTTGTACTTGGACTCTGGCCGTTCTTTGTTTGAGGTAGTGGTTGATCCACTTGTACATTTTCCCACAAACGTCACTTCTTCTTAGCTTGACTCTAAGTCCGTCTTTCCAGACTTTGTCAAATGCCTTTTCCAGATCCACCCAAACAGCTCTTCGCTAATGTCTGTATGCTTATCTGCAGGGACCTCGATGTGGTTTGCTCTGGCATAGTGATCGACAAAGGCTTTTGCGGCTTTCTTACCTGTGATCAAGTTCTCGCCCTGCTTGATAGTAATTTGTTTATTTGACGGGGTTTCGTCGTTCATGGCTCTGACTAGCTTCCATAGCTTGTTCCCGTCTTTGTCTAGGTTTAGACTTTCCGTTTTATTTTTCCAGCTGAATATACTTCAACACAATAGACTTAACAGAACCAAACAACATATAGCTTCAACTGCAACATGTAAAATAGCAAACCAATAGTATCGCCATGATGGTGAATACGGACAGTTAATTGTAATTTAGTCAAATTAAAACTGCTGCTATTACAACACAGTACAAGCATAAATATTCGATTTTTTACGTGATGTACATACGTCATGTTGTTATTGTTATTGTTGTTGACTGTCTGCAATAAGTAGATTTACTCTTTTTGTGCAGCCTAAAAAGGACGTTAACTTACGGTTTTTTGTAGCTTTCAACAAATCACGAGCGTGCTGATAAAGGTTGACGAATCTCCCAGGCGGTTGTGCTATGCTTGGCTTCATCACGTGTAGCTCACGTCGATCCCTCACCTTGTTATCCAGGCTGCTGTGACAATAACCGGTTGCCAGGTAGGTCTGCGGAGAAGTCGAGGTGTTGGCTTCGTCCAGTATATTTTGCTTGACTATGACTTACGTTTCTGATCAGTATGTTGTGCTTGACCAGACGTTAGTCTTCCTCACCCAAAAATATGTGAAATAATTTACACTTGTATGACATCTGCAGTTGAATCACAGAGTTGTATCCCCATACGCGGTCAATTAGCGTGGACCATAAAGCGCTACTGGTTTCCGTAGTTGCGTTTTTGTATCTTGTGTGTTTAAATGTAAGCTTTACAAATGTATTAAAATTATCGCAATCAAAATGACTTCATTCTAAACTTTAAATCATGGAAATTATATTGAACAAATTAGGAAATAATTTAAGGTAAATAACGATAGAAATGTCTACTTCCTAATTTATGTCTTCTCCAGAAAATGTTCATCAGTGGATGTTTAGAAACTTAGCAGCCATTTCTGTGTCGTGAAGAATATCAGCCGGATGTTATAGTCGCAAGTTGCATTAGCTTAGTTAAGGTTGGCGTGGTTTCAAATGATTGACTTTTTTTATGACACATCAGTCCTGCAGTGAAATATGAAAGGAGGGCTAACAGATGTTTTTGGATTTGTCATTTTCTTTTCATACAGCGGTTATTTTTCCAATCCACGTTACGTCTTTATACAATTTCAAATGCATTTTAAGTGGGCTCCTATAAAATGCATGCATACAAAATAGTGTATCTTTATTTTTTTTTAAATGGTCTTCCTCTGTATTCATCTCATCATCGTATTGTAATGAGGGTATACACCCCGTCATTGCACTACGTTGATGTTGTTGTTTGCGAATGCCCCCACAATGTGTAGAGTACTCTTGTTTGCGCAGTTGTGCTATGCTTGGCTTCATCTGCGTGTCACTCACTACTACGGGGATTACGCCGATCTTTCACCTCGTTAACCAGGCTCCATGAAAACAGCGCATTTCCAAAGAGAGCTACTAGGAAGCCGAGGTGAGGGTCTTGGCTAGTATGCTTTGCCTAACTCTGACTAACATGTATGATCAGTATATTTTACCTGACCAGACGTTAGTCTCCCTCCCCTGTGTACTATGTTAAGTGTGATCAACTCAGTAATGCGCTGTGCTGATAGTGTTCTTCTTCTTCTTCTTCTTTTTCTTTTTCTTCTTCTTCTTCTTCTTCTTCTTCTTCTTCTTCGTACGCTGTCAGACGTCAACTTGAATTTGTTCGAAGAAAGCAGCTGTCATCCTGAGGCTGTCGACACTGCCATAGAGCTTGTCTAGTGTTGGCCACATGTGCTTTCTCTGGTCCTCGTATGTCGGGCAATTTTGCAGCAGGTGTTCAGCGGTGATAGTGTTCAACTCGTCATTGCAAATCGAGATGCAAATTCTAGTCCCTTCTGCCAAATTGAAATGGACGGATATGGGACTCTCTCTCGAGGGCACATAGTTTGTTGGAGATGGTAGACCACAAATGCTCCGACAGAGCCCGGTGGTGCACTGATTCGTGAATTGCCAACTCAGCTTTGCACTATCCCAAACGTGTCATTTATCTGTTGCACATCTGAAACACGGCGATGTTGATGGATACGAATTCCTCACGATGCGTCAAACGTTTGTGGTGATGGTAAGCGCCCCAGGGGATTCAAAGAATTATATTAGCTCGGCACTGTACATCGTCTAATGCGACACGCGCCCTTCCGTGGGTATGAGAATGATACATTTTAGGTTTCTAACCGAGATGGGAAGAAATCCACGTCAACCCCAACACTATTGTCTAGAATTCACACGAGCTAATCGCTCAGGGAAACATTAAAAACAATTAAAAAAATAATAATAATAGTAACACTAATAATAACTAGCTGAACCGTGCAGAACATGTGCCCGATATAAATAATATAACTACAATCCTGCCTTCGTAGCTCCAGTTCGCATTTTCATCGCCGTATTCTTTTGACGTGCATTTGTCCTGTTCTTTCTCACAGTTCTATATTAGTGACTTTATCATGCCATTGTATTCCCTCAGTTTGGTTCAAGCGTCCATTGATGAAAGCCTGGGCCATGTTAGATGTACTTTCCTTTGTTCCTGACGTCACAGAGTCCTACAATAGAGGGAGATGACAATGTATTTGAAGATCTGTGTATTTTTGTGGTATAAGTTTTTCTTTTTATATCCATAAATTCGCATAACGCAATAAAAGACTCTTTACCTTGTGTAATATTCTTAATTTGAAATATATCAATACCTCCGAATTTACATTGATACCAAGATATATGAATGAGTCTACCCCTAGCAGTATCGTCTCTCTCAATAAAATCTCAAATATTGTATCTGTTCTCTGTGAACACTCAACGTAATTTGAGGAAGCATTCAGTAAGCATATTCATTTCATTTTCCATTTGGTTGTGGTTATGAGATAGAAGAGCCAATTCATCAGCCACGCCCAGATCATCATTTGGTTGTGGTTATGAGATAGAAGAGCCAATTCATCAGACACGCCCAGATCATCATTTGGTTGTGGTTATGATATAGAAGAGCCAATTCATCAGCCACGTCCAGATCATCATTTGGTTGTGGTTATGAGATAGAAGAGCCAATTCATCAGCCACGCCCAGATCATCATTTGGTTGTGGTTATGAGATAGAAGAGCCAATTCATCAGCCACGCCCAGATCATCATTTGGTTGTGGTTATGAGATAGAAGAGCCAATTCATCAGACACGCCCAGATCAGCATTTGGTTGTGGTTATGAGATAGAAGAGCCAATTCATCAGACACGCCCAGATCATCATTTGGTTGTGGTTATGAGATAGAAGAGCCAATTCATCAGACACGCCCAGATCATCATTTGGTTGTGTTTATGAGATAGAAGAGCCAATTCATCAGACACGCCCAGATCATCATTTGGTTGTGGTTATGAGATAGAAGAGCCAATTCATCAGCAAGGTTCAGATCACAATTTTAATTTACAGAAGACGTGTTCTTTATAATCCAATCAACAGCCAGGGGAAAGAGGAATGGTGATAAGAGGCAGCTCTGTCTCACCTCAGTTCTTATCTCAACGGTCTCCGAAAGGTCTCTATCATGTAGATCTTTAGAGTTCTTCTTAATTATGTTAGTGAACTTCGTGGGCGCTCAATAGTGCCTGAGCAATTTACAAAGTGATTCCTTGTCTAAACTATTAAATGTCTTCTCATGATTTACGAATCCGATATAAAGTTATGCATTCCAGTCTACACACTTCAACAGATATTCAGAGTTATCTGTCAACATATAATCTATTTTGTGAAAACCTGCCTGCTTGTTCCTCAATTGTTTATCTTTGACCTCTTTCAAATACCCAAAAATGATCCAGATTAATCTTTTACCCCTATAAGCTGGACTCCGTTGCAGATCCCTTGTTTTCTAGTAATTTAACAAGTCTTTCTTTCAATCTGCTGGTGGTTTTCTCTATATAAAACTGCAAAACTGTTTTGGATGCTTCTGCTTAGACACCATTTGGGTCAGTGGGTTTACTATCTTTATGAAATAAAATAGCTTTCTAGATATATTTTCTAGCTGGCTTCACACAATTAACCGACTGAATGTCTGAAGGATATTCTGGAACTGGTTAATTTAAAACGTCATGGAAATGTTATACCTATTTCCTCAAATGCTCTTTGTGTTGTTGAGCAAATCCTTTAACATCTTTGATAAATCAATTTCTTGCATACAATTTCCTGTCAGTGTTTTTATTTGTTCATCAATCTTTCTTATTTGGTTTTGGTCCTGAATAGGATGTATGTGGCAATATGTCGTAGATTATAGCACGGTTTTGGTGCCTACTCTTTTCAGAGCAACACATATGATTTCAACACATCTGTGATGCCAAGGGTGCATATAAAATAGTTAGACCTATACAAGATCGCAATAAACTGATTCAAATATAAGAGAGGGAAATGTCCGACAGAAGTCCAAAACATTCGGTCTGGTTGGACAGAGTACTGCTTGAATTATATAAGCATGAGGATCGAGGTGATCCAGGAAATGCAATCGTCCCCGAAACGAATATGTTAGAGGAGAATCAATTGATACCAAGAGAGGAAGTAACTCAAGCGGTGAAGATGCTAAAAAAGGGGAAATATGTGGGTGTGGGTAACATCACATCAGAGCTCCTACAAATGGGAGGTGAGCTAATAATTTAGGCTCTGACTTAATCTGTAACATAATTTGGCGGATAGGAGATGGCCAACCATCTGGACGAGACAGTGGTCTTACCGCTGTCTAAATCAGGGAACCTAAAGATGTAACAGAACAATAGAACAATTAGCCTCATTTGTCATCTTCGGCCTAAATCAGGGAACCTAAAGATGTGACAGAACTATAGAACACTTAGCCTCACTAGTCATCCTAGGACTAAATCAGGAAATCTAAAGATGTGTCAGAACTATAGAACAATTAGCCTCACTAGTCATCCTAGCAAAGTTCTCTTAAGAATAATCTTCAACAGATTAAAATCACAGGTAGAGAATGCCCTTGCCGAAGAGCAAGCATGTTTTCAAGCAGGAAAAAGCACCACTGAACATATATTTAATTTGCGAATATTGAATGAGAGATACTGATCAACAAATATATCATGTCTTCATCGATTTCAAAAAGGTGTACGACAGAGTATGGCATACGGAGCTATGGACAACAATGAAGCATTACAAGATGAATAGTAATATTGTGAAGGTAATTGGTAACCTTAATGAAAAGGCGTCGTGCAGTTTATGTAGACGGAATACTAGGCGAATGGCTGCTTACGTCTGTTGGGATGAGACAGGGTTGTATACTCTCTCCAACACTCTTCAATGTATGTTGGGGTGAGACGTGGTTGTATACTCTCTCCAACACTCTTCAATGTATGTTGGGGTGAGACAGGGTTGTATACTCTCTCCAACACTCTTCAATGTCTGTTGGGGTGAGACATGGTTGTATACTCTCTCCAACACTCTTCAATGTATGTTGGGGTGAGACATGGTTGTATACTCTCTCCAACACTCTTCAATGTCTGTTGGGGTGAGACATGGTTGTATACTCTCTCCAACACTCTTCAAAGTCTGTTGGGTGAGACATAGTTGCATGCTCGGAGAGTGTATTCTAAAGCATAATGAAGACGGTTCTGGAGATACATGTTGGTACGGTCAGCATAGGTGACCAGACGATTACAGACCTACAATTTGCAGATGATATAGAAGGTCTGACAGACACGGAACCTGAACTTTATGAACTGATTAGTAGATTGGACATAACGGCGCAGAACTATGGCATGGAGATAAATGCAGATAAAACAAAGCTGATGGCTAATAACACAGAATAATTTACATAT
Source organism: Ariolimax columbianus (assembly GCA_036924085.1). Classification (NCBI taxonomy): domain Eukaryota; kingdom Metazoa; phylum Mollusca; class Gastropoda; order Stylommatophora; family Arionidae; genus Ariolimax; species Ariolimax columbianus. The sequence continues at coordinate 5,108,306 of JAVGWX010000008.1, forward strand.
GAGATAAAAGCAACTTGTCATTAACTCGAAGTTGTAGACCGGTTCATGTATCTGTGATCACTGATCAGTGTCGGCGGCTCCCAGCCTGAGATAGCTGCCATAATAGTACAGACAACAAGGGCGGCACTTACGAGTTTGAAACGCAAATGGCAAGATAAGCGGCTCGCTCTCAGCATAAAAGTTATACTAATGCGATCATTGGTGCTCTCAATATTGTTGTATGCCTGTGAGATTTGGACCACTACTGCGGATATCCAGTGCAGAATACATGCAATCGCAATGAGGTGCTTTAGAAGACTCTTCAATGTTACATATAAGGATCGTGTCACGAACGTAGAAATACAATGAAGAGTGGAACACGAAATCTGGCCTTTCGATTATTTATTTACAGCTATCAAAAGGCGAAAGATGGCTTGGTATTGGCACGTCACGAGGTCCAGCAGAATTACACATTTGATGCTGCATGGTTCCGTTCCAGGAACAAGAGTGCGGGGTTGTCTAGAGACAAAAGTCAAACCTTCGTCTCGGAGAGGTACGACTGACAGCAGCGGACAGAGTGAGATGGCGTGGGATTGAGGCAGTGTCTTCAAGTGTGCCCCAACAACCTGATGGGTTACGGGATGAACTGAACTGAACTGAACTGAACTGAACGTTCTTGGGCATGTGTTTTTTTTCCAATACTTTACTTAATATCTTTCCAGGTAGATCAATTGGAGGTCATATTTGCTCTCCGGTTCTTGGATGAGCGGCACCATGCATTCAACCGCCCGCTCTGCGCTGCGTATGTAGACATAAAGGCTACATTCGATTCGGTCGATAGGTCAGTTCTCTGGAAAGCCCTGAACGGTATCAGAACTCCTGCCCCATTGCTGACCTTGATAAGGGAGCTAAATATGAACATTGGTAGCAGAGTCAGCCTAGGTAGCCCTCTCTTGATAAGGGAGCTACACGTGAACACTGGTACCAGAGTCAGCCTATATAGCACTCTCTTGATAAGGGAGCTAAACGTGAACACTGGTACCAAAGTCAGCCTATGTAGCACTCTCTTGATAAGGGAGCTACACGTGAACACTGGTACCAGAGTCAGCCTATGTAGCACTCTCTTGATAAGGGAGCTACACGTGAACACTGGTACCAGAGTCAGCCTATGTAGCACTCTCTTGATAAGGGAGCTAAACGTGAACACTGATACCAGAGTCAGCCTATGAAGCACTCTCTTGATAAGGGAGCTACACGTGAACACTGGTACCAGAGTCAGCCTATGTAGCACTCTCTTGGATATGTTCCCAAAATCTTCAAGGGCTAGGCTGGGTTGTGTCCTTGCATCTGATCTTTTCTGCCGAGCCATCGACTTGATTCTACACCGCTTCACTTCCACCATCCTAGCATTGCCATGGACCAAACACGCATCATAGATCTCTTATATGCTGATGACATAGCTCTAGTCGGCCCAGCCAATGCAGCTCTGCAAGTCTCTCGAAAAGCTGGATCTTGAAACATCAAACCTGGGTCTATCAATATCCTCGGCCAAAACAAAAATTCAGAACCTTTGCTCCGACACTACGTCCTCCCGACATTGTTGTCCATGGTCACAGGATGCAGTGCACCAATGGATTAACAAACCTAGGGAGTTCTTATTTATCCGATGGACGCAGTGCGCCTGACATGCTAATGCGGATCAGGCTTGCTGCTTCCGCTGTGAACGATCTTCGCAGGTTGTAGAATAATGGCAGACTCTCTCTCGGATCCACAATTTGAATTTATCCGATTTGTGTGATTCTTGTCTTCATGTATCGTTCAGAAACGTGGACCCTACTTTAACAGGACAATTCAAGATTCGATGCTTTCCATATGCGCAACCAGCGACGCATCCTCGGAATACATTAGTTCGATTTCGTCCGTAATATCGGTGTGTCTGCAAAGACGAGTCTTCCCTCCATCTCGGAGTCGTCCCTCCATCTCGGAGTCTCTGGTCCGCCGTCGTCATTACCTCTGTTTTGTCATTTGGTTCGACTGGACCAGGAACTACCGATTCACCAGATAATCTCTTAGTCTGCTATGTTTAACAACGTATTCCCACCGGCTGGCTGCAGCCGTGGGAGGGGCCATAGCCGTTATAAATGGCAGAGACAGATAGCAGTCACTCCTTCGGCACTGAACGAGGTTTGGCTACAAGCCCAAACGGTTGGACATAGTAGTGGTTGATCCCTACAAGCCTCAGTGGTTGGACATAGTAGAGGTCGATCCCTACAAGCCTCAGCGGTTGGGCATGGTAGAGGTCGATCCCTACAAGCCTCAGCGGTTGGACATGGTAGAGATCGATCTATACAAGTCTCAGCGATTGGACATGGTTGAGGTCGATCCCCACAAGCCACAGCGGTTGAACATGATAGAGGTCGATCCCTACAAGCCTCAGTGGTTGGACATAGTAGTGGTCGATCCAAACAAGCCTCAGCGGTTGGACATAGTGGTGGTCGATCCCTACAAACCTCAGCGGTTGGACATAGTGGTGGTCGATCCCTACAAGCCTCAGCGGTTGGACATAGTGGTGGTCGATCCCTACAAGCCTCATCGGTTGAACCTGGTAGTGGTCGATCCCTACAAGCCTCAGCGGTTGGACATGGCAGTGGTCGATCCGCCCAAGCCTCAGCGGTTGGAACTGGTCGATCCCTACAAGCCTCAGCGGTTGGACCTGGTCGATCCCTACACGCCTCAACGGTTGGACCTGGTCGATCTCTACAAGACCCAGCAGTTGGACATGGTCGATCCCTATAAGCCTCAACGGTTGGACCTGGTCGATCCCTATACGCCTCAGCAGTTTGACATGGTAGTGGTCGATCCCTACAAGCCTCAGCGGTGGGACCTGGTAGTGGTCGACCCTACAAGCCTCAGCGGTTTTACTTGGTCGATCCCTACAAGCCTCAGCGGTTGGACCTGGTCGATCTCTACACGCCTCAGCGGTTGGACCTGGTCGATCCCTACAAGCCTCAACGGTTGGACCTGGTCAATCCTTACAAGCCCCAGCAGTTGGACATAGTAGTGGTCGATCCCTACAAGCCTCAGCGGTTGGACATAGTAGTGGTCGATCCCTACAAGCCTCAGCGGTTGGACATAGTAGTGGTCGATCCCTACAAGCCTCAGCGGTTGGACATAGTAGTGGTCGATCCCTACAAGCCTCAGCGGTTGGACATGGTATTGGTCGATTCCTACAAGCCTCAGCGGTTGGACATGGTCGATCCCTACAAGCCTCAGCGGTTGGACATAGTAGTGGTCGATCCCTACAAGCCTCAGCGGTTGGACATGGTATTGGTCGATCCCTACAAGCCTCAACGGTTGGACCTGGTCGATCACTATACGCCTCAGCAGTTGGACATAGTAGTGGTCGATCCCTACAAGCCTCAGCGGTTGGACCTGGTAGTGGTCGATCCCTACAATCCTCAGCGGTTTTACCTGGTCGATCCCTACAAGCCTTAGCGGTTGGACATGGTAGTCACCCAACGAGCCCTAGATTCCTGGGCGAATATTATTATTATTATTTCCAGTATGGCTAAGCAATGATATTTCTATTTTCGTGTTCTAAACTTGGAAATTCTTATTTTTTATCTAGCAACAAATGCCAAAACGACAATTTTTTCACAATTTAAAGATTGCGTAATATCCTCCAACGACCAACGTGGTACTCTCTATGGCTACATTCTTTAGTATGCCGGAAAATGTAGGTGCTAAATTGTGAATGCACTTGTGGAAAAGGAAATACAAAGTAGAGATTGTTCTGGTTATGGCTCACATTGATTTAAATTACAAAAAGGTCGAATATAAAAAAAAAATCGCTAAACATCTGCTGCAAAATTGCCCGACATACGAGGACCAGAGAAAGCACATGTGGCCATCACCAGTTACAACACTAGACAAGCTCTATGGCAGTGTCGACAGCCTCAGGATGACCGCTACTTTCTTCGAACAAAAACAGATTGACGTTTGACAGCGTACGAAGAAGAAGAAGAAGAAGAATCACCTTTTAGACTTACATGTTTGAGTGGAAGCGTCAAAGTATTAAATGTTTGTATATTTAGTATAGAGTTAGGAAGACCTGTTGTGCAGCCTAAATATATGCTTACAGCTAGTAAGCCGAACCTGAAACAAGATAGAACTATGAAACAATATAAAACCACATATGAAGGAAAAGATACTAAAAAAACAAACCGCTCCCATTATATTCTGAGCTGAACAGGAACATTAGAAAGATTGCCATGTAGGATATTGGATAATTACAAAACTTTAAGGTGAAATAAACACGAGCACAACACACCAGTAATAGAAAAAGACAGAACATCTGCAAAGAAAGGGAAATAACAATATAGATGGGTGGACAACTCAAAGAAACACTGAACATAAATCCATCATAATCCTAAAATTGACGTGAATCCACCGACATAACAAGGAGCAACATTTGATACAAATGTCAACACAACGTATTTGGTCTGAACTGAATACGTATATTGTTTCAATGGTATTTACACAAATCTCTGAGATTTGTAGAGTTGGTAAGGTTAGGAGTAGATGCTTGGTACGTTCTAGACATATGGCGAGATATTGTTTCTGGGTTTAATGAGTAGAGTTAACATGAGCTAACAACTAATAACGGACGCACGCTTGTGTGTGGTGTTCGAGAATTGTTTGATGTCTTTGATCCAGCATCAAATGTTTAATACTCTTCTGTACGAGAATGTAATGTTTATTATTTTGATTTTGCTGTTTTTTGTTTAATGAGCACAATGAGTAAGATTTCTCTTATGTGCGCCCTGAAAATAAGGCGTTATGTGACTGGTTGTATAAGCTTTCCTCATATCACGAGCGTGATGATGAAGGTGGTCCCCCAGGCGGTTGTGCTATGCTTGGCTGTATCTGCGTAACGATCACTACTACGGGGATCATATCGATCTAGTCCTCGTCAGCCAGATTGCCTTTAAAACAACAAGTTTCCAGGGAACGTTACATGGGCGAGAGATAGTGGTCTTGGTCAGATACTAGTAAACCAGATGACCCGTACAGAACATCCGCCCGTTATAAAGATTACTGAATCCATTCATGCCACTTGTATGGTTGTCTCGACTTTGAGTGTTTAGATCTGCCCCTACTTCTGTTGTCCTGACGATTCCAGAGCAGATAATGTTTTGTGATGTTATCAGAGGGTGTCCATAATGTTGTCATTTTCATTGCCAATCTTTTATTGTCATGCATAGTCCTTCTGACATTTGCCCTATTCTTTCCAATAGTTTTATATTAGTGGCTTTATCATACCATTGCATTCCGTCAGTTTGGTGCAATCGTCCATTGATGAAAGCCTGTATCTATTTAGTTGTGCTTTTCTTTGCTCGCAACATCCCAGAGCCGTACAATAATGTAAATAAGACATTTTATTTGAAGATCTGTATTTTTGTGGCAGAATTATTTATTTCATTTTCCAGAAATTGACATAACGCAATAAAAGCCTATTTGCCTTTTGTAGTATTCTTAATATGAGATCTATCAGTACTTCCGAACTTGTCTATATTGGTACCAAGATATATGGGTGAAACTACCTCTAGCATTATCGTGAACCCCAAACAATTATCCTGCCGTTTGGTGTTTTTATTCGCAAATACTATATCTGTTCTTTGTGATTACTCGACTTAATTTTAGGAATCATTCAGTAAGCAGATTTATTTTATTTAGCATTCGGTTTTGGATATGAGACAGAAAAGCCAATTCATCAGCCACGCCCAGATAATAATTTTTTTCGTCAGAAAAAGCCATGTTCTTTATAATCCAGTCAACAGCTGGTGGAAAGAGGAATGGTGGTAAGAGGCAGCTCTGTCTCACCCCATTTCTTATCTCTTGGGTCTCCAAAAGTTCTTCATCTTGTAGAGCTCTACAGTTTAAAAAAAATTATTTTTGGGAACATTTGGGACGCTCAGTAATGCCCGAGCAATTTCCAAAGTGATTTCCTGTCTAAACTATGAAATATCTTCTCATAATTTACGAATTCGACATACAGTTATGCATTCCAGTCTACGCCATGTTGAACAATTCATAGCGATACATTTTTCTGGTCAACATATAATATATTTTGTCAAAAGCTGCCTGCTCGTTCCTCAACAATTTTTCTATGACCTCTTTAAGTCATTCTAAAACAATTCAGGTCAATCTTATACCTTAAAAAAATGGGCTCCGTTGCAGAATATTCGTCTTCCAGTAATTGAACTATTAAGTATTTCTTGCAGTCTGCTGGTGTTTTCTCTATATGAAAATGAATAACTCTGTTAAAGTTTTAATGTCTGTTTTGATTTTTTTTACTGATACACCATCTAGTTCAGTTGGTTTACTATCTTACAGAAGTAAAATAGCTTCCCAGATTTCTTCTCTAGTTGGCTTCATACAATTAGACGATTGAATGTCTGAGGATATTCTGGAACTGGCTAATTTAATACGTCATGAAAATGGTATGCCTATATCCTCATACGATCTTTGTGTTGCTATGTAAATCTTCTAACATATTTAATTATCAATGTTCTTGCATATATTTTCCTGTCAGCACTTTCCTTTTTCCATCATTCTTCGTCTTTGCCGTTGGTCCTGAATAGCATATATTTTGTAATTTTCGTAGATTATTTCAAGGCTGCAGTACTTGCGCTTTTTTGGTTCAACAAATTCGATTTCAACACATTTTAGGGACATGATGTACCTTCCCTTTTAGATCTTTAATCTATGAGCCTGACAGCATTGTTGCAGTAAGTTTTTAGGGCCACCACTTAGAGGTGGAATATGGTATTGGTCAGTTATGGATCACTGACCCTGATGGAAGCATCTAGGTATGAGTCACTGGCTGCTGTCACATTTCTAATTCACTGCTGCATCTTTGGTTATGTCCATCACTTATGGCGTACACAATTAAAAAAAATAACAGTATTTTAGCAATTAAAGATTTGTTATTGGCAATAACGTAGACTATTGTGATGTTACAATGTAGAACTGTGTGAATAGAAGACAAGAAAGAAATTATTAATACAATTTTTAAAAATACAAACGTAATGGCTATATATATATATATATGGTTTATACTTTCATTTGGCTATTTGGAACCAAATATACTGTAGGCCAATGATCATACAAATTGTCTTTGGCATCTATTGCTTGGAAGGAATCTAACTAAAATAAGGTTACAAATTAAAGAAGTCACAATTCAATATATATACTAATTTTACATTTCAAAATAAATTGCACTTTCAATTTTTTTTGTTCAGTAAATGAAGTAACCATTACCAATTTATGTAGTTTGATCTACACATTTCTTGTGTCAGTTTTTGACACACACAGTTTCCACTGCGTAGGCTGATCTGCGTTTCAGAAGGTCCATGAAGCATACATTTGATGTAGATTTAGATGTAAATGTGATGGCAACGCCAAAGAGATTCTGACTCAAAACATCACTCAATAGATTAGATATTTTTATTTGGAACACATCGTTTATTGCCTAGAGGAGTTATATTACACGTGTGGATATGAAACGTACATTCCAGCAGCCGTTGTTAATTTTCAGCTTTTCTGCTATGGGTTGATTTCTGACGTAATCTCTTTATTGACTGATTGGCATATTTATGCGAGTCATATAATGACGAAGATGATGGTGTCATTTTGTATACTCCGCAAAGGACGGTTGAAACATATATTTCTGATTTATCCTGAGAAATAAACTGGATTTAAATCAACCCTTAAATATAGAGTTCGGACACCTACTTCTGGTATGCATGATTGCCCTAAGCGTGATATTTCTAGCTGCTGTATATTTCGTCTTATCGGAATTGTAGGACTCACGGGTAAAAAACGATGAGCTTTTTACCAAAAATAAAAATATGGATTAGTTTGAAGTGTTTTCTCCCTGTCTTTCTGTACTGACACTGTATCTTCTTAGAAGGCACATTAGTTCTTCTTCTTCTTCTTCTTCTTCTTCTTCTTCTTCTTCTTCGTACGCAGTCAGACAGTAACCATTATTTTTTCGAAAAAAGCGGCGGTCATCCTGAGGCTGTCGCCACTGCCATAGAGCTTGTCTTGCAGTTCCAATGGTGATGGCCACATCTGCTCTCTCTGATCCTCGTATGTCGGGCAGTTCTGCAGCAGATGTTCAGCGGTCATTTTACCAGTACCGCACGGGCATTCGTCGGTACCACCTATCTTCAATTTGTTGAATAGGTGGTACCTCAGTCTATTGTTGCCAGTGCGAAGTCTGAAGACAACGACCTGCTCTCTTCGGTTCAACTGGTAATAGGCATCGTTTTTGGTGTAACCAGTATGTTCGGTTTCCCATTTGGTCATGTATCAGGCTTTGATAAACCGTTTTGACTCTTCGTACGTCATACTAGTATCTTTTTGTGGTAGTCTTGCACCTTCTTTTGCCAGTCTGTCTGCCTCCTCGTTGCCTTTGATGTTGCAGTGTGATGTGACCCACTGTACCACTACCCTTTTTGGTGCGGACTGCTGGCACAGATTGCAGAGTGCTGCTCTTAAGTCATTAAGCTCAGTGTTTTTTTGACTTTTTAGCGCTGTGACTACGGCGAGAGCATCTGCAAGCAGGACTATATGGCTTTCATTTTCATTGTGTGTCACCATTTCTTCCACTGCCGCCCTCAGTGCCTCTGCCTTCGCTCTGAAATTGCTTGTGTACTTACCAGTAGTGAATGACAGTGTTATTTGTCTGCCATTTGGTAGGTTCAGGAATGCTCCTGCCCCTCCGTTCTGTGTAGTGTTTGTTACAGAACCGTCGGTGTATGCATGGGTCCAGTCCATGCTTGGGTAGCTTTCCGATATGAAGCTTAGGGTAGTATCTCTCCTTTCTTTTTCAGTCTGGCAGTTTTTGTTTACAATACCTGGTATATTTTCTACCACCTCTGGAAATCTATCCTGCCTCCAGGTAGGGTTTCGTACAGTAGTGATGGGTTTTGGTGTTGTTAGTGCGTTTATGGGATCTTCGTGTATCTTTGCTTTGGCTATTTCTGCAAAGTTTCTCCGCTTTAGTTTCCCATTTCCCAAATTGTTTAGTCTCTGGTGCATTGGATGGTCAGTCAGTCTTCGGAGTTTCTCTGACTGCAGCTGGGCTCTGCAGTCTCTTCTATCGGTCATGGATTGCAGTTTTGTAATCTTTTCAAGTTCTACAATTAGCGTTGACTTCATGCCTCCTGTTATAACTCTCATGGCTTGGTTTTGAAGTTTGCTAACTTTATCGAAGTTCGCCTTTGCTGCTGTTGTCCATGCCGCAGTGCCATACTCGATGACTGGTCTCACTCTTCCAGTGTACAGTTTCTTTAGTATGCCTTCGTCTGCTCCCCAGCTTGTGCCATCAAGTTTTCTCATGATTGCCATTCTTTCTCTGGCTCTCATTCGGTTTCTCTCGATCTGACTTTTCCATGTCATGCGCCGATCAAATGTGACTCCCAGATAGGTTGGGTTGTCGTTTTGCTGCAGGAATTTGCCATTTAAGCTTAATTTGGTATTTTTGGGTTTTATTGAAAGCGAGAATATGCACATTACTTCGAAATGGTGTCAAAGTGGGTGTCCTGGCCGGCGTTAGTATCTTCACTGTCAACTTGTTCTGTGTTGGTCACCATCGATATAGTGTGTTATCTCCGATCGTCGTTTTAGCAACGTCATCACTTGACCTCTGTGGCCTTGCGGTTATATTTACTTGTTGCAGACTTTAGGAGTTAACCCAGAGAGCAAATCAGGAGCCGGAATCCGTTAGGTGCCAAGTAGTATAGACCTGTCACTCCATTCAATACATCGGCTATATGGAGAAGGGGGATCTTTTACTGTGCAACATCGGTCCTCACTTCAAGTGTGTGCCTGATTAGTACATTACTCTGCAAAGGGACACACATGTTAAAAGTCATTACCATAGGTAAACAAATGTAATTGTTTTAAATATATTTATTAAATACAATTCATATAGTATTAAATCACAAATAATGCCTATTCATAGCTGATGTAATTACGATAAAAAAAGTTAAGAGATTTCATTAGATAATTGTGAAAAAAATTGGGTATTTGAGAGTTGAAAATACATTTTGAGATTCGTCTTTTTTTGTCATCTCACTTTCTACTGGGTTGTACCCTGTTGTCGAGGTATGCATTTGTCTTTCCGCTCTGTCGTGGCCCAAGTGACACGTATCCGTAGTTAACGGCGGCTGTTTTAACGCCATCTATCCACTTTTTTCTCTGTATAACTTTTGCCCTCTTTCCTAATGTTCTTCTGTAGACGGTTGCATGAATAGGGTGGTCTGGTTCCATTCTCACAATGCCATCAAACCATATCTTTGTCTGGTGTTCGATGAAATTTAGATAGGACATTGTTCGAACCTATTCCCGAATATGTGTATTTCTGATTTGGTCTCTTGTGGTGTTTTTAGTGACCTTTCGTAGGCAACACATTATTCCGGCTGGCTAACTTTCGTTCCTTAGCGCTATGCAAAGCTAAGGTAGCACAGAGTAAAGATAAAGATACTATATATCATCTGCATTTTTTCGTTTGAAGGAAAATCTTGGGGTGTATTAGTAGTGGAGATACATGGTAAGTGAAAGTGCTAGCCCTTTGCACTATCGTATTTATTTCTCTATCAAGTCTGCAGTCTCCATTAAAAACAGTTCATAATAACCTAAATTCTTGCACCTGCTTGATTGTTTCATCATTAACATGAATATAAAGTGCAGTGTGCTTCTACTTTTACTCGGTGTCTCAATTGTTGATGTTCTGACAACCATGTCTGACACACAATGAAACAGGAAACCACTCAGACATGTCGAATGTTGTTCTTACAGTAGGACTCTAGAAGTCCTGGTTTAGGGCTTTAATGTTATCACGAAGACGACCTTGCAGTCCAAATTCAGTTAGGATCTTCTGTAAATCTCCTGTTGACTATCGAATGTCTTTCCTTGTCCTTTGAATATAAGGCTGCTGTTACCATGTATTCTATAGGCCGTTCACATTTGTATCTCAATGTAAATTTTGCGTCAAAGCAGCTCTTACCTTTCCCAAACACCAAACTGATTATTTTCTAGTTGGGATTCCAGTATTGGTCCTTGATCTTCTTTCTCACTATCATACATTAACATGAATATGATTAAAAAACAAAAAAATATATAAACTAACGAATCATTATTTATATATATATATATATATATATATATATATATATATATATATATATATATACTATAACCTATACTATAACATACATATGAACTACAATAGGTGGTTTTATGCAATAGCTTTTGATGGTTCATCAAAGATCTATTATACCCAGTATTCTTGCCGCTGCACTCTCCTATCTGTACACTCAGCACACATTCATTAACTCTTCTTCGAAATGGGATTACATATATCACTTCACAGACTCATAAGACTCTGTACATTCACATACGATCAGATCACTTGCAATCAGATCATCTGAGCATTCTCAAATACTAAGATCACTTCACGTATTCACGCAAATCTGTACACTCGTGTAACCATTCTTTTCCATGGTGGCCTACACATATGACACACATTCATATTTCGTCCTTATACGATCTATACACTTGTGTAACCGTTCAGAACATACATCGTTCCCAGGGTGCTCTACACACACGACACACATTCAGGTCTCTTACTGTTCACAGGGTGTCAACCATAAGCACCTATTGGGCGACTAGCTTAAACTCGAGGTGTATGAAAACGTACTCACTCCCAGGCTCCTGACAGGCTCACAGTCAATCTCTTGGCCAGTCACCTGAGTTCATCATTGCAGAGTATTGTATAGTCACAAGCAGCAACTTGGCTGTCCAATGGTCTTCTGTTGGCAGTTTAACCTAGCCATCACTCCAATTTGGACTCTCCCTAACTAATTGTTGTTGGTTGACTAACGACGAATCACTGTCACTCTAAATGTCATAGCCGGTCGTGGCAGCATCAGACTGTCACCAACCCCAAAATACGCCAATTCAAAACGCAAGAGTGGCCAGCTCCGAACCCCCACATCAGCACCGAATACATACCCTTGTACCAGACAGACATTTCCATCTAAACTCCTCGTTTCCTTTGTTGATCTAGTGTTGAAACGGTAGCTGAGCCTGGCATAACATGCGTTCGTCCAACGCATTCCCGCAACCTTTGTTTGTTAGGGTTGCCAGCCCAAATCCCCGTTTCTCTAAACGCCCATGCTCCAGCTAGAACTGCCACATAGTTCCCAAAACTCAGAACAACACAATTGTTATCTGCATCATAGAAGGTTTAAAAATCACTAGCCGTTAGTTGATTCCACTGATTCTCCTTCTTCTTCTTCTTCTTCTTCTTCTTCTTCTTCTTCTTCTTCTTCTTCTTCTTCTTCTTTTTCTTTTTCTTCTTCTTCTTCTTCTTCTTCTTCTTCTTCTTCTTCTTCTTCTTCTTCTTCTTCTTCGAACGCTGTCAAACATCAACCTGTATTTTTCGAAAAAAGCAGCGGTCATCCTGAGGCTGTTGACACTGCCATAGAGCTTGTCTAGTGTTGCCACTGGGGATGGCCACATGCGCTTTCTCTGGTCCTCGTATGTCGGGCAGTTTTGCAGCAGATGTTCAGCGGTCATTTTCCCGGTACCATAAGTGCATTCGTCAGTGCCACCTATCTTAAGTTTATTGAATAGGTGGTACCTCAGTCTATTGTGGCCTGTGCGAAGTCTGAAGACCACGACCTGCTCTCTTCTGCAACTGGTAATAGGCATCATTTTTTGTGTAACCAGTATGTTCTGTTTCCCATTTGGTCATGTATCTGGCTGTAATAAGCCTTTTGGACTATTCGTAGGTCACACTATAATATGGTTGTGGTAGTATTGCACCTTCTTTTGCCAGTCTGTCTACCTCCTCGTTGCCTCGGATGTTACAGTAGGATAGAACCCACTGTACCACTACTCTTTTTGGTGCGGACTGCTGGCATAGTTGACAGGGTACTGCTCTTAAATCATTAAGTTCAGTATTTTTCTGACTTTTTAGTGCTGTGACTACGGCCAGGGCATCTGTGAACAGGACTATCTGGCTTTCATTTATTTTTCCTGTCAGCAGTGCTTCTACTGCAGCCCTCAGTGCCTCTGCCTCCGCTCTGAAATTGCCTGAGCATTTTCCAGTTGCCATTCACAGTGTTATTTTTCTACTATTTGCTAGGCTCAGGAATACCCCTGCCCCTCCGTTCTGTATTGTGTTTGTTACAGAACCGTCGGTGTATGCATGGATCCAGTCCATGCTTTGTGGTTTTCCGTTATGTACCTCAGGGTTATGTCTCTTCTTTCTTTTCAGTCTGGCTGTTCTTTTTTCCAATACCCAGTATATTTTCTACTACTTCCGGAATGATATGCTGCTTCCAGGTCGGTTTGCAAACAGTAGGGATGGGCTTTGGTGTTGTTAATGTGTTCATTGAGACTTCGCTAATCTTTGCTTTGGCTATTTTTGCAAAGTTTCTCCGCTTTTGTTTCCCATTTCCAAAACTATTATGTCTCTGATGCATTGGATGGTCTGTCAGATGGGCTGTGTGAAACCATCAACACACGACACTCAAAAATGAAGCCCATGGTAGAGAGCCTAAGCAAGGCAATAATGCACGCCGCCACTGAAACAACCCAAGAGGAGCTAGGAAAAACTATAAGCCCTACTGGAATGAGGAGTTGCAGAAAGTGGAAGATGCAGTAACAAATGCTAGGAACATGGCAGAGCGAGAAAAATCCATGGAGGCAAACATCGCCCTCAAAGCCGCCGCGGCGAAGTACAAACACACTCTCAGGCAAACAGCAAGAGAAAGCTGGAAAAATAAAACGGAAAGTCTAAACCTGGACAAAGACGGGAACAAGCTATGGAAGCTAGTTAGAGCCATGAACGACGAAACCCCGTCAAATAAACAAATTACTATCAAGCAGGGCGAGAACTTGATCACAGGTAAGAAAGCCGCTAACGCCTTTGTCGATCACTATGCCAGAGCAAACCACATCGAGGTCCCTGCAGATAAGCATACAGACATTAGCGAAGAGCTAAAGGGACACGAAAACATAAATACGGCTCCTGAAGAGCACATGATGGCCAAACTAACAATGCGCGAAATGGAAGAGGCTATGAGAACACTAAAGAAAAGGAAATCTCCCGGAAAAGACGGGATAACAAACGAAATGCTGATGGGGCTGGGCCAAACAGCGAAGAGGAAATTACTATCAGTCCTGAACCAAAGCTGGAAAAGGGGTATTGTAACCCAGGCATGGAAAGACGCAATACTGGTACCAGTACCAAAAACAGAAAAGGATAAAACAGATCCAAATGGATACAGGCCCATCAGCCTACTGAGCTGTGTCGGCAAGCTGATGGAACGGATGATAAACACCAGACTGATGTGGCATCTGGAAGAAAAACGAATACTAATTCCACAGCAAGCCGGCTTTAGACAGCACAGATCCACTGAGGACCAGGTCATCCTGATAGCCCAGGAGATAGAAGATGCCTACCAGGCACAGAAACACACAGTAGCTGTTTGGGTGGATCTGGAAAAGGCATTTGACAAAGTCTGGAAGGACGGACTTAGAGTCAAGCTAAGAAGAAGTGATGTCTGTGGGAAGATGTACAAGTGGATCAACCACTACCTCAAACAAAGAACGGCCAGAGTCCAAGTACAAGGGCAGATGAGCAAAAAGGTGACACTCGAGCAGGGAGTACCCCAAGGGGGAGTATTGTCACCCACACTCTTCCTGGTATATATAAACGATATCACAGAGAATATACCAAGAAGAGTCCATAGCTCAATGTTTGCAGACGATCTGGCTATGTGGACCTCTGAAAAGAATCTCACCATAGCAAGAAATCGGATGCAGACGGCCCTAACATCGCTGGAAGAGTGGGCGAACTCATGGCTGGTCAAAATAAACGAGGAGAAAACCACATGCACAATATTTTCGCTTTCATTAAAACCCCAAAGTACCAAATTAAGTCTAAATGGCAAAAATCCTGCAGCCAAACGACAACCCAACCTATCTGGGAGTGACATTTGATCGGCGCATGACATGGAAAAGTCAGATTGAGAGAAACCGAATGAAAGCCAGAGAAAGAATGGCAATCATGAGGAAACTTGCTGGCACAAGCTGGGGAGCAGACGAAGGTATACTAAAGAAACTGTACACTGGAAGAGTGAGACCAGTTCTCGAGTATGGCATTGCGGCATGGACAACAGCAGCGAAGGCGAACTTCGATAAAGTTAACAAACTTCAAAACCACGCCATGAGAATTATAACACGTGGCATGAAGTCAACGCCAATTGTAGAACTTGAAAAGATTACAAAACTGCAATCCATGACCGATAGAAGAGACTGCAGAGCCCAGCTGCAGTCAGAGAAACTCCGAAGACTGACTGACCATCCAATGCACCAGAGACTAAACAATTTGGGAAATGGGAAACTAAAGCGGAGAAACTTTGCAGAAATAGCCAAAGCAAAGATGCACGAAGATCGCATAAACGCACTAACAACACCAAAACCCATCACTACTGTACGAAAACCTACCTGGAGGCAGGATATATTTCCAGAGGTGGTAGAAAATATACCAGGTATTGCAATTAAAAACTGCCAGACTGAAAAAGAAAGGAGAGATACTACCCTAAGCTTCATAAAGAAAAGCTACCCAAGCATGGACTGGACCCATGCATACACCGACGGTTCTGTAACAAACACTACACAGAACGGAGGGGCAGGAGCATTCCTGAACCTACCAAATGGCAGAAAAATAACACTGTCATTCGCTACTGGTAAGTACACACGCAATTTCAGAGCGGAGGCAGAGGCACTGAGGGCGGCAGTGGAATAAATGGCGACACACAGTGAAAATGAGAGCCATATAGTCCTGCTGACAGATGCTCTCACCGTAGTCACAGCGCTAAAAAGCCAGAAAAACACTGAGCTCAATGACTTAAGAGCAGGACTCTGCAAACTGTGCCATCAGTCCGCACCAAAAAGGGTAGTGGTACAGTGGGTTCCGTCACACTGCAACATCCAAGGCAACGAGGAGGCAGACAGACTGGCAAAAGAAGGTGCAAGACTACCACAAACAGATACCAATATGACGTACGAAGAGTCAAAACGGCTTATCAAAGCCAGATACATGACTAAATGGGAAACCGAACATACTGGTTACACCAAAAACGATGCCTATTACCAGTTGAACCGAAGAGAGCAGGTCGTTGTCTTCAGACTTCGCACTGGCCACAACAGACTGAGGTACCACCTATTCAACAAATTGAAGATAGGGTGTACCGACGAATGCCCGTGCGGTACTGGTAAAATGACCGCTGAACATCTGCTGCAGAACTGCCCGACATACGAGGATCAGAGAGAGCAGATGTGGCCATTACCAGTGGAACTGCAAGACAAGCTCTATGGCAGTGGCGAGAGCCTCAGGATGACCGCCGCTTTTTTCGAAAAAATAATGGTTACTGTCTGACTGCGTACGAAGAAGAAGAAGAAGAAGATGGTCTGTCAGTCTTCTGAGTTTCTTTGCTTGCTGCTGGGCTCTGCAGTCTCTTCTGTCGGTCATAGATTGCAGATTTGTAGTATTTTCAAGTTCTACAATTAGTATTGACTTCATGCCTCCTGTTATAACTCTCATTGCTTGGTTTTAAAGTTTGCTAATTTTATCAAAGTTCGCCTTTGCTGTTGTTTTCCATGCTGCAATGCCATAGTCTGGAACTGGTCTCACTCTTCCAGTGTCCATTTTCTTTAGTAAACTTTCGTCTGCTCTCCAGCTTGTGCCAGCAAGTTTCCTCATGATTGCCATTCTTTTTATTGCTCTCATTTGATTTCTCTCGATCTGACTTTTCATGTCATGCGACGATCAAATGTGACTCCCAGTTAGTTTGTGTTGTCGTTTGCCCGCAGATATTTGCCCTTTAGATTTATTTTGGGGTTTTGGGGTTTATTTGAAAGCGAGAATATCGTACATGTTGTTATTTCCTCATTTAATTTAACCAGCCAAGAGTTCGCCCATTCCTCCAACGATGTTAGGGCCTGCGGCATCCGATTGCTTGCTTTGGTGAGATTTTACAGAGGTCCACATAACCAGATCGTCTGCAAACATGGAGCTGTGGACTCTTCTTGGTATATTCTCTGAGATGTTGTTTATATACACCAGGGATTCCACTGATTCAAACATAATCCATGCAGCAAAGTCGTCCTGCTTATATGCGTCGTCTATGACTAAAGCAACTGTGACTGTTTCCTATCTGCACATGAAGTCTTCATGAACATCATATGCAAATGTTCTAGCATTATCGCTGGTCTCTTTAGTTTGTCCATAACTACCAAGCGTGTCGGGTAGAACATGTTGATGTTCTAAATGGCACATTATATTTATGGTGACTATCTTTTCAAGATTTTGATGATCCGTTCCTTAGTGTAGCTGCGGATCCCAAATTTGTCTTCAGCGGACCCTGTCTTGGGCCACACAAGTTCAGTTCGTGGTAAGTCCTCCCCCAGAGTCATCTCCGATGTTGTAGCGTACATAAAGAGAGTCTGACCAAAGGATTGGAGGTTTTCCCCGCAGTCTCTTTATACTTCGGAAGTACCGTTAATGACTGTGACTGTTTCGAGTGCATTGATGTACTGACAAGCGTGGTAGAGGAACTGCAGACAAGAAAAGACTTGCACGGCATCGTAAATAACAACTAAAAGAACAGTAGAAGCAACCAAATCGATTTGTTATCGATTTGGATTGTAATTTTATTAGCAGCACAAATGGGAAGTGGGAGAAATTGACAGCACATGTCGGATAACGTTTAAATAGATCATCTCCATAAGATCTTCGCTACATGCCGAAGGCAGAAAAGGAACTACAAATTGTGATTGGTATTATCATACCAGATTGACTGTATGTCGCCTAAAATTTACGGTGTTTGCATCATTTAATGCGTTATCTGTTATTGAGCAGGCTTGTGAGCACGTCATATATTTCCTTTTCAACCCTCACATATCTTCCACCTGAACCCATACATCTCTCAGCCAATGACTTCCCTCTCAGCAAGCCATGTTTTCGATTGTTAACCTCCTTCCTGCCCATCTATGTCCTAATCAAACCAGCGCTTCGTCTCGCCCATTTCCCACTTCTTAAACCACATATATCTTCCCCCTCAATTTGCCTATTCCACTTTAAATCTCCTCCTCCTTCAACCGACCCATCTCTTGTCAATCATCCCCTCCATCCTTCTTCGTTCATCTCTTCAGCCTCAACCAGGTCACATCGTCTCACCAACTCAAATATATCTTGCAACCACCATCTCATACATCTCTGTAATCCATTTCCCCGACACACCTCCCCGACCCACAATTGTTCTCCCACTCAAACAATTCATCTATCCATGTATTTACACTCAAACAGCTCCACTACTCATACCAACATGTCGCTCTCTTTCCATCCAAAATGCATCTCTTTTTCAAAAGAGGCCGGCTACTCGTAACGAATATTAGTATGTATTCATGACATGAAAGTTTGATAAACGAATATTAGTATGTAATCATGATACCAAAGTTTGGTGAACGAATATTAGTATGCAATCTTGATACTAAAGTTTGATAAACAATAAACTCTAAGAGATAAGAAATAGATCACAAGATGTTGAAAACGAATATGTATTTTTTTTTAAATTGAAATTTGGAGGTTGACTTTACCAGAAAATATGTTATACTGTGTACTATGTACTATTTTGTTTCTTTTAACCAAACAAAATGTATTTTTATTTAACGATCTAAATCTGAAAACCGGCAGCAACTTCAGTTCAGTCGGTGTTAGGCAGGAATCAACACTCCCGTGTGGTATCAAGTGCATATTCTTCTTCTTTTTCGTTCGTTGTCAATCTCTCGCTACCAAACCCTGACAGGGCTTAAGTAGCAGAATGTAGTCCAGAGAACGGAATGCACTGTGTCATGGTTTACAGCTTGGCTGCAATATTTGCACCTTTCGGTCCTTCTTCTTCTTCTTCTTCTGCGTACACAGTCAGACAGTAACCATTATTTTCTCGAAAAAAGCGGCGGTCATCCTGAGACTCTCGCCACTACCATAGAGCTTGTCTTGCAGTTCCACTGGCAATGGCCACATCTGCTCTCTCTGATCCTCGTATGTCGGGCAGTTCTGCAGCAGATGTTCAGTGGTCATTTTACCAGTACCGCACGGGCATTCGTCGGTACACCCTATCTTCAATTTGTTGAATAGGTGGTACCTCAGTCTATTGTGGCCAGTGCGAAGTCTGAAGACAACGACCTGCTCTCTTCGGTTCAACTGGTAATAGGCATCGTTTTTGGTGTAACCAGTATGTTCGGTTTCCCATTTAGTCATGTACCTGGCTTTGATAAGCCGTTTTGACTCTTCGTACGTTATACTGGTATCTGTTTGTGGTAGCCTTGCACCTTCTTTTGCCAGTCTGTCTGCCTCCTCGTTGCCTTGGATGTTGCAGTGTGACGGAACCCACTGTACCACTACCCTTTTTGGTGCGGACAGCTGGCACAGTTTGCAGAGTGCTGCTCTTAAGTCATTAAGCTCAGTGTTTTTCTGGCTTTTTAGCGCTGTGACTACGGCGAGAGCATCTGTCAGCAAGACTATGTGGCTCTCGTTTTCACTGTGTGTTGCCATTTCTTCCACTGCCGCCCTCAGTGCCTCTGCCTCCGCTCTGAAATTGCTTGTGTACTTACCAGTAGCGAGTGACAGTGTTATTTTTCTGCCATTTGGTAGGTTCAGGAATGCTCCTGCCCCTCCGTTCTGTGTAGCGTTTGTTACAGAATCGTCGGTGTATGCATGGGTCCAGTCCATGCTTGGGTAGCTTTTCGTTATGAAGCTTAGGGTAGTATCTCTCCTTTCTTTTTCGGTCTGGCAGTTTTTGTTTGCAATACCTGGTATATTTTCTACCACCTCTGGAAATATATCCTGCCTCCAAGTAGGTTTTCGTACAGTAGTGATGGGTTTTGGTGTTGTTAGTGCGTTTATGGGATCTTCGTGCATCTTTGCTTTGGCTATTTCTGCAAAGTTTCTCCGCTTTAGTTTCCCAGTTCCCAAATTGTTTAGTCTCTGGTACAGTCTGTTTAGTCTTCGGAGTTTCTCTGACTGCAGCTGGGCTCTGCAGTCTCTTCTGTCGGTCATGGATTGCAGTTTTGTAATCTTTTCAAGTTCTACAATTGGCGTTGACTTCATGCCACCTGTTATAATTCTCATGGCTTGGTTTTGAAGTTTGTTAACTTTATCGAAGTTCGCCTTCGCTGCTGTTGTCCATGCCGCGATGCCATACTCGAGAACTGGTCTCACTCTTCCAGTGTATAGTTTCTTTAGTATGCCTTCGTCTGCT
Source organism: Ariolimax columbianus (assembly GCA_036924085.1). Classification (NCBI taxonomy): domain Eukaryota; kingdom Metazoa; phylum Mollusca; class Gastropoda; order Stylommatophora; family Arionidae; genus Ariolimax; species Ariolimax columbianus. The sequence goes on from JAVGWX010000008.1 coordinate 5,128,693, forward strand.
CCCCAGCTTGTGCCAGCAAGTTTCCTCATGATCGCCATTCTTTCTCTGGCTTTCATTCGGTTTCTCTCAATCTGACTTTTCCATGTCATGCGCCGATCAAATGTGACTCCCAGATAGGTTGGGTTGTCGTTTGGCTGCAGGATTTTGCCATTTAGGCTTAATTTGGTACTTTGGGGTTTTAATGAGAGCGAGAATATTGTGCACGTGGTTTTCTCCTCGTTTATTTTGACCAGCCATGAGTTCGCCCACTCTTCCAGCGATGTTAGGGCCGTTTGCATCCGATTTATTGCTATAGTGAGATTCTTTTCAGAGGTCCACATAGCCAGATCGTCTGCAAACATTGAGCTATGGACTCTTCTTGGTATATTCTCTGTAATATCGTTTATATATACCAGGAAGAGTGTGGGTGACAGTACTCCCCCTTGGGGTACTCCCTGCTCGAGTGTCACCTTTTTGCTCATCTGCCCTTGTACTTGGACTCTGGCCGTTCTTTGTTTGAGGTAGTGGTTGATCCACTTGTACATCTTCCCACAAACATCACTTCTTCTTAGCTTGACTCTAAGTCCATCCTTCCAGACTTTGTCAAATGCCTTTTCCAGATCCACCCAAACAGCTACTGTGTGTTTCTGTGCCTGGTAGGCATCTTCTATCTCCTGGGCTATGAGGATGACCTGGTCCTCAGTGGATCTGTGCTGTCTAAAGCCGGCTTGCTGTGGAATTAGTATTCGTTTTTCTTCCAGATGCCACATCAGTCTGCACCTTTCGGTCCAACACATCCGACATCAGGAAGCATTTTTTTAGTACCGGGTTAACATTCCCTCTTCGATCCCTTCTCCCAGTCTGCCCTGCTGCAGCCTGTTATCCAGGATCACCGTGTATAGGTGTAGGAGGGTCTTGGCAGCTCTAGTTCGCTGGCCCTGACGCTAGCAGTCAGCTATTGGTCGCTGACCACTGCATCTCATGCGCTGCTCAGCATCTTTATCCCAAGTGCATATTACATGACTAGATAATTGTTTGCACTTATTTAAGTGGTTTTAGAAAAATATAATAAAAATATATGTGTTGAGCCGTTACAAAAAATTAAACAATTTGCTAAATAAAAGTTGTTTTTTTTTCAATAATTCTAAATGCATAACAACTAAGCAAACAGAAACTGTATCCCGACTCACAACTACACACAACCTACTGATGATGGCATCATGAAACGATACACCAATAAATTCTATATTTCACATATTGAAGCAAACAGAACCAATAATATAGTGATAGTTGTTTGTTTCGTATTTGTGTCGTGCTAAATTAAAGTTCCCAAAATGCATTTGTGATTTCACCATTTCTAATTGTATTTTACACTCCAAACAATTATACAATGTATTTATCGTTTCATTCAATATAAATGTATTTTACACTCAAACAATTATACAATGTATTTATCGTTTCATCCAATATAAATGTATTTTACACTCCAAACAATTATACCATGTATTTATCGTTTCATTCAATATAAATGTATTTTACATTCCAAACAATTATACAGTGTATTTATCGTTTCATCTAATATAAATGTATAATCAAACTAAAACAATGAAAAGAGTTCTATTTGACAATAAACCGATTAATATCAACAAAAAGAATGTGGTTGTCTTCCTTGAATTGTTATTTGTGTTCAACATTATGACCAATGACAACATCTGTGAGTTGGAAGCCATGTGTTATAAACAAAGGGGGAGGGGGGAAGCGAGGAGGAAATGATTTACGTTTGAGATGAGAGAATGTGTCCAGTCAGTAACATGCACGTCAGTTGTCTTTAGGAGATAATGTGAAATAAAGTGATTCTGTTATGACACGTGTCAATCAGTCGCACTCGCCTCCCATAATTCATTGTTCTGTGATGCTGCTGGTATTAAGTTCTGCCCGTCACACGCAAGAGGGAATTTCATTTGCTAGATTATAATTAATGGCATAGGTTATTTCACCACGCTTAACAGGCGATATATACATATATTGTTTACTGATTCATTTGTGCAGTACGTCAATTTTCTCTATCAGTGAACAGTTTGATGATTCCAGCTTGATTGTGTTTGCACCATACAGTAAGTAGACATTAGTACAACACGATGCGTTGTTCAAGTTATAATCAAATAAACACACCTGGGCAATACTTAATATGATGTACATATTAGCATGGAATAGACAATTCCTCTAGTGAGTAAGTCGGTCTATAATGACAAATGCTTTCCAACACCTGAGGAAAGGCAGCCATCCGAGAAAGACCACGAACATACTAGAACGAGGGATACATTAATTGGTTCTTGAAGTGTTGGTACGTTGATTGGGGAAAGAAAGATCGATGCTGTAATTTCAGAGGCCAGTGCTGTGTAGCTTGATATATTGAGCGTGACAGTGATAGGACTTTGAGACGCAGAATACACGATCAAAGACCAAGGGGGACGGACATTTTGTTTAATATAAATTAGGAAAATAAGTTTGTGGATCTAAGTCCCACAAGGATAGAATATTAGTGGTGACAGTAAAATAATGTTTCAGCTCAGAGAGGAAAAGTTCACTCAGAGAGGAAAAGTTCACTCAGAGAGGAAAAGTTCACTCAGAGAGGAAAAGTTCACTCAAAGAGGAAAAGTTCAAACTAGATCCACGCATTTCGTGAGGGTATTCAAAAAGCCGAGGTTTCTATTAGTAAGACGAGAGAGGGAGTTAATATTTATTGTGAGTTAGAGACTGTTGTCAACGATGGGGTGGAGGGGAGGCAGGGCGTTAGTCCAACCCATTCGCTCTATTAACTAGTGTCACAGAAATGGGGGTTGGGGTAGAAAGCGACACGATCATTATCGATACAACTGGCACTGTCAGGTTGGCTGGGTTGACAAGAAAGACGACTACGGGGATATGTCTCAGTGGGGTGGGAGGAGCTTGACAACTTGGCTGGGTTGACAAGAAAGACGGCTACGGGGATATGTCTCAGTGGGAGGAGTTTGACAGGTTGACAAGAAAGACGGCTACGGGGATATGTCTCAGTGGGAGGAGTTTGTCAGGTCGACAGGTGTTATAGACACATGCAGGATTAGAGTGGCTCACCAGCCAACTAGCTAGGAAAAGAAGTACCTTGAGATCAGCTGTTGTGTTGTTTAGGGAATCATCTGAAGGACCAATACAATTAGGGGCGAGAGAGTTTTCAGAGAGAGCCAGTCTAGGAGGTCAACCCAAGGAGAATTGCAATAATGCATTTTAGAGTAATAGCAACACAATGAGATAAATATGTTCTCTTCGAGTGACAGGTTAAGAACAAACTTAGGTGATACACTCTGTGACAGTGTTTATTTCCCATATATCACTCCTTGAGGATGTTCTGAGAATGGCATTAAACTGACTTGTTTCTTACAGAGATCAAAATTAGCTTTGATGATGCAAGAGTTGTCACCTGAATTTTCAGCGAACACCTGTCAGAAACGGGTGTGACACGGATATCGGAAAAGCTTTATTCCTAACCTTTGGGAATCATTTTGGATCAACGGCGTAGTTCTGACGATATGAAGTGAGTAGACGGCCAGATATCAACGGCCTAGTTCTGACGACATGAAGTGAGTAGACGGCCAGATATCAACTTCATCGCTAACTGTCGAAGGGGATACTGTAACCACAAAGTAGATAGTTAACTAATCAGTGTAGATCAAGATTTGTATAAATGTAATCTAAGTCAAGTATGTGTATAATAAAAAGCATTGGATAAAGACCGATCTGGGTAAATTATATCTAGTGTCCCGCCAAGCTCATGCTATAAACTCCATGCCAGAAAGATTTAGTTATATTTTGTTTAATTGTAACGATGTTGTAAATGACTAGTCTCGTTATATAGAAACTTTCTTGTGTTTTTATTATCCAAATAAGTTTTAGTGTTTTTAGTCTTGTGCACACAAAAAAAGTGAGACTAGAATACGATTTTCGAAATGAGAGTAAGTGAAAATGACTGAGAGATTTGTTCTTATTAGGATAGCTCTACCACGTATATGCAAATTGAGTAATGCGACCATGATAGCGTAAACCTATTACAACATAACCCAAAAAAAAAAGCAACAAATAAAAAATACAAGAATGAAAAAAACATACGAATAATATTAGAACATAAAACATACTCTCAAACCAATTAAACGTACGGATATTTTGATAATATTTAGAGACATAAACTCAAAATAGAAAAGAGCAAATATAGAGACATAGCAAGGCAATTTGGGCTGGGGAATATAAATGGCAAAGAAGTTAGGCTGATAGATGTTTACAGTGAGAAACCTGTAGTTATGCGAGGGAGGCAGTGAGAAACCTTTAATTATATGAGAAACGCAGTGACAAACCTTCAGTTATACAAGGGTATGTCATAATGTAATGCTGCACTACGCTATTTAAAAAAAAAGAAACTGTTCCTTCAAAATGCAAAACATGTTTACACAATGTAAATGGAATTGTCATGTAAACATATATATTATTTAACATGATTCCCATCAACTTGTTCGGCTTTACGCTATGTACGAAAGAAGTGCATGTATGCCTTGCCCGTATAAGGTTATGTCCTGATCACTACGAAATTTCTTCAATGCTTTCATCACACACTCATCATCCTGAAAACATGTCCACACAGAGCGCATTATTGTCGGTCAAAAAGATGAACACCCGCGCCAAAACTGGACTATAGTGTGAATGGAGGTATAGAGTGCAACACAATTATTTATTGCCTGACGTGTTGTCAGACTTGAGTGAGGACCCATAGTTATGAAGGCGAAGCAGTTATGTTAGATTCTTAACTTAACTTAACTTAACTTCTTTATACTGGTTTAGAAGACCCTGCAGAGTCTGTATACAACCAGTTACATTTACATCACCTTGCTCTAAAAACTATGCGCATCCAGTTTATTCTTAAATGCATTAACTGTCCCTGCCTCCACTACTTCCCCTGGCAATGCATTTCAAGCAGACACCACTCTCTGACTAAAAAAATATTTCCTAATATCTAACCTGGACCTCTCTTTAGTCAGCTTGTAGCTATGCCCTCGTGTTATTGTAGGTGGCTGTATTTTAAAAAAAAACTTGTAATAGTCTAATTTATCGATTCCTCTGATCTCCAGAGATGGTAGAAAATATACCAGGTATTGGAAACAAAAAACTGCCAGACTGAAAAAGAAAGGAGAGATACTACCCTAAGCTTCATATCGAAAAGCTACCAAAGCATTGACTGGACCCATGCATACACCGACGGTTCTGTAACTAACACTACACAGAACGGAGGGGCAGGAGCATTCTTGAACCTACCAAATGGAAAACAAATAACACTGTCATTCGCTACTGGTAAGTACACAAGCAATTTCAGAGCGGAGGCAGAAAGTACTGAGGACGGCAGTGGAAGAAATGGTGAGACACAATGAAAATGAAAGCCATATAGTCCTGCTTACAGATGCTCTCTCCGTAGTCACAGCGCTAAAAAGCCAGAAAAACACTGAGCTTAGTGACTGAAGAGCTGCACTCTGCAAACTGTGCAAGCAGTCCGCACCAAAAAGGGTAGTGGTACAGTGGGTCCCATCACACTGCAACATCCAAGGCAACGAGGAGGCAGACAGACTGGCAAAAGAAGGTGCAAGACTACCACAAATAGATACTAGTATGACGTACGAAGAGTCAAAACGGTTTATCAAAGCCAGATACATGACCAAATGGGAAACCGAACATACTGGTTACACCAAAAACGATGCCTATTACCAGTTGAACCGAAGAGAGCAGGTCGTTGTCTTCAGACTTCGCACTGGCCACAATAGACTGAGGTACCACCTATTCAACAAATTGAAGATAGCAGGTGGTACCGACGAATGCCCGTGCGGTACTGGTAAAATGACCGCTGAACATCTGCTGCAGAACTGCCCGACATACGAGGATCACAGAGAGCAGATGTGGCCATCACCAGTGGAACTGCAAGACAAGCTCTATGGCAGTGGCGACAGCCTCAGGATGACCGCCACTTTTTTCGAAAAAATAATGGTTACCGTCTGACTGCGTACGAAGAAGAAGAAGAAGAAGATTCCTCTGATCTTTTAAACCTGTATTAAGTCACCACGAATTCTTCTCTCTTCGAGACACTCTAGGCCGGTTTTTCTGAGTCGTTCCTCATAACTGTAATTCTGAAATCCCACTATCATCTTTGTCGCTCTTTTTTGTATTCTTTCTAGCATGTTTATGTCCCCTCTATGATAAGGACTCCACACATGTACATAGTACTCCAATCTAGGTCTAACTAAAGCTTTATACAGTTTGACGATCACTTCCTTGCTCCTATGTTTAATATTTCTTTTTATCATACCTAACATTGCATTTGCCTTTTTCACTGCTACCTTAACTTGCTCACTCACCTTTCCTGTATGATCTATTATAACCCCTAGGTCCCTTTCCTTATCTATCTTTCTAATATTGTTTTCTTCCATTCTGTAATTATGTTCCATATTGGATCTACCCCCCATGTAGATGACTGTACATTTATCTACATTAAACTCCATTTGCCAGATTACAGACCATTCTCGAATTTCATCTAAATCCGACCTCAATATATCCACTTCCGCTTTAGATGAGACACTACAGCATAGTTTTGTGTCATCAGCAAATTTTGCAATCATGGATCAATGTCCAAATCATTTATATATATCAAGAACAAAATTGGTCCCAAAACCGAGCCCTGTGGCACACCCTTTTCACTTCACTCCACTCAGAGTACTCCTTATTTATGCCCACCCTCTGCCTTCTTCCCGTTAACCAATTTTCAATCCATTTGGCAACTTCCCAACCTATTCCATGTGATTTTAACTTTCGAAATAATCTTTGATGAGGTACTCTATCAAAGGCCTTTGCAAAGTCTAGATAAATAACATCCACTGGCTCCTCTTTATCTATGATTTTAGTAACCTCCTCCATGAATTCTAATAGATTTGTTAAGCATGATCTTCATCTAGTAAACCCATGCTGACATGTTCTTGTGAGAATGAACTCTGCCGAACCGTCGATTGCGTTTGGTCAGTGTCTTCATGTAAGCTTTTTAATTGATTGTCTCTCGTCTTAGCATCACAACCACAATAATCACACCTTCATTGTTCCAAAAGACAGTGATCATGACCTTTCCGGAGGAAGGGGGTTTTCTTGAATTTCGTTCTTCGTGGAGATTGAGGATCATGCAGCTCCATTGACTGCCTCTTTGTCTAAGGCTAAAAATGATGAGCCAATGTTTCGTCCCCTATAACTATCCTGGGCAAACAGTTTTCTCCATAATCGATGAGCCAATGTTTCGTCCCATATAACTGTCCTGGGCAAACAGTGTTCTCCATAAGCATTCAAACTCTCCAACAATTTAAAAGAAATTGTTTGTCTGTGCATGTTCTGCTGATGTGTGCTACTTCGATGAACCCATCTTAAGCAAACTTTTGAAAATCTCAGTGTTGATAATTTAAATTGCACTTCCTTTATGGACTGATAGCTGCAAAGATAATTATTTAGTGATGATGTACTAAACACTACGAATAATGGCATAGTTCCACATATCTGGACTGATAGCTGTGGCAGGACGTCCAGAGCGCTGCAGATCATGCAGCTCCGTCTTTCTACTTGCTGAAGTTTTAATTCTCTGATCCCATCGACTATACCTGTGGCCATGTCTACTACACGCCATCCATACACATACACACGAGTGTGTGAATATTCACAACAGTTTTTTTCACTGCAACGGTAAATGTTTTAACAATTCGCTGTTAGTAACGTATGTTATTCAAAGGCGCCATTTCAAATATTTGTTGCTGCTTATTTATTTGTCAGAATGCGGTGCAATGTCATACACACAATCAGCACATTCAACATTGGAAGTATTCACAATTTCATGTTAAATCAATATTATTAATTAAATGATTGGAAGCGTTAATGTCTGACATACCCTCGTATGTAAAGCATTTTGTATTCAAAATCTCCGAGATGTTTATGCACGTGTAACAATCAAGAGATCTAATGAATCACATTATTCTTTTTACAGAAAAGAAAGGATTAAACAACACCGTTACAAATGCAAATAGTATTATCGTCGCAGAAATGCATTCCCATTACTCGTAAACTAGCCTTCAGCATTAATACAAATATAAGGACGATAGAAAGGGCACACTCGGCACACCCACATATAAATATCGGCGGTAAAGCAGCCTGTATTAAATGTAAATACTTTGCATTCTGCGGAAGTCAACACAAAAATAGAACGTTAGAAACGTGTTAAAGAGCGAGATGATGATGATGATGATGATGATGTCAAGTGGTTGCCTACGTATCGAGCATGGTCACAATATAACTCCAAAATTCTCTGTTTCCGACATCTCTTTATGTTGCTAAACCAACTATAGCGTGTTCTACCTCTTCCCCCACTCCCCCCCCCCACCCTCCCCCCAGAACTGCCCCTATCCATCAACGTCTCCATCCAGTATTTTGTTCACCAATGTATCGTTTCTCCTCAAATCTCAAACGGATTTCATCTGCCCAATTTGAATTTTTTTAATTATTTCCATTTCTTTCCAAATATCGTCAGGATTTCTTAATTCCTTTTCCGTTCGTTTTCCAGGAATTGCGACCTATTCTCATGTTGTCTTCTGTGCTTTCCTTTGACATCTATCATCACGTGATTTGATTTGTCGAAGGTACAAGTAACTGCTTATTTGCTTCAGTTTCTCTATGTTTACAAAAGGTTATATTTCTGTTTGATGCATGTTTTGCTAATTGTCGTTATTTTTATTTTCTTAATATTAATGTCCATACATATTCTTTACTTCTATTTGTTGACTATTTGTCCTTTTTATATATAACTCTTGCTCACTTTTATCCAACGCTACTGATGCTCATTATATATTTATTATTGGTTAATCTTCAATTTATGTTGAGCCCTAGCGACCCTTCACTCTGTTTGAAAACGATATATGTTTAGCTGTTTAACAGACCAATGACAACATATGTTTAGCTGTTTAACAGACCAATGACAACATATGTTTAGCTGATAAACAGACAAATGACAACATATGTTTAGCTGTTAAACAAACAAATGACAACATATGTTTAGCTGTTAAACAGACCAATGACAACATATGTTTAGCTGTTAAACAGACCAATGACAACATATGTTTAGCTGTTAAACATACCAATGACAACATATGTTTAGCTGTTAAACATACCAATGACAACATATGTTTAGCTGTTAAACAGACCAATGACAACATATGTTTAGCTGTTAAACAAACAAATGACAACATATGTTTAGCTGTTAAACAGACCAATGACAACATATGTTTAGCTGTTAAACAAACAAATGACAACATATGTTTAGCTGTTAAACAAACAAATGACAACATATGTTTAGCTGTTAAACAGACCAATGACAACATATGTTTAGCTGTTAAACAGAGAACTGACAATAAACAGCCCTGCCTCATACCTGTTTTATATATCAATATTATGGTCACGTCTTGCTGTCGCTAGTGATGATTATGATGATGATGACATGTCGACAAAATATCGAACCTGCAATGGGTCTCCAACATTTCCAGTCTCTTGCTTATATGGTACACTTAAACAGATTGTTGTCAGTCCATCTATTCATATTATCTTCCCACTTAAATCGCTGTCTTCTTGTTACCCATCTACTTTCCACATTTGTCCACATCATTGTTCTCTTTATATGTCACCACTATTTTGTCTGACTAATTTATGTTTATTTTTCTTTCTTTTTCTGCCTTCCACTTCTAAATCTATCAATGAGCTTTCCCATTTTTTGCCTTCCACTTCTAAATCTAACAATGAGCTTTCAACTTTTTTGCCCTCCACTTCTAAATCTCTCAATGAACTTCCCCTTTTTTGCCTTCCACTTCTAAATCCCTCAATGAACTTCCCCTTTTTTTGCCTTCCACTTCTAAATCTTTCAATGAGCTTTCCTCTTTTTTTTTGACATTTCATTCCATGAGATGCAGCTCATCCTACTAAATACTAACATTTCAAAAACCTCTACTTTACGAATTGATTGTTCTTTCTCCATGTTCCGCACCATAAATGACAGATTATTGTGTAAACCAGCTAACTACTATCATTGTATTAGGAGGTGAGGGTTGATAATGTCATTCAAATCGATACCAATATTAACTTAGGGTCTCGTAACTTTACTGATACGTGAACATCTCATGAATCAAAATATATAAATATTTTTTGCGCAGAAAATGTGTAAAACAACCTATTTTGACTTTGAAGTCAATATGGATCAGTGACATTTTGCTAAATGTTGTACACTTCATCAGTATTTCAGCCGTGTTTCCAGGTAGCAATCAACCATACATTCCTATAGATTATTAGTTATCGCAAGTGTTTTCATGATCCCTTGTTCTGTTTTTGGTTTTAATTTTACTTGTAGCAGATCATTTGCTGGTTCTATGTCAGTCTGTGATATAAGCTGATTTCTGTTCAGTTTATCTCTACGATATTGTACCAATTTTCCATACTGTTTTTTCTCTGCTGGAGATGTTCTGTATGTCTTTGCTGCACCTAAACATAGGTGCGGTTGTTTTTTTTACGCAAAGATCATGTCCATTTATATTTAATTGTGATTTCTAATTTGAAAGTGTAACAATTGTTTTTCTTGTATTCTTCTCATTGATGTGCATTTATGATTTCTGAGTCCACTGAACTAATCTTGCATCCCTGTAGTGTGCTGCTTTGATGTTTTCTTCAGTTACCAACAAAGCTAGTACATCTTCATATAGTGAGGTGTCAACAATATGCGGTAATGTACCCACTACGCTGTTGGTGATAATGAAAAGCATTGATGATGATAGTACACTTCTCTGAGACACTCCTTGTTCTAACATCATACGATGGCTTATAAGGCTCACTATATCCACGCTGGAGCATTTATTTTAGAGGAAGTTGCCTATCCATTTGTACTTGCGTCCACAGACTCTATATGTTAGTCTGTTAAAATGATGAATTCCCGCTATCGACACTTTATCAAACTTAACTTAACTTAACTTAGCTTAACGTCTTTATACTGGTTTAGAAGACTCTGCAGAGTCTGTATACAACCAGTTTCATTTACATTACCTTGTTCTTTAAGTTATGCGCATCCAGAATACGTAGTCTTTTTCACCCAGTAATGCCTTGCCAGTTAATCGAGTTTCATGAAATGATACAATGTTCACATCAAGTCTTTTCAATTGGTCATTAATTACTCGTGTCTTTCTGGTATGTCATCAGATAGTCAAGTCAGCATGGCGGACATTACAACACTCTAGTCTAACTGCTAATGCACGTGGTGTGTGGACACTACAGTAGGGAAACTCGAAGGTCTCTTCAAGTCATTAGTGTGGGCATCTTACTATGAAGAAGGAGCTGGTGTCCATTCAGCAGGTCCCCCACCTCTCTTCCTGTTGCTGATTGATAAAGAGGACCAGCAAGGGCCGAAACAGCCTGGAATCAACGACGTCACAGGATTTGGCAGAATAGCGATAGAACCACCACTCGACTGTATTAGGGACACTAGCTCCAAATTTTTTATCAGGGTTTTCTCTTGAAGCCTTTCCAGTGAACAGGTATATAAGAAGGCAGTGAACCGGTTTACGATAACACTTTGTTTGGCTTGCTACGCCGTCATGTCCAAATGGTGTATTTACAGGTCATGTGACCGGTTGTTGATTATTGTATGACACTTCACGATGAATGATGTTGTTTATGATGTTTTAGTGGGTCAATTTCATAATTATTGTCCAACAAGCTATAAATGTAAACGTTTATACTCCGTATTGAAAAAAAAACACCACAAACCACTGACGCCATCTTTGTATCATAATCCGTTAGTCGTTTCGTACGATTATCCTAGATGATGAAGTGTATAAATATTTGCCTAGTTTAAATGTGACCTACCTATTTAGTTCAACTGTACTCACGCAGAATAATTACAATTCAATGCAACTTACCATCTTCTATCACTATGTAGGTTTATAGCCTACTTTCAAGTGTGCAGCTACTGTTAAGAAGTTCAAGGTTGAATTGTGTTTTAAACAGGTAAATGGCTAACTAGAAAGATGTGAGTTTTAGAATGATCACATACAGATCGGACATTGTTAGTAAAGACGCAGTAGTTTTGTCTAGAAAGTATATATGTAGAAAATATTTCAGGTATAACCGACATATAATTGGATGTTTCAAACAAATTTATGCAATAACAATTAGAACTTAGGGACATAGACGCTACATCGATAAAAATGTTTGTAACCATTTATAGTTTTGTAATATTACTTTTCGTCTAAAGGCGCGAAGAACGTACACTTTACTCTCGAATTCTACATTCTCTAGTATCTTGAAAATGTATGTATTAAAGTGTCAATATAATTATGGCAAAGAAAGGCATAACCATACGCAGTTCAATTCATGACGCACAATGATTGAACAAGAAACACATGTCGATATTAGATTATTTCCATTGCTACAGGTTGTCAACTGAATATTAATTAATTATATTATGTGTAGATACACATTCATGCAGAAAGAGAAGAGCATAAAAAAAGATAGTTGATAAGTGAATGTTATTTCATGTAATTAACTTATTGTACTGACAATCGACGTGATACAGGATGCTGATTACAATTTGTATTTATTTTGTAAGAACTGATATATTTTTCAGATATAAGATCTCCGTTTGCTGAACATCCGTGGGAAAACAGCTCAAAGTTAACACAATCAACTATGCAGGACTGCTACATCTTGCTGGTTCTTTGTGTTAGCCATGTTGTGGTTTCATCTAAGGGAGTGAGCATTAATTCGAGGTCAGTTCATCAGACGAATAGATCAACAAGGTCAAAGATCAACATGTATCGGGATTCAGACCAGACAGGACCTACACAACAGAAGGTTTATTCAAGTGGTGGTGAAAGCATTCTTTCTAACACACCTACGACGACTCGAGAAGCATCACGTGTATCTCGTACAAGAGTTATTCGATCTGAGATCGATCGAGAAATAACCTCTGCACCTGAGTCGAGTACAAGAGTTATTCGATCTGAGATCGATCCAGAAATAACCTCTCCACCTGAGTCGAGTACAACACAATATGAGGAGGCATCATGCAGACACAGATGTGGCCAGATCCGGCAGATGCCGTGTTCATGTGACCTCAGATGTCTCGTACACAAAAACTGTTGTGAGGGCATGTTATCAGCTTGTCCTGGAGTACTTCAAGAAAGTAGGATCAGGTACGGTCACATGCTGGACATGAAGGTTGAGTGTCCACGAGAAGGGGTTTTTGTTATCACTGAGTGTGGGAATAAACAGCAAGCTAATGACGTCACAATAGGGCGTGGTCTCAGCAGCTCAAAAACAATTACATCTTCGTTTTCAAAATATTACACCAATAGCGTGCGTTCATCAACATCAACAGAACCCACCAATAGCGTGCGTTCATCAACATCAACAGAACCCACCAATAGCTCGCGTTCATCATCAACAGAACCCACCAATAGCGATAACTTGTCATCAACAGCCGGATCAATCGATATCAAAGGCTCATCACAATCAACAAGAACCGTTATTTCCCGTGCAAGACCTAAACCGGTTGCAGCGCTTAAAGACCTTTACGACGTCATCAACAACGCCTACGTCACTGACACCGTCACCGGTTTTGTCTACAAGAATATGGAAATATTTTCTTGCGCTGCCAGAGAGAATTCTAACTCAAGTGGTACGCTGCCTTCGGAAGTAAATTAATACATAATACTCCCTTCTCTCTGACCTCGCTGTTTGACACATTACGTTTAGATGACAGCGATCAATTATTTTCGCAACCAATTGTGCTGCAGGGTAATCTGACTGGAGCAGCTTGCGACTACACATCGAAATCATGTGAGGTTGAGTTAGATGCAAGTTTGAAGATTCGATGCCTACAGTTTATTTCTTACGTTGAAACTGACCGATCTATTTACATGAACCGGTACTGCGGAATGTGTGATGCTAATCAAGAAGGCATAAGATACAAACCGTATTTTTACCCAGAACCTTACTGGTATATCACAGTTACCGCAACCAATAATGGGAGGTCTCTAACGATATATTTAGTAATCCTGACCAATCTGCTGTATATCCTTGGCTGAAAGCAACTTGCGATACTGATCAGTATAACGTCAGTGACTCCAATAGCCCTGAAAGTCAGTGTTTTATAGACAAATGCAGTTTGAATGCTTTCAGGCGACCCGATGGTTCCTGTAAATTTTTACATAACATGAAACTGGCAGTTTCTGACGACGATTACCCATTAAGTTCTGACGAGTACGATGCCTTCCCAGAGTTCGCTCGGTGTTGCATCAAGTCTTACGTCGGACTGGATATTGATGATGACCTGAGTCCCACTGAGACGATTTTTGATAGTAGACTTAACATATTCTTATACGTTACAAAGATTTATACATACAACCAATATAACGATTTCAAATTTATTAATTCTATATTAGGTGTTAAAGTACAAATACATCCGTTATCTTTAATTGCGAAAAGTTTTAAGGCTTACCGGAAGTCCCTCCTGAATGTGTTTCGTGTATTTAGAGCCCGTAACAGCGCATCAAGGGAGCCCGAGTTTTATTCAGTCCAGTGGCAATATATAGATCTGGTGAATGATGACCAAGAATTTGCAACTACCTGTATGTGTTCTACAGAAAACTTGCATTTGAACAAGCGGTCCATATTTGCATGTTCCTTAACTTGCTTTCGACAATCAATCGTAGATGGGGACGAGAACACAGCTAATGACTTCCTCAACTCGACATGTTTCTCTGTTTTTGAAAGCCGTTACAATGGTGGGTACACATGCACCAGGTCTAACACAAGCTGTATTTCTTTTGTATTAATTCTTTGTTTGTCTTTTTTCGGTAAATAATAGCAAGCTCGATATACTATCCAATAGGTTGATAGATTGTCCATCTATGTATCGAACAACCCATTCATCGACGTGTCATTTTAATCCATGCATTCATATACATATATAATCATTACATTGGACTATGTGTCTAACTAACGTGTAGATTGATGAGTCGTTGTATATGTTTATTATAGCATAATTCTATAATACTCTTTTTCTTGGGATTGTAATTTTAAATAAAATGTCGATAATTAGTTTAGTTTTTGTTAGTTGACAAATCCACGCCCATGTATACGACGGCTAAACTCATACTTGCTCTGTTCTTCTCCATATATTTTGAGACTCTCAGAAAAGTCATGTCAGTTTTAGTATTATGCATAACCAAAGTCATGTCAGTTATAGTATTATGTATAACAAAAGTCAAATCAGTTATAGTATTATGTATAGCCAAAGTATGGGCAGGTATGTTTAATCCATATCATCCAGTCTTCTTCAGTATCAATCATATCACAAAATGTGGACTGTACTCATGCTTTCTGACGTTTTATTTTATAGTATATATCATTCGTTCTTTGCCATAACATGCTGTATTCGTATTAATGACACATCACCAAGCACATACATTATGAGGAGTTTAATGGTTAGCGGATACACAATTAGTAAATAAACAATATATTATGCGATTAAGTTAGAGCATTGAACTCTGGTAATTATACCAAATAGGATTGATTGACATCCTGTCAGTCTCGAGAGACAACGGACTATGCTAGGGAGGGGACAATTGCCCTAGATTACACCCAAACGTCTGGTGTCTGCATCTTGACGCATCCTGACTTCTCCTGCCTGCAGACCAACGCACGAAGCCTGCCTTAAACCGGATCTGTCTTTGGCAAGTTCCTCCCAGTTGCAGGTGTTCACATCAAACTTTTTCAGGTCACGCTTGCACATATACCACATATAAATTACAGCGAATTGGTCAGCTCAGACACACTGGCAGGAAGATGAGTGTTATTCAAATGTGGCAAGTGAGTCACTTGATGTTAACTTGTGTGTTGCTACGAACTCTGGATCACGCAAATAAAAGATTAGTGCCACTAGCATCTCTCCACCCCTAGCACATGGAAAAGGAATGCCAGTAATAATAATTATTATAATAATGTTCGCTTTGGCGTCTTAGGCCCGTTGCGTTGGTCTGACACATCCATGACCCACTTCTCTGGCCTGGTTCCAAGCCTCGTCCAAAGCGGAAAGGAAATTTGCAATTTGCTGGACCCATACTGTCCTGGATCGGCGTCTTCTTTTCCTCCAGCAGGTCTGGGGAAGACTTTTGCCGCTGAGAAACGACTGGTGGAGTTTCTTGTGGGCAGGGGTTTCCTGGTCCAGCTTCACAACATGACCGAACAAAGAAACTGGACGACGGTCAACTGGTTCAGCAATTAGGAGCAGGTATGTTTTTTAGCAGAGACCTCTTCGATGTGAATGTATTCATGACACCGGATGCGCAGGAAATGCCGCTATTTGCGTAAATGAAAGACCTACAGTCTCGACATGTCATATTTCAGTAATGTCCATGTTTCGGAGAGGTAAAGCAGGAATGGGAGCACGCAGGACGGATATGCGGAGTTTTTGTTTCAATGGCAATCATGTCGTTACTACACACACATCAGAGATGGTGCATAACATACTCAGCTAGTCCGATCTGTCTTGACCTATCGGGACCGCTGCGTCCATCAGATGACATCGTGATGCCGAGATAGATGTTTGCTGATATCATCAACAGTGTCCTTCAGATTCAATCCCCTGCGTGCTGTCTGGAAATGAGGTTCTGAACTTTGGTTTTGGCTCAGGATAGAGACAGGTCTAACGAGGATGTTTTTCTGTCTAATATTTTAGAAAGCGTTTCAGCGCAGATCAGTCTGTGCTGAGCAGAATAGTGTCGTTCGCGCCAACGAAATCAGTCAAGATTGACTGAACAATACCTTCTTGATACAGTCAAGAAGCCAGTCAACGGCCCAGTAAAACAGATCGAAATCAAGAAATATCAGTGTCTGACACCCAGTGTTGCCGGGTATCTGTTAGAAAGAGTGAGACAAGAACACCTCACTGTCAAACAGCCGGAGTGGCGGGGAATGTGCTAGAGAGAGTCGGGCAAGAACACCTCACTGTCTGGCACCCGGAGTGGCGAGGAATCTGTTAGAGAGAGTGAGGAAAGAACACCTCACTGTCTGACACCCGGAGTGGCGAGGAATCTGTTAGAGAGAGTGAGGAAAGAACACCTCACTGTCAGACAGCCGGAGTGGCGAGGAATCTGTTAGAGAGAGTGAGGAAAGAACACCTCACTGTCTGACACCCGGAGTGGCGGGGAATGTGCTAGAGAGAGTGAGGAAAGAACACCTCACTGTCTGACACCCGGAGTGGCGGGGAATGTGCTAGAGAGAGTGAGGAAAGAACACCTCACTGTCTGACACCCGGAGTGGCGGGGAATGTGCTAGAGAGAGTGAGGAAAGAACACCTCACTGTCTGACACCCGGAGTGGCGGGGAATGTGCTAGAGAGAGTGAGGAAAGAACACCTCACTGTCTGACACCCGGAGTGGCGGGGAATGTGCTAGAGAGAGTGAGGAAAGAACACCTCACTGTCTGACAGCCGGAGTGGCGGGGAATGTGCTAGAGAGAGTGAGGAAAGAACACCTCACTGTCTGACACCCGGAGTGGCGGGGAATGTGCTAGAGAGAGTGAGGAAAGAACACCTCACTGTCAGACACACGGAGTGGCGGAGAATGTGCTAGAGAGAGTTGGACAAAAAACATCACTGTCTCACACCCGGAGTCGCGAGGAATCTGTTAGAGAGAATCGGGCAAGAATATATCACTGTCTGACACCCGAAGTCGCGAGGAATCTGTTAGAGAGAGTGTCACCCAGTCCATTTGACGCGCTGGTGTCCGTGTGGAACTCGATTATCAGGTTCAGGTGTGTCGATGCCTTACAGGACTTTCCAAAGAGCAGATCTATCGACCGAAACGAATGGTGACTTTAGATCCACTTATGCAGCACAGAGGGGGCGGTTGATTACATGATGGAGCTCAGCCAGGAGCAGGAGAGCGAAAATGGCATCCACAGGTAATCTACCCAGGGTGAGACAATCATGGTGTGGACGACGTTGTGCGATCAGTTGTGGCTTGAGCCGGGTCAAAAGCACATGTGCTATTAGTAATGGCTGCCTGCAACTTTGTTTTCTTCCAGATACTGATTTCATACATATATTAAGTTTGAAGAAACATTCATAACAATGTTGTATACACTTCGGATTGCGTGGTCTGAAATGACAAAACAAATGGGTCTTACATTGCAATCTGACTGCATCATTTTGTTTAAAAGTTGAAGTTAAATGACTAAAATATTTTCACAGTACGGTTGTTCTAAAATACAATATTGCTGGTCGACTAGGATACCATAAAAATAACAAATTGCCATGTAATCAAATGTAATCAAAAAGATTACAGAAACGTAAGCTGATATTAAACTGTTGTGCAGTACACGAGACACTATATTTTGACTTGTGCAATCATTGATAAGATTTTAGCTCGAAACACCAGTATACGTTTATTCGTATAGAATAGATTTCATCTTCCATCAATGCTACACCGTTTCAACATCAACGGATGAGGTGCACTTCATAACTGGGATATTCATCCAGTGAAATGATTCACTAATGTGAACAAAAGACATACTTAATCATGATAATACTGCACATGTGTGTACATAAACATATATATATAGATATATACATATATATATTAATATATATATATATATATATATATATATATATATAATTATATATATATAGAGGGAGAGAGAGAGCGAGAGAGAGAGAAAGAGAGAGATAGGTAGGGAGAGATATAGATAGGTAGGGAGATAGAGAGATAAGGGCGAATGGAGAGATATATATGGGCGGATAGAGAGATAGATAGGGGCGGATGGAGGGAGAGATAGAGGCGGATGGAGGGAGAGATATGGGCGGATGGAGAGAGATATGGACGGATAGAGAGAGATAGGGGCGGATGGAGAGAGATATGGACGGATGGAGCGAGAGATAGGGCCGGGTGGAGAGGGAGATATGGGCGGAAGGAGAGAGAAAAACATAGGTAGAGATAGAGAGAGAGCGCTAGGTGCCGATGGAGAGAGAGATCAAACAGTTAAACCATCTACTAGTTTACATGCAAACATTTCCTATTTTATCCATTGACGACACATGGTCTTGCTAAAAATGTTGTTGGGTGTTTCTTGTTCTTCTTCTTCTTCGTACGCAGTCAGACAGTAACCATTATTTTTTCGAAAAAAGCGGCTGTCATCCTGAGGCTGTCGACACTGCCATAGAGCTTGTCTTGCAGTTCCAATGGTAATGGCCACATCTGCTCTCTCTGATCCTCGTATTTTGGGCAGTTCTGCAGTAGATGTTCAGCGGTCATTTTACCGGTACCGCACCGGCATTCGTCGGTACCACCTATCTTCAATTTGTTGAATAGGTGGTACCTCAGTCTATTGTGGCCAGTGCGAAGTTTGAAGACAACGACATGCTCTCTTCGGTTCAACTGGTAATAGGCATCGTTTTTGGTGTAACCAGTATGTTCGGTAACCCATTTGGTTATGAATCTGGCTTTAATAAGCCGTTTTGACTCTTCGTACGTCATACTAGTATCTGTTTGTGGTAGTCTTGCACCTTCTTTTGCCAGTCTGTCTGCCTCCTCGTTGCCTTGGATGTTGCAGTGTGATGGGACCCACTGTACCACTACCCTTTTTGGTGCGGACTGCTGGCACAGTTGGCAGAGTGCTGCTCTTAATTCAGTAAGCTAAGTGTTTTTCTGGCTTTTTAGCACTGTGACTACGGCCAGAGCATCTGTAAGCAGGACTATATGGCTTTCATTTTCACTGTGTGTCACCATTTCTTCCACTGCCGCCCTCAGTGCCTCTGCCTCCGCTCTGAAATTGCTTGTGAACTTACCAGTAGCGAATGACAGTGTTATTTTTCTGCCATTTGGTAGGTTCAGGAATGCTCCTGCCCCTCCGTTCTGTGTAGTGTTTGTTACAGAACCGTCGGTGTATGCATGGGTCCAGTCCATGCTTGGGTAGTTTTTCGATATAAAGCTTAGGGTAGTATCTCTCCTTTCTTTTTCAGTCTGGCAGTTTTTGTTTCCAATACCTGGTATATTTTCTACCACCTCTGGAAATATATCTTGCATCCAGGTGGGTTTTCGTACAGTAGTGATGGGTTTTGGTCTTGTTAGTGCGTTTATGGGATCTTCGTGCATCTTTGCTTTGGCTATTTCTGTAAAGTTTCTCCGCTTTTGTTTCCCATTTCCCAAATTGTTTAGTCTCTGGTGCATTGGATGGTCAGTCAGTCTTCGGAGTTTCTCTGACTGCAGCTGGGCTCTGCAGTCTCTTCTATCGGTCATGGATTGCAGTTTTGTAATCTTTTCAAGTTCTACAATTGGTGTTGACTTCATGCCTCCTGTTATAACTCTCATGGTTTGATTTTGAATTTTGCTAACTTTATCGAAGTTCACCTTTACTGCTGCTGTCCATGCCGCAATGCCATACTCGAGAACTGGTCTCACTCTTCCAGTGTACAGTTTCTTTAGTATGCTTTCGTCTGCTCCCCAGCTTGTGCCAGCAAGTTTCCTCATGATTGCCATTCTTTCTCTGGCTATCATTCGGTTTCTCTCGATCTGACTTTTCCATGTCATGCGCCGATCAAATGTGACTCCCAGATAGTTTGGGTTGTCGTTTGGCTGCAGGAATTTGCCATTTAAACTTAATTTGGTATTTTGGGTTTTGATTAAAAGCAAGAATATTGTGCATGTGGTTTTCTCCTCGTTTATGTTGACCAGCCATGAGTTCGCCCACTCTTCCAGCGATGTTAGGGCCTGCTGCATCCGATTTCTTGCTATGGTGAGATTTATTTCAGAGGTCCACATAACCAGATCGTCTGCAAACATTGAGCTATGGACTCTTCTTGGACTATTCTCTGTAATATCGTTTATATATACCAGGAAGAGTGTGGGTGACAGTACTCCCCCTTGGGGTACTCTCTGCTCGAGTGTCACCTTTTTGCTCATCTGCCCTTGTACTTGGACTCTGGCCGTTCTGTTTTTTAGGTAGTGGTTGATCCACTTGTACATTTTCCCACAAACATCACTTCTTCTTAGCTTGACTCTAAGTCCATCTTTCCAGACTTTGTCAAATGCCTTATCCAGATCCACCCAAACAGCTACTGTGTGTTTCTGTGCCTGGTAGGCATCTTCTATCTCCTGGGCTATGAGGATGACCTGGTCCTCAGTGGATC
Organism: Ariolimax columbianus; assembly: GCA_036924085.1. Classification (NCBI taxonomy): domain Eukaryota; kingdom Metazoa; phylum Mollusca; class Gastropoda; order Stylommatophora; family Arionidae; genus Ariolimax; species Ariolimax columbianus. The sequence goes on from JAVGWX010000008.1 coordinate 5,149,990, forward strand.
TGTGCTGTCTAAAGCCGGCTTGCTGTGGAATTAGTATTCGTTTTTCTTCTAGATGCCACATCAGTCTGGTGTTTATCATCCGTTCCATCAGCTTGCCGACACGTCTCAGTAGGCTGATGGGCCTGTATCCATTTGGATCTGTTTTGTCCTTTCCTGTTTTTGGTACTGGTACCAGTAGACGTCTTTCCATGCCTGTGGTACAATTCCCCTTTTCCAGCTTTGTTTCAGGACCGATAGCAGTTTCCTCTTCGCTGTTTGGCCCAGCCCCATCAGCATTTCGTTTGTTATCCCGACTTTTCCGGGAGATTTCCTTTTCTTTTGTGTTCTCATAGCCTCTTCCATTTCGCGCATTGTTAATTTGGCCATAATGTGCTCTTCAGGTGCCGTATTCATGTTTTCGTGCCCCTTTTGCTCTTCGCTAATGTCTGTATGCTTATCTGCAGGGACCTCGATGTGGTTTGCTCTGGCATAGTGATCGACAAAGGCGTTTGCGGTTTCTTACCAGTGAGCAAGTTTTCGCCCTGCTTGATGGAATTTGTTTGTTTGACGGGGTTTCGTCGTTAATGGCTCTGACTAGCTTCCATAGCTTGTTCCCTTCTTTGTCCAGGTTTAGGCTTTCCGTTTTGTTTTGCACTAACAACACCAAAACCCATCACTACTGTACGAAAACCCACCTGGAGGCAAGATATATTTCCAGAGGTGGTAGAAAATATACCAGGTATTGCAAACAAAAACTGCCAGACTGAAAAAGAAAGGAGAGATACTACCCTAAGCTTCATATCGAAAAGCTACCCAAGCATTGACTGGACCCATGCATACACCGACGGTTCTGTAACTAACACTACACAGAACGGAGGGGCAGGAGCATTCTTGAACCTACCAAATGGAAAACAAATAACACTGTCATTCGCTACTGGTAAGTACACAAGCAATTTCAGAGCGGAGGCAGAAAGTACTGAGGACGGCAATGGAAGAAATGGTGAGACACAATGAAAATGAAAGCCATATAGTCCTGCTTACAGATGCTCTCTCCGTAGTCACAGCGCTAAAAAGCCAGAAAAACACTGAGCTTAGTGACTGAAGAGCTGCACTCTGCAAACTGTGCAAGCAGTCCGCACCAAAAAGGGTAGTGGTACAGTGGGTCCCATCACACTGCAACATCCAAGGCAACGAGGAGGCAGACAGACTGGCAAAAGAAGGTGCAAGACTACCACAAATAGATACTAGTATGACGTACGAAGAGTCAAAACGGTTTATCAAAGCCAGATACATGACCAAATGGGAAACCGAACATACTGGTTACACCAAAAACGATGCCTATTACCAGTTGAACCGAAGAGAGCAGGTCGTTGTCTTCAGACTTCGCACTGGCCACAATAGACTGAGGTACCACCTATTCAACAAATTGAAGATAGCAGGTGGTACCGACGAATGCCCGTGCGGTACTGGTAAAATGACCGCTGAACATCTGCTGCAGAACTGCCCGACATACGAGGATCACAGAGAGCAGATGTGGCCATCACCAGTGGAACTGCAAGACAAGCTCTATGGCAGTGGCGACAGCCTCAGGATGACCGCCACTTTTTTCGAAAAAATAATGGTTACCGTCTGACTGCGTACGAAGAAGAAGAAGAAGAAGATTCCTCTGATCTTTTAAACCTGTATTAAGTCACCACGAATTCTTCTCTCTTCGAGACACTCTAGGCCGGTTTTTCTGAGTCGTTCCTCATAACTGTAATTCTGAAATCCCACTATCATCTTTGTCGCTCTTTTTTGTATTCTTTCTAGCATGTTTATGTCCCCTCTATGATAAGGACTCCACACATGTACATAGTACTCCAATCTAAGTCTAACTAAAGCTTTATACAGTTTGACGATCACTTCCTTGCTCCTATGTTTAATATTTCTTTTTATCATACCTAACATTGCATTTGCCTTTTTCACTGCTACCTTAACTTGCTCACTCACCTTTCCTGTATGATCTATTATAACCCCTAGGTCCCTTTCCTTATCTATCTTTCTAATATTGTTTTCTTCCATTCTGTAATTATGTTCCATATTGGATCTACCCCCCATGTAGATGACTGTACATTTATCTACATTAAACTCCATTTGCCAGATTACAGACCATTCTCGAATTTCATCTAAATCCGACCTCAATATATCCACTTCCGCTTTAGATGAGACACTACAGCATAGTTTTGTGTCATCAGCAAATTTTGAAATCATGGATCAATGTCCAAATCATTTATATATATCAAGAACAAAATTGGTCCCAAAACCGAGCCCTGTGGCACACCCTTTTCACTTCACTCCACTCAGAGTACTCCTTATTTATGCCCACCCTCTGCCTTCTTCCCGTTAACCAATTTTCAATCCATTTGGCAACTTCCCAACCTATTCCATGTGATTTTAACTTTCGAAATAATCTTTGATGAGGTACTCTATCAAAGGCCTTTGCAAAGTCTAGATAAATAACATCCACTGGCTCCTCTTTATCTGGACCCATGCATACACCGACGGTTCTGTAACAAACACAACACAGAACGGAGGGGCAGGAGCATTCCTGAACCTACCAAATGGCAGAAAAATAACACTGTCATTCGCTATTGGTAAGTACACAAGCAATTTCAGAGTGGAGGCAGAGGCACTGAGGGCGGCAGTGGAAGAAATGGTGACACACAGTGAAAATGAAAGCCATATAGTCCTGCTTACAGATGCTCTCGCCGTAGTCACAGCGCTAAAAAGCCAGAAAAACACTGAGCTTAATGACTTAAGAGCAGCACTCTGCAAACTGTGCCAGCAGTCCGCACCAAACAGGGTAGTGGTACAGTGGGTTCCGTCACACTGCAACATCCAAGGCAACGAGGAGGCAGACAGACTGGCAAAAGAAGGTGCAAGACTACCACAAACAGATACTAGTATGACGTACGAAGAGTCAAAACGGCTTATCAAAGCCAGATACATGACCAAATGGGAAACCGAACATACTGGTTACACCAAAAACGATGCCTATTACCAGTTGAACTGAAGAGAGCAGGTCGTTGTCTTTAGACTTCGCACTGGCCACAATAGACTGAGGTACCACCTATTCAACAAATTGAAGATTGGGTTTACCGACGAATGCCCGTGCGGTACTGGTAAAATGACCGCTGAACATCTCCTGCAGAACTGACCGACATACGAGGATCAGAGAGAGCAGATGTGGCCATCACCAGTGGAACTGCAAGAGTAGCTCTATGGCAGTGGCGACAGCCTCAGGATGACAGCCGCTTTTTTCGAAAAAATAATGGTTACTGTCTGACTGCGTACGAAGAAGAAGAAGAAGAAGAACTAATAACAGCGCTCTTTCCGCGAGGGTCGGAGCTTGGTAATCATGTATTAGCTCTAGAATTGCCACAGTTATCCAAGTAGGATCGTGTCATCTAAGGAACCTCGTCTGATTTAATGAGCCATTCGCGGTTTCACCGTTAGACAGTGTGAACTTAGACATGCATGGCTTAATCTTTGAGACAAGCATATGCCTACTGGCAGGATCAACCAGATATATGTCGGAGACGTACGTACCGCACACACCGGTCGGCGGAGAACTGGTGTGTAAAAAGCCTCACTGGGACGGCCGCAGGGACCGACTGACGGAACGGACGGACGGTTGTTCCAACCGTCCCTCACTCCGTCGACCTAGGACCGCCTGACAGGGGCCCCTACACGCACCAGACGACCGACCGACCGGGCTCGCTCGAGGAGGGATGGCAGCGCTCTGTGCAGAACGGATCCCAACGACCTCGGCGATGAATTTCACTGGAACTAGAGACAATTTGGCCTGCCGGCCTGCCCTTCTTCCGAGGGTTGGTCCCGGGAGAACACAGTGCCTTCAGGCACGATTCCTGCTTTCCATTTGCCGGTCACAAGCTCTTTGCGAGAGTCTGACTACCAGCGAGACGAACTGTCGAGCTCTGCTGTAAGCCTTAGATAAATCACCACCGACTGACAACGTTTTTTGATATGGACCAGAGCAGCGCACCTCGGTGGAGGAGACGCCCCAAAAAACCGCATCCCGATAGCTCAACGGGGAAAGGCGGGCGAGCGTTTTCCGCAAGCCTGCGCTATCGCTCCGCCTGGCAGGACTGAGATCGCTTTACGAACACTGGTTGAAATTGAATCGCGGTGGATGTTTGACTAAGTTAGTTGTGTGTACAACTATGTATTGGTGTTGTTAGATGTTAGGCCAAGTTAGTTATATGTAATGATTAATATGGATGCACTATTTGTTATTAAACACATGTAATACACAGAGATGTGAACAGCTGTTCCGTGTTATGTTTCCACTAGTCTAACTGGAGTCACCCAGTATCTTCAGCATCTTCGCACATTACTTTTATTGCCATATATCAATGCATGATGCCACTAGTGTTTATTTGACTGAATCCTATATTCGTTCAGTCCATCATGCAAGAAGGAAGGCTACTACATAAAGTAGGGGTTTAGTAGTCTCGAGGTTTGAGTTTCGTATTTGATGTTGGAGGTCGCGGGTTTAAATCACGGTGCAGACCAGGATTTTGCCACGTGGATCTTCTGGTTAAAAAGTCCCATGAACTCTGGGTAGTGAGATCGGACTCCGATGTACAGTGTCGAGCACGTTAAAAATATATTGGCAGAAATGGAATGTGAGAGGGAGACAGAGAGAGAGAGAGAGAGATAGAAAGAGAGAGAGAGAGAGAGTGGCGAATGAGGAGAGAGATCAAACAGTACTCAATCAATACTTCGGAACAGTCTTGACAAAAGAGAACTGCTCCAAGATCCCAGAACCTATAGATATATTTGCACACATAAGCAACTCAGTCTATTATCCAAGAATACCAACCACATACTGTAAACATAAATCTTATATTATAAATAAACAAGGAACGAAAGACAAAGTAGGACCTTTTATAAACAGCGCAGGAATAATAATAATTGAGAATAGGGAGGCAGCTAATCTACTAAAATAGAACTTTGGCTCAGTCTACACAAAAGAGGACTGCTCCAAGATTCCAGAGCCTAAAGATATATTTTTTCAAAGAGACATGGATGCAGGAGGATTGTTATCAGTCTGTATTACATAATAAATGGTTCTTTTTTAAATTGGAGGGGTTGAAAGTGGATACATGACCAGGTCAAGATGGTATTCATCCAAAATTGCTGTTTGAAATTAGAGACCATCTAGCAAAACCATTGGTGATAATATGTTCTCAATCACTTGCAAAGGGGATTGTTCCACGGGAATGGAAAGATGTAGGAGTGATCCCCCTTATTCAAAAAGGGCAAAACTCAGATCCAGCAAATTATAGACCGGTTAGTTAAACGAGAATTGTCTGTAAAATATTAGAGTCAATAATCAAAGAAAATTTTGTAATGCATTTAGACAAATTTAAACTAATTATAAATAGTCAGCATGGGTTTACTAGAGGGCGAATGTGCTTAACAAATCTATTAAGATTCATGGAGGAGATTACTAAAATGATAGATAAAGGTGATCCAGTGGGTCTTATTTATCTGGATTTTGCAAAGGCCTTTGATAGAATACCTCATCAAAGAATGGTTAGAAAGTTAAAATCACATGGAATAGGTGGGGAAGTTGCCAAATAGATTGACATGTGGTGAACGAGAAGAAGGCAGAGAGTGGGCATAAACAAGGAGTACTCTGAGTGGTGTGAAATACAAATTGGAGGGCCGCATGGCTCGGTTTTGAGACCAACTTTGTTCTTCATATATATACACGATTTGGACATTGATATGGGATCCACGATTGCAAAATTTGCTGATGACACAAAACTATGCAGTAGTGTCTCATCTAAAGCAAAAGTGGATATATTGATGTCGGATTTAGATAAAATTCGAGAATAGTCTAACCTGGCAAACAAAGTTTAGTGTAGATAAATGTACAGTCATCCACATGGGTAGATCCAATATGGATAATAATTACAGAATGAGCGAGAATAAATTTAGAAAGATTGAAAAGGAAAGGGACCTAGGAGTTACAATAGATTGTGCAGGTAAGGTGAGTGAGGCAGTCAAGGCAGCAGTGAAAAAGGCAAATGCAATGCTAGGTATGATAACAAGAAATATCAAACATAGGAGCAAGGAAGTGATAGTCAAACTGTATAAAGTATTATTTAGACCTAGATTGGAGTACTGTGAACACGTGCGGGGTCCTTATCGTAGAGAGGATATAAATATGCTGGAAACGATACAAAAAAGAGCGACAAAGCTGATAGTGGGATTCCAGAAATATTTTTATGAGGAAAGACTCAGAAAAACCGGCCTACAGTGTCTAGAAAAGTTACGAATTCGAGGAATACAGGTTTATAAGATGATAATAGGAACAGATAAATTAGACTATAACAAGTTTTTTTTAAAAATACAACCATCTACAAGAACAAGAGGGCACAGCTACAAATTAACCAAAGAAAAATCCAGATTAGATATTAGGTAATATTTTTTTAGTCAGAGAGTGGTGAATGCTTGGAATGCATAGCCACAGGAAGTAGTGGAGGCAGAGGCAGATAATGCATTTACGAATAAATTGGATGGGAATTGCCTTTAGAGCAAGGGCATGTAGATGAAACTGGTTTTGTACAGACTCGGTAGAATCTTTTAAACCAGTATAAAGACGTTAGGTTAAGAAAAAAATTAGGCTTAGCGACCACTGCATGGAGAAAATTCAAAATTCAAATTAAACATTGACCTACATTATCTCTTGGCAACTGTCAAAAGAAATAAACTCTCTTGGTACGGTCACATATCGAGATCAAGTGGTCTTGCAAACACAATCTTCCACGGGAAGGTGCATGGCAGACCACGAAGAGGCCGGCCCAAAAAGAGATGGGAGGACAACATAAAAGAATGGACCAGTCTGCGACCAGAAGAGTCACGGGCAGCCGCATCTGACAGAGAGGGATGGCGTGGAGTTGTGAGGATGTCTTTATGTGTGCACCAACGACCTCACCGGTTACGGGATGACCTGACCTGACCTGACCTGACATTTTTTACTTTCTCCTAAGGCCTAGTAAGCCGCAGGAAATTATAAATAACCTACTACGTATAGTCGAGGACATGGCCAAATGGGAAACAGAACATACTGGCTACACAAAAAACGATGCCTATTACCAGTTGAACAGAAGAAGGCAGGTCGAGGTCTTCAGACTCCACACAGGCCAAAACAGACTGAGGTACCACCTATTCAATAAACTGAAGATAGGTGGTACTGATTAATGCACTTGTGGTACAGGGAAAATGACCGCTGAACATCTGCTGCAAAACTGCCCAACATACGAGGACCAGAGAAAGCACATGTGGCCATCACTTGTGGCAACACTAGACAAGCTCTATGGCAGTGTCGACAGCCTCAGGATGGCCGCTGCTTTCTTCGAACAAATACAGGTTGACGTTTGACAGTGTACGAAGAAGAAGAAGAAGTATAGTCGAGATGTTCGGCTACCTGGCATAAGATATTAACACGCCAGTTTGAATACCAAGATTCCCCGTATTCCAAGTACTACAGAAATAGTTGAATATTGTTGTAACTGCTCTAGACAATCATTGAAATGTCTCCAGGCTGTGTCTAAGGAATCCAAGTTCAGGATGATCATGCCATTGAATATGAGGAGATCTAACAAATCCATCGTACGAGGTTCAAATCATGTCGCTCTCAGTTATCTGTACTAGGAAGTGTCGTGTTTTTTTGTCATGGTATAACCGCTTCGCCCAATCGACACTGCGACACTGGCGCACATGAATACCAGATACAGTAATGGACACATTTCAACTGCAACGGTTCTGGATTCCTGAGTTTCATAAATGGTTTGAATTGGCTTCGTTCATTCTCAATCTCGCACTACCAAACACTGAAAGGGCTTAAGTAGCAGAATGTAATCAAGAGAACGGAATGCGTTGTGTCGTAGTTTACAGCTTGACTGCGATATTTGCAACTTTCGGTCCAACACATCCGACTTCAACAATCATTTTTTGAGTACCGGGTTAGCATTCCCTCTTCGATTCCTTCTCCTTAGCCAGTCTGTCCTGCTGTAACCTGTTATCCAGGATCATTGCGGGGAGATGTAGAAGGGTCTTGGCAGCTCTGGTTCCCTGGGCCTGACACTAGCACTCAGCTATGAGTCGCTGACCACTGCAGCTCATGCGCTGCTCAACATTTTACAGTTATAAGTATCACCTGGATTATCAAAGCTAGTAGCATTGTAGTACACGGCAAAAAAGCTTGTAACTAATACCATGGTATCTGTAAGAGGCTATGAAGCGGAAATAGCCATAAACAATGACACGGCCATCTTCACCATCAGCTGCACATTAAGTCGATACAAAAATAAATCCATATGGCCCAGTTACCGTTTTTGGACAAAGACAATCGAAACACAAATTACAGGTACAAGATCTTCGTCAGGAGCCAAGAAAAAAAACATAAATAATCGCGACACAAAAAATGAATTCAAAACGCATCGAATACGACTGAAAGTAGCAGCTTTAACCCAAGGGTGGCCAGTAATGTGTGATATTACAGCAAGCCAAAATGACTGAGTAGGTATTCAAACAAAAACCGCGAAATAATTACACAAAAACACAATATGTTACAATTAATAGCATAAGTTCATACATATTCACAAATGCCAATGTGTCTAGCACAGTGCATGAACAATGTGTACCAACATTCACCAACACAGGCATTGATATGGTATTCTTAGTTCTTAGTTGACCTGTACTTCAACAGAAAGGGGGATGGGGGTGCTCCTGTGCAGGTCACATCTATGGTATGAGCTGGATGTAGCCAAGCGGAAGATATCCTGCTTAGCGGTCTAGGCCAGAGCAGCTTACTACTCCGTTGTTTTTGAGACAATTGCTGCAAAGAATAGTTAACCGATATGGAAATACATCTTAATAAACTCTAAACACTAGAGCAAAATAGACTCGCAGACTGTTAGGCACCATCTGTGCTGCTCTAAACAAACCCTCTAACCATGGTCTGTATTATGCCATATCCCACAGTTAGCCACCACTTACACCATGCTCTATGTGAAGCTGTGGCTCTATTCTTATTATTGTCGTTGTCAATCACAAAGACCCCAGCGGACCGCTCAGGATTATATATATTATATATGATCCCCCGCTTTGGCCTTTTTTCGTCTCGTCAGAGGATAGTCGCGTGTTGGAAAAATCATGCCCCGTCCATTCGTTGACGTTATCATCCCAGGACTTTGGTCTCTTCGCTTACTTCCGACTTCAGCTGTTCACTCCGATATTTCTTTTAGCAAGGAGTTATGTTTCGTTATACGTTTAATAGTTGCCTGTGGAGCACAGTTCTCTTTGGAGCACAGTTCTCGTTGGAGCACAGTTCTCTTTGGAGCAGAGTTCTCTTTGGAGCACAGTTCTCTTTGGAGCACAGTTCTCTTTGGAGCACAGTTCTCTTTGGTGCACAGTTCTCTTTGAAGCACATTTCTCTTTGGAGCACAGTTCTCTTTGGAGAACAGTTCTTTTTGGAGCACAGTTCCCTGTGGAGCACAGTTCTCTTTGGAGCACAGTTCTCTTCGGAGCACAGTTCTCTTTGGAGCACAGTTCCCTGTTAAGCACAGTTCTCTTTGAAGCACAGTTCTCTTCGGAGCACAGTTCTCTTTGGAGCACAGTTCTCTTTGGAACATAGTTCTCTTTAGAGCACAATTCCCCGTGTAGCACAGTTTTCTTTGAAGCACAGTTCTCTTTGGGGCAAAGTTCTCTTTGGAGCACAGTTCTCTTTGGAGCACAGTTCTCTTTGGAGCAAATTTGTTTTTAGAGCACAGTTCTCGTTAGTGCACAGTTCTCTTTGGAGCACAGTTCTCTTTGGAGCACAGTTCTCTTTTTTAGGAATTATTAGGACGGAGTTAGGTTAATATAGAAACCTATTGACTATAGTAAATTCTCAAAAATTGACATGTTATGGACATAATGTACAACCTGAATGTCTGCTTCTTGAGCTACTTCCAGTCGTCTTGGTTGTATGTCTTGCCACTTGTTCCCAGTAACTCAGGACGAGAGAGTGATATTGATGTCCAGCGCAGCCTCTTTCAAACTATAATCCAAACTCGGCGCAATTTACATCTTCAGGATAAGAACAGACACCGTCTTCGGGCATCCTTCGTACTTACGTTTGGTGTTTTTCTCAAGGTCTTCATCAGTTTATGCTCTCTTGGACGTAATCAACCCATCTTTTCTTAAGCTCCTCCAGTGATGTTAGCATTTTGCTGTGCTTATCCTTGATAGGCTTTTATGTTTACTGAAACTTAATTGTTAATTTCTTGGTTATTACATAGGGGTCTGTTACAGTTTTTCTCGACTGCTTTCTCCTCCTCCTCTACACTGTCGCAGTATATTGTTGCGTGCCTTTTAATTACATACTTCTTGACCTCTTTATCAGTCAAAGTGAAGCGTATCTGTGCTTCTGCTTCGGTAACTCTAGTTCTACTGTTAAGTACTGTTTCCCTGCTTCTCTCTTTAATATGTTGTAATGTCACTGTTGTAATGTCTCTGTTATAATGTCTCTGTTGCAATGTCTCTGTTGAAATGTCTCTGTTGTAATGTCTCTGTTGTAATGTCTCTGTTGTAATGTCTCTGTTGTAATGCTTCTGTTGTAATGTCTCTGGTGTAATGTCTTTGTTGTAATATTTATGTTGTAATATCTCTGTTGTAATGTCTATGTTGTAATGTCTCTGTTGTAATCCGGTTAGGTTAAACACTCGCTATGTTTCATGACAAATATGTAATAATAGAGTATGGCGCTGAATACTTTCTTTGGGTGAAAACTGTTAGAAAATATATGTTTCGTTTTCCAAACTGTTATTTAATATGTGTAGTGAAGCATAATAGTAGTAAGTAATCAGCTCACCAAACTGTTATTCCATATGTGTAGTGACGCATAATAGTAGTAAGTAATCAGCTCACCAAATTGTTATTCCATATGTGTAGTGACGCATAATAGTAGTAAGTAAACAGCTCACCAAACTGTTATTCCATATGTGTGTCGGAGCAAGATCAGTGACTGACGTAATGCATGAATTCAAGCTAATTTAATAGAACTGAATTATTTTATTCATTTTATTGTATTGACGAAAGAATAGTTTTTTGTTTCTTTAATGTTTTCATTTATTTGATGTGTTTTCTTCTCCATAACACATTATGTCGTTTGTTCATGACATGTCCCTTTATTATTTACATTGCATCGTAGTGACCACAAGCAATATACTATTTTAGCACAGCTGTTTTATGATGAGATTTTAGTCAATGTTTAAACTGTTCAAAAATACAAAGGTTGCCAACTTGAAAGGAGGACCTTTTGTTTCTTCTAAGACCCGGGGCATTTTAGACGACGAAGAAACTATACAAAAATAGTTATCATGACCTCTTCGAACTAAATCTATGTTGTGCAAAGCTGCATCTGGAGGAAAAGCAAGACACATTTAGTCTTTAGACATTGTTTTAACAACATAATGAGTCTCACCTCTTAAAAAGTAACTTCCATTTCCTAATCGTTAGAGGTAACGTTTTATTTGTCTCAGACCGTGTTTGTAATAACAACACGCGAAAATCAAGTTACTCTCTTGCAAAATTTGATTAGCTTGGATCGTACTGGCAGTTTATATCTGCCATTGACCCACATTTAATATGATATTACCAGAGCTTGACGTTGTACCTTAACTGCGGAATATATTGTTTACATAACCGTATTATATGCACACTGAATACCATCTACTGTAACAATAACATGATCTGGGATAACTTAATTATCTAAATTCTATTTAAAATCACAATAACAAAAAACATATTAATATAGAACTACATGATGACAAACAGATGAAACGACTGATGGATCTATATATTATGTAGACACATGTTGAATGTACGCTACCGGTGGATTTACATACATATTTGAATGGATCGATCGACCAATTGTTCGATGGAGTGATAGCAAATCCACCAAACTATTGAATGGTAACTACCATACCAGCTATGATGTACCGAACAAGGACATGCAAAGAATTAAAACAACATACATAATGACCGCCTTAGTTGTGGTCCATCTGAGCGCACCATTGTCGGGTTTGTCAAAGACAGAAAAACATATCGAGTTAAGATATTCTTTCACAGCTTCCTCGTCTCCATTGACCATTGGATCTGGAATACAAGATAATGAACACACAAATGTGGATCGTCTCTTTAAATTAAAGTTAACTGTAGCACACAGGCAAGTGGTTGTAGTATCTTCTCCATTTGTCGCCGCGTTTGCGTATGGCACCATGACAGAGTCAAGCTCTTGCTCCCTTGATCCATTGTTTCGGTTCCTGAATACACGAGAGACATTCATTTGTGACTTCCGGTAAGCTTTAAAACTTTTAGACATTAAAGACAACCTAGGGATTAGTTCTTCATGAATTTTCGGTACACTAGAAGTACCAGAAACATCTATTAAATTATTTATGGTGTATGCATAAATCTTTGTGACGTATAAGAGTATGTTAAGTCTACGATCAAAAATCGTCTCAGTGGGACTCAGGTCATCATCAATATCCAGTCCGACGTAAGACTTGATGAAACACCGAGCGAACTCTGGAAAGGCGTCGTACTCGTCTGAACTTAATGGGTAGTCGTCGTCAGAAACTGCCAGTTTCATGTAATGTAAAAATTTACATGAACCATCGGGTCGCCTGAAAGCATTTAACCTACACTTATCGATAACACACTGATTGTCGGCGTGATTGAAGTTACTGGCGTTAAATTGATCAGCATCGCACGTTGCTTCCAACCAAGGCCATTTAGCAATATAGTCAGAATTAAAAAATATCTTTAATGACTTTCCATACCCGTCTCTGGTAACTTTTAAATCCCAGTAAGGTTGTGGGTAGAAATAAGTTAGTGGTCTTATATATGTGAATTCATTCTTACAAACTGCGCAGTATCTGTTCTTATAAATGTATTCGTCGCTTTCAACGTAAGAAGTAAACTCTTGGCATCTGGTCTGGTAATCAATACTGACATGTGACTCCAAAAAACACGACAAGAGACCGGGGATACATGCTGCCCCAGTCAGATTACCCAGCAACTCAGTTGGTTCTGAATAACGTTGTGGCAATTGTGATATTTGTGACGCCACCTGCCTAATAGAGATATGATCTGTCAGATCCCAAATTTCAAAGACAATGTCCCACGTTACCGGATTAGAACTATCTCTGGCAGCACATGAAAATATGTCCATGTTCTTGTAGACAAAACCCGTGGTGGAGTCAGTGACGGGAGCGCTGTTGAAGATGTCGAGAATCTGGTTAAGCTCCGAGACAGGCTGTTTTAATGTCAAATTGGCTCTAGTGGTTCTTGTTGATGGTGATGAGCCCTCGCCAATAGTGGGTTCTGTTGATGGTGATGAGCCCTCGTCTCTAGTGGATTCTGTTGATGGTGATAAGCCTACGTGACTGATGGGTTCTGTTGATGATGCTGAGCCCTCGTGACTGGTGGGTTCTGTTGATGGTGATGAACCCACGTGACTGGTAGGTTCTGTTGATGGTGATGAGCCCTCGTGTCTTTTGGGTTCTGTTGATGGTGATGCGCCCTTGTGACTGGTGGGTTCTGTTGATGTTGATGAGCCCACGTGACTGGTGTAACTATTTGAAAACGATGATGTGATTGTTCTTGAGCTGCTGATTCCACGACCTATCGTGACGTCATTAACTGTATGTTTATTCCCACACTCAGTAATAACAAAAACGTATTCTCTGGAACACTCAACCTTCATGTCCAGCATGTGACCGTACCTGATCCTACTTTCTTGAAGTACTCCAGGACAAGCTGTTGACATGTCCTCACAACAGTTTTTGTGTACGAGACATCTGAGATCACATGAACAAGGCATCGACTGGATCTGGCCACATTTGTGTCTGCATGATGCCGTATCATGTACCAGCTCCTTATGTTGTGTTGTACTCGCCTCACGTGGAGAGGTTATTTCTGTATCGATCTCAGATCGAATAACTCTTGTACTCGCTTCAGGTGGAGAGGTTATTTCTGTATCGATCTCAGATCGAATAACTCCTGTACTCGCCTCACGTGGAGAGGTTATTTCTGTATCGATCTCAGATCGAATAACTCTTGTACTCGCTTCAGGTGGAGAGGTTATTTCTGTATCGATCTCAGATCGAATAACTCTTGTACTCGCTTCAGGTGGAGAGGTTATTTCTGTATCGATCTCAGATCGAATAACTCTTGTACTCGCCTCACGTGGAGAGGTTATTTCTGTATCGATCTCAGATCGAATAACTCTTGTACTCGCCTCAGATGGAGAGGTTATTTCTGTATCGATCTCAGATCGAATAACTCTTGTACTCGCCTCAGATGGAGAAGTTATTTCTGGATCGATCTCAGATCGAATAACTCTCGTCAGAGAAACAAATGATCTTTCACGAGTCATCTCAGATGTGTCAGACGAAATGCTTTCGCTATCACCAGAACAGACTTTACGTTGAGCCTGTCCTGATTGTGCTGAATCAAGATAAGTGTTGTTCTCTGTCCTTAACGACACATTCGTCTTATTAACTGACCTTAAATCAACGCTCACTCCGTTAGATGAAACTACATTATTGCTGAAACATAGAATCAACAAGATGTAGCAGTCCTTCATTGTTGAGTTTGGTATCTCAGAGTTGTATTTACACATCTGTTCAACAAATGGAGATGCTATCTATCTGGAAAAATAAATATTGTCATCAGTTTTAATACTAAATAAATTCTCGTTTTTAAACATATTTTTTTTTTGGTTTCACTATTCTGTTTGAATACAAATTGTTCATCCTGAACTTAGTGTGAACACCCGTGCATAATTATCTCTGTACAAAGTTAAGCAGTATATACATGGGATCTAATTAGGTCGGTAGTTCTAAAACCCCTAAAAGTCGGTTGCTTGAAGCCGCTCATGTAGTGTTAGAAGGACATATGTATACAGGACGCTCGGTATTGATTCCGCATTCCAGATGTCAGATCAGTCATTGCTATCAACACTGAATTCTCTAGAGTGCGTATCATTTATATATGTATGTATCCATGCATGCTGCTTTCCCTTTTCTTATAACTGTTTTTGATTTTTCTTTGAGTTATCTAGCGATACTTTGGCCATCTATATTTCATTATGACACTTGACCACGATTAGTGGCATTGAATAGCTTAAGCACTCAGTTCACCAATCTGTTTAACATATAATTCCTAGAAGTAGCATACCTCTGTTCTTGTCCTTAATGTATTCTCTTCCATGAACGAACCTCGTCATGTTTGACAGATGTTATATTTTTGCCTCCATAGCTCTCTGTTCATCCTATTTCGTCAGGTCGTGTTGTCTGTCATCGATTACGGACTACGCATCCTGACACTATCAAGAACACAGTGCGAAAGGTTGGAACGCATCCACAATGAAGGTATGCGTCTGGTTCTGGGCTGCACTAGAGATACCCGGATCGTGAAGATAAGGTACATGTTGAGATTGTTTTCGGTGACATCCAGCCATAAACTGGCACAAGTCAAAGCCTATATGTGTGTCACAAGAGACACGGGGCACCCTTTGCACAGTAGTATGTCAGACATCAAGGGATCAAGAATCAAGACAGGGGCGTCATGGAATGCACAGACAGAGACAGCAATTAGACACGTCACTCCAGATGAGACAATAGCTAAAGGGAAAGAATCGGTCCACACTGGTGATATAATGATAGAGTACAAGAGAGTCATCATAAGCTCAGGCAAGGAATCCAGAGAATGAAGCAACGGGAAAGCAGAGGACGAGTTAAATCAACTGATAACTGAGAACACGCAGGAGAGTGACGCTGTCATATAAACCAACAGATCAGTGCTGCGCAGTGAGACATCAGGCTGGGGTTTCTCGGCTACATTTAGAAGACATGTGGTTGCTGAGCGTAGTAGGGCGTACATGTTAACAATTTCCAGTATGAGAATGGAGACGAAAACACTGACCTCAGCACTGAAATGGATATCTGAGACATAACAAGGACAGTCATCGTGACAGACGCGAAAGCCGTACTTCAGAAGGTACAGAAGGGATGGCTTAGGTACTTCTTCTTCTTCGTACGCTGTCAGATGTCAACCTGTATTTTTTCGAAAAAAAGCAGCTGTCATCCTGAGGCTGTCGACACTGCCATAGAGCTTGTCTAGTGTTGCTACTGGTGATGGCCACATGTGCTTTCTCTGATCCTCGTATGTCGGGCAGTTTTGCAGCAAATGATCAGCGGTCATTTTCCCGGTACCACACGAACATTAGTCAGTGCCACCATTCTTCAATTTATTGAATAGATGGTACCTCAGTCTATTGTGGCCTGTGCGCAGTCTGAAGACGACGACCTGCTCTCTTCTGTTCAACTGGTAATAGGCATCGTTTTTTCTGTAGCCAGTATGTTCTGTTTCCCATTTGGTTATGTATCTAGCTCTATAAAGCCTTTTTGATTATTCGTAGGTCACACTAGGGTCTGGTTGTGGTAGTCTTGCACCTTCTTTTGCCAGTCTGTCTGCCTCCTCGTTTGCTTCGATGTTACAGTGGGATGGAACCCACTGTACCACTACTCTTTTTGGTGCGGGCGGCTGGCATAGTTGACAAAGCACTGCTCTTAAATCATTAAGTTCATTATTTTTCTGGCTTTTTAGTGCTGTGGATATGGCCAGGGCATCTGTAAACAGGACTATATGGCTTTCATTTCTTTTGCATGTCACCATTTCTTCTACTGCAGCCCCCAGTGCCTCTGCCTCCGCTCTGAAATTGCTTGAGTATTTTCCAGTTGCTTAGGTACGAGTGGATAGCAGCTGTTGATGTCTCAAACCTCCAGCGGTTGACATGGATCTACTGTCCTGCTCCTGCTGGGATTCAGGACAATGAAAGAGCTGACATCATGGCTTCACAAGCTCCCATCATGGGCAGATTAGTGATGGATAGATGTGATATTTTGAAATTAATAAATGACCGCCTGCTGGATGAGGACACCGCAATAAATGAAGCAGCAATCCACAGACTGCAAAGTTTGGACATTAAACGAGGTTCGAGCGGAGTGGGGCGCATGAGAGGACGGCGCAGGAGCGTGTACAGCCAGCGAGCTACAGGGACCATCAGCGTCCATTCCTTACGCCATTTGATGGGAAGGACTGAGCACCTATGGGTATGCCCGATGAGCAGTGACGTCGATTCTTAGAAACATAACTAGCTCTCGTATTCTGCTTGTTCAAAATGTTGTCGATTATCTTGCATTTTGATTCTTACCATCTTTTCTCTACAATTCAGCACACAGTCTGTATAGCACTCTTCAGTGTTATTTAATCTGAACTCCTTTTTTTCCTCTCTCTTGTTCTTTCTCAATTAAATATGTTTTACACCGTCGGCTATCCATACTTTTTTTTCCTCGTAAACTCTTAAATCGGTTCAGTTTTATTTGCAACAATTCTGTGTATTTTTAGACAGTCTCAGATAGTGCTTACCATCCGTACTGGATTCTTGATTTCATTCTGATTCGTTCTGAAATTACGTTATCGTATTTATTGGTGTAAAAGTAAAGTAAAGTAAAGTAACCCATAGCATTACTGCCGTAGGGGTGTGAGATTTTAGCGATCTCACATTTCAAAGGCTCGGCTATATGAGGGCGGTAGCCATCTCCTCTCCCTCACCGATTTTACTTCCTGAACTGAACCGGTACCCAGTTAAGGCTGGGAGCCATTGCGGTCTTAAAACATTTCCACCTCAACTGGGGAATGAACCCATGACTACTCAGATGCAAAGCCAGCGCGCTAACCACTGCGCTATGCGGTTCCCTTTTATTGTTGACCTCAACATTATGGGCGATGGGCGCAGCTGTCCATGTATGTCAAGGCGGACCGGGCTAGCTACATCTGGGGCAGCGGTCCATGTATGTCAAGGCGGACCGGGCTAGCTACATCTGGGGCAGCGGTCCATGTATATCAAGGACGGACCGGCCTAGCTACATCTGGGGCAGCAGTCCATGTATGTCAAGGAGGACCGGGCTAGCTACATCTGGTGCAGCGGCCCATGTATGTCATGACGGACCGGACTAGCTACATCTGGGGCAGCGGTCCATGTATGTTAAGGCGGACCGGACTTGCTACTTCAGGTGTACGCGACCTGTGACGTGTCTGCAGTAACGGTAATATTTCATTGAAATACAAATCGCATCTATCAGTCATGCGTGGCTCCATTGCTGCTTTACGGCTAGGAAGCCTGGACATTACTCAAACATGACGAGGCTGGTGCCTTCCACGTGCGCAACCAGAGACGTATCCTAGGAATTCAATGGTATGACTTTATCCACACCGTGGAGGTCTCTTCTTCCGCAACGTGGAGGTCTCTGCTAAAACATGCCTCTTCAAAATTTCAGAAACACTTGACCACCGCCGAGTTTCTTTGTTCTGTATTGTTGTACTGCTAGACTAAGAAACCCCAACCTGCAAGATTCTACACAAGTTGCTCTTCAGCGTCAAAAGATCTCCCCTCCTCCCCCCCCCCCCATCGGATGGAGGGGCAGAATAGGAAATCCCCGCCCGCACAGTATGACTCCAGCAGATATCAACCTCTCCTTCCACTCTTGACGAGGCCTGGAACCACCCCCTAGCAATGGGTCATATATGTGAACGACCGACACACCGGAACTCAGACGCCTAGGCGAACATTATGTTATTTTGCTATTATTATTCCACAATATAATTTGTTAGTGGTATATCTGCCTTACCCCTCATGTATCTATTGGCGGATCCGTTGTAGATCTTCATTCCATATGTTTCAGGTCGATTTATATTTAAATCACAGCAGGAATGACATGTGAATGTATGTCTGCAGCTTGATCACAGCTTCATAATAACACAATCTATCATATTTTCTACGGTACCTCCTGGGTTCTCTCACGTGTATAATCAATCATCTTGGAGATTGGTAACAAAACAAGTTACATATAATAACTAATCCATTAATTTCACTGAACGCTATCAGCCTACTTCCTCTGTCGTTTATTTTTCCCCAGTCGTAAGTGGCCAGCTGCATGTTTATATTTGTGTGTTTTCATCTTATAGTTCATATATCCCGTTACTATCAGAACATCAGCTGATTTGATTGATTTCAGTATACTATAAGTTCTCTTCATATTATTATATTTCTTCATCACTGTGTCCTTGAGTTAGTGTACACTCTTGCAAAATGTTAATATCAACTTCAGCAGAACTATGGGATCATTGTTAATGTCAAATATCCATTCGCATATTTTGTCTTGATTATATTTGACATATCCATTCACATATTTTTCTTGATTATTTTTGACTAATATCCATTCACATATTTTTCTTGATTATTTTTGACTAATATCCATTCACATATTTTTCTTGATTATTTTTGACTAAAAGCCATTCGCATATTTTTCTTGATTAATTTTTGTTAATATCCTCTCACATTTTCTTTTACACTATTTCAGTAGAACATTCAACCGCTTCATTTCATGTCACTCTCTTACTAAATGTATTAAACCATATTGTTTTTGTTATCATATATCTCTCGCCTTTTTACGTCATGTCTTCTCCACATCCGATATATCAAAGTACATACCTTTGATATTACATAATCAACCTTTCCTTCCCCGCTCAAACATCCCACACTTATTTGCTAGGTTTCTTATTCCAGCGTTCAAGTGTTCTTTCACATAAGGCTTTTATATCTTCAGGATTCGTCTTTATCGACAGTCGTACCCACTAGAGGAGAAGCTGCTCCCCAGGGAACCATCTAGTATCTGCACAAATGTTGTTATTATTTTCTTACTTGAACATGTCACCATGATGTACTAACTTCTACTCACTCTAGTTTGTAGACACAATCAAGCTGAAATCACCAACCATCTCAGTCACCATGCTGTACTAACCTCTTCTTACTGTGGTCTGTAGACACAATCAAGCTGAAATCACCAAACCATTTCAGTCACCATGCTGTACTATCCTCTACTTACTGTGGTCTGTAGACACAATCAAACTGATATCACCAACCATCTCAGTCACTACGCTGTACTAACCTCTACTTACTGTGGTCTGTAGACACAATCAAGCTGAAATCACCAACCATCTGTCACCATGCTGGACTAACCTCTACTTACTGTGGTCTGTAGACACAATCAAGCTGAAATCACCAACCATCTGTCACCATGCTGGACTAACCTCTACTTACTGTGGTCTGTAGACACAATCAAACTGAAATCACCAACCACCTCGCTGAAAGAAGAACTCCAGCTAATGCACACCTGTATCAGTAATAGTGTATGTATATTTGTCTTGTCAAGCTTACTGAAATAATTACATTAGTTATAATGTAGCAAATGAAACCAACTCATTGATATTGGTAGGCGTGACCTAGTAGCCATATATTGTCTGAAATTTGAATGTCAGAAAGCGAGTGACACTGATTGACTGATGAATGTCAGAAAGCGAGTGACACTGATTGACTGATGAATGTCAGAAACAACATATCATCGCACATTGCTATTTAGTCATATTCTCTCAATTTACTTGTAAATCATTTCCGTCGTTATCCACGACTGTTTTAACAGGTACTATTGTACTTACCAGAACGGAGACGGTCAGACCGAAAGGATAGATGTCCTTACTAAAGAGTTTTCAGATAACCCCATTGCTGAAGTCATTACCTCCATCATCATTTTATATGAGGTTGTGTATGAGGTTGTATGAGGTTGTGTATGAGGTTGTATATGAGGTTGTATATGAGGTTGTTTGTGAGATTGTATATGAGGTTGTGTATGAGGTTGTGTATGAGGTTGTTTACGAGGTTTTATATGAGGTTGTTTATGAGATTGTATATGAGGTTGTGTATAAGGTTGTGTATGAGGTTGTATATGAGGTTGTTTATGAGTTTGTATATGAGGTTGTGTATGAGGTTGTTGTGTATGAAGTTGTTGTGTATGAGATTGTATTTGAGGTTGTGTATGAGGTTGTGTATGAGGTTGTGTATGAGGTTGTGTATGATGTTGTGTATGAGGTTGCATATGAGGTTGTGTATGAAGTTGTGTAAAAGGTTGTGTTTGAGGTTGTTTATGAGGCTGTGTACGAGGTTGTCTTGCATGGGTTGTGTATGAGGTTGCCATGAATATGGTATTAGGTTCGGGAACGACGTGGTATGTGCTTTTCGCTGACGATGCAACCTTCAGACCAACCCTTTTGTTTGAGATATTCTCAACCAGTTGCCTTGATATTTCTGGGATTTGCTGACTCTTTCAGGCTATCATTGAAGTCCATCTTTGGTCAACTTCTTAAACTCTTTTCGTCCCTTAGTCCGTCTAACGTGGCATCCTACAGTTGATCAATGACCGTCTTGTTGATGATGTAACTATAATCAAGGACCCAACAATCAGCAGATTGCAGCATTTTAAAATCACATATTTGTTGAGCAGCTAGTGTATACAGCTAGCGAGATGTTGTTGTTTAATGTCAACAATAAGTAAGTTAACTCGTTTGTGCGTCCTGAAAAGGGCGTTAAGTGGCGGGTTGCAGTAGCTTTCCTTACATCCTGATCGTGCTGATAGAGGTGGGATGTAGTCATCCAGGCGATTGTGCTATGCTTGACTTCATCTACGTGACGTTCACTACTACGAGAATCAGTTCGATCCATGTCTCATCAGCCAGATTGCATTGAAAACAGTATGTTCCCAGGGAAAGATACATGGAAGAGAGATAGTGGTCTCCGTCTGTATATTGTGCCTAACCCCGACGCGACGTACTAGTCAGTATATTGTTCCTGACCGGACTAGCGTCTGAGTTTCCCAGCTAGCGAGATAATAGTACCATTTACCTTAGCAGACACCGTACCTAGTAATCTGCCTGACATGTTTTGATGTCCGTTATCATTCACAGGATAAAATCTTAAATCCAAGCATGGAAAAAATCTAAGTTTCCTTAGATGGTAGAACCCATAAGAGAAATTGAGAAAAAGGATGCTTAGACAGATTAAGAAAGGAAATGTATCAAAGATGAATATATTCGGCGAGTATACCAACTAGAAACATATATACACGTATATACAGACGGCTCATCTAACAAAGCCACATCCAATGGAGGTAGAGGAGTATATTACAGATTAAGAAATTGAGAAGAAACAATTCGAGTTTTAACAACGGGAACATTACTCCAATAACTTCCGTGCAGAAGCAGAGTCACTGAAGCCGCAGCTGAGCTTGCAATCCAAGCTAAAGATATCCACCAAGGAAACATAGTATTCCTGACTGATGAAGCGTCAGTATTAGCAGCGCTAAAAAAAAACAATGATGAACATCTCGAGCAATGTATGTTCTCCCTGACCCAGCTCTCAGGAGAACTCCCAAGGTTAGTCATAAGGTGGATTCCATCCCAATATTGAAGACAATAAAGCTGCAGACAGACTAGTAAAGTGTGGAGGAGCATCGACATAAACAGACCTGAGTATAACATATAATGAAGCCAAGACCATAATTAAAGACAACGTCAGGGGAAAATGGGCTAATCGCACACCGACTTCCGGAAAGAAGACAGCTTCTTTAACTTAACTAGAGAAGAGCAAGTCATCATCTTCAGACTGAGAACTGGGCATAGCAGACTCAATGGTCATCTTTACAACAAAATGAGGATTGGTACAGATTGCAAGTGTCCATGTGGGGAGCATAGCATGTCCGTGGAACACATCCTGCAAAGCTGCACGCTCACGAAGGAAAAGAGAGAACAATACTGAGCTCGCGAGACAGATATGAAACAAAAAGTCGTATGGAGATAAAACAGCCTTACAAACAATGGTTTCCTTTAAAAGAGAAAGCAGGACCTTGATCTGAGAATGAACGAAGAAGAAGAAGATTTACAGGATAAGAGAACAAAAATCAAATTGTTTGTTGAACATTGACAGTTAGATCAAAGACAGAAAAAAATGCTCGTACACCATACACGAGACTGCGCCAGCTTTAGTTGTCAGCTCATGTTCACTCACCTTGTTAACTCCTGAAAGAAGATATCGCTATGGACCCAGAACGTACCAATCATCTACTCCTAACCGTATCAGCTCTCCAAGTCCCAGAGATTTGTATAAAGATCACTGACGTGATCGGCTTAATCAGTTTACAGCTAATATGTTGTGTAGACATTTCACGATTCCAATTACGTAACACTGCCATTTTTTTATGTCCATAGGTCGGCCAGTTCGTTTCCTTTAACTTTGTACAGTATAGGTTTGTGTCTACTCTTCTTTTTCTTCCTACTTTATCAACCCGGGGTACGTATGATATCACTTAATCCTATCAAGCAGACATGTCTTGTGCTAATTTCTCCGATTCGTTCTGTCGTCTCACTGTTTTTCTTGTAATGGACTTTACAAATTCATTTATTTTGTCGTTCTGTGACACTTTATCCTAACAAGTTTCACGACAGAGATGTCTGGATACATTTGTTTAGTGCGTTCACATAAAATGCGTGTTGTCTTTGAAAAATACAAATCTGTATATTCAGTTTCGTTTTTTGTCTTGTTCTCAGCTGAACTATATGCGATGTATTCGTCTTGAACGAATGAAATTGACAGTTTTAACAACAATATCAATGCCGTCATTCAGTTATTTGCTTTGAATGCCAAGAACATATTGATGCAAGCTACAGTGGGTGTTTGTGAAGTTATCCCATTGCGCTTTGAGAACATTTAAATGAAATACTTTTTTAAGCCAACACCACCAATGTATTCAGATCGCCTTGCTGGTGCACCGTCCGCTGTCACAAATACGAGTTTACAAAACTAAGGCAGCCATTTCTTGGTATTTTTCTTATTCATGAAAAATGTCACATCCGTTTGTGATATCATTAGCTCTATCAGCTCCTCAGCTATATTGTAATTCACATTTGCACAGTACGTATTAAGAACATTTAAGTCAGCGAGAGCTATTGAACATTTTTCAAAGTTTGTAAAGTTTTGATTCAACTGTTCGTTTGCTTGCTCAGTAATTCTGAATAAAACGGTATTTTCGGACAGCTGACGTCTTGAAATATATGATTTTTAACAGGAAATATAATTCACTTGCTTTAACAAGACACGCATGAACAATTTGACCTGTCAATTGTTGTAGTTACTTATTGAGAAACGTGCCTGTACTACATTCTCATTGAACTTGTTCATATGAGGTTGGTACCCCTGAGCCAGATGATGTTATACGTTATACATGAATATAAGAAAGATGTTACTGTAAGAGAAAGTGTATTAGACGCGTAATCATTTTCGCATACAGTTATCCAATACAGTTATTAGGCGTGAAACTCGTGTCTGCTACTATAATTATCATGGCTTGGTTTGTCTATCTATCAAGGCCATCTCATGCAACTCCCTCCAGACCATAAACTACCTTGTAATGCTATGAGCTGGTTTCCTTCGTGTATGGACTACACATCACCAACACCTCCTCTTCGTGTCCTATTCCACTAGTATCTTCCTCGGTTCTCTTTCACAGATCCACATTTGCTCTGTTATCATGCCAACAGATCCACATTAGTTATGTTGTCATACCATTTCAATCACTCTATCCTTAGCATGGACTCATGTAAGAAAGTCTGCATATGTTGTTGTTCTCTGTGTTGTTACTTTCTATGATTCAACGCCCCAGAAAATAAACGAATTTACACCGAGTTGAAGCGTTAGTATCAGGTAAGATTTAAAGACAGGATACTGTTTCTATTTCTGTTTCAAATAATCGACTTCACTGCACTTGTGGCGTGCCCATAGGTGCTAAGTCTCTCTCAGCATATGACAAAGGGAATACACACTGATGGGGTCCAGGTAGCTCACTGGTTGTACACTCTCCTGCTCCGTCCTCTCATGGGGGTCCGCTCCGTTCGAATCTCGTTTGATGTCGCAGCTATGTAGTCTGTGGATTGCCGATTCATCTTTTGCCAACACCTCATCCTACAAGCTGTCCTTGATTGATTTCAAAATGCCAGTCCTATCCATCAATAATGTGGCCATAATAGAGCTTGTGAAGCCATGATATCAGCTCTTTCGTTGCGCTGAACCCCAGTGTGACCATGAAAGTAGGTTCATGCCACTCCACGGAGGTTTAAGTTCTCGATTGCTGCTATCTACTCGAACTTCAACTATCATTTATGTACTTTCTGAAGTACGGCTTGAGGGTATGCTACGATAACCGCCCTTGTTAAAATTGTCCCAGATAGCCAATTCAGCGATGACTTCATTGTACTTCCATTTCCATTCTCAAACTAGAGTTTGGTGACATGTATGCCACACTTTGTTCATCATTGACATGTATGCCACACTTTGTTCATCATTGACATGTATGCCACACTTTGTTCATCATTAACATGTATGCCACACTTTGTTCATCATTGACATGTATGCCACACTTTGTTCATCATTGACATGTATGCCCCACTTTGTTCATCATTGACATGTATGCCCCACTTTGTTCATCATTGACATGTATGCCCCACTTTGTTCATCATTGACATGTATGCCACACTTTGTTCATCATTGACATATATGCCACAATTTGTTCATCATTGACATGTATGCCACACTTTGTTCATCATTGACATGTATTCCACACTTTGTTCATCATTGACATGTATGCCACACTTTGTTCATCATTGACATGTATGCCCCACTTTGTTCATCATTGACATGTATGCCCCACTTTGTTCATCATTGACATTTATGCCACACTTTGTTCATCATTGACATGTATGCCACACTTTGTTCATCATTGACATGTATGCCACACTTTGCTCATCATTGACATGTATGCCCCGCTTTGCTCATCATTGACGTGTCCTCCCACTCTGAGAATTCTCAACCAGATGTCCCACTGCACAGTACCGATGCGTTGGTGTAAATGACGGTATCACTATCATGCGTGTTCTCTTTATGAACTGACTCACCTCTCGCTCTGCTCTCCCGATTTTCCATTCAAAAGTTATAATAACTATCTGGTACTCTGTCATCCGTGTGGATCCATTCTTCTCCCTTGGCTATCTCCCAAGCTGAGGTAGCATGTCCGATTGTTTTCTATGCATGTGCCATCCATGACGCCCATCTCTAGATTCTTGATCTCTTAATGTCTGGAATACACAGGACGCAACATGTCTGTGGGACACACATGTAACCTTTAGCTTATGCCAATTTATATATGGATGTCACGGATATCAATCCCAGCATGTACCGCATTATCACACTCGTGGGTATCGCTACTAAAACCCAGAACCAGTCGCTAACTTTCATTTTGGACGTGATTTAACCTTTTACGCTGTCTTCTCGATAGTTGGAGGATGCTCAGTCCGTAATAGGTAGCCGAAAAAAGCAACCTAACAAAATAGGATGAACAGCATATACTACTCAAAAATAACAGCAGCCATAATCTTTGGGGCTGATAGCCGTCGCTTATATCTTTGTACGTTCTGGTCAACATAGAACTTATATAAGAGACAGCGATAAAATATCAGTCCGAGTTTTTTTCAACTTGCTACACTTGTCAATGATGCATCCTTCAAATGTGATATCCAGTAGTTCATCCTTTATAGTAAGAGCATCACATCCTGCAGAAATGATTCGGTATATTGTGGTAGTTTCAGATTGCCTGTACGGTTTCTTGGATGTGTCTGATCAACTCTTGCCTGTCTGAGTCAGTCTTACACGTCATAATGTTATCTGCAAATATTAATGTTCACAATCTATCTCTGGGTTTTATGTTTGTCCCCTTCATTGTGTACATTCTGAACATCACTGATACGAGCGGACTCACTTGAGGTAGTCATTTGTTGGTCATCTTCATTGTGTATATTCTGAACCTCACTGATACGAGCGGACTCACTTGAGGTAGTCATTTGTTGGTTACCTTCATTGTGTATATTCTGAACCTCACTGATACGAGCGGACACACTTGAGGTAGTCATTTGTTGGTTACCTTCATTCTGTATATTCTGAGCCTCACTGATACGAGCGGACACACTTGCGGTAGTCATTTGTTGGTTACCTTCATTCTGTATATTCTGAGCCTCACTGATACGAGCGGACACACTTGAAGTAGTCATTTGTTGGTTACCTTCATTGTGTATATTCTGAGCCTCACTGATACGAGCGGACACACTTGAAGTAGTCATATACATTTTGTGATACGGTTGTGATATCAAGATCCCATGCGGAGAGCAAATGTTCTTTCCACGAAGGCAGCTGGTAACCAAATCACTAATTACGGGTTTATACCACGCTTCTTCAAACATATCAACAGTTCCCACAATTGACACATCTCTTGCGACTTCCAAGCCGCGTGACACAGTCATTTTTTCAAATTGTTATGGAAACTCTCATAGTCATTATAGTGGTGTGTTTAGTGTTGAGTGTGTCTAGTGTTGAGTGTGTTTAGTGTTGAGTGTATCTAGTGTTGAGTGTGTTTAGTGTTGAGTGTGTTTAGTGTTGAGTGTGTCTAGTGTTGGGTGTGTCTAGTGTTGGGTGTGTCTAGTGTTGGGCTATCTAGCGTTGGGTGTGTCTAGCGGTGGGTGTGTCTAGTGTTGTGTCTAGTGTTGAGTGTGTCTAGTGTTGGGTGTGTCTAGTGTTGAGTGTGTCTAGTGTTGGGTGTGTCTAGCGTTGGGTGTGTCTAGTGTTGTGTCTAGTGTTGAGTGTGTCTAGTGTTGAGTGTGTCTAGTGGTGAGTGTGTCTAGTGTTGGGTGTGTCTAGTGTTGGGTGTGTCTAGTGGTGAGTGTGTCTAGTGTTTAGTGTTGGGTGTGTCTAGTGGTGAGTGTGTCTAGTGTTGAGTGTGTCTAGTGTTGGGTGTGTCTAGTGTTGGGTGTGTCTAGTGTTGGGTGTGTCTAGTGTTGGGTGTGTCTAGTGTTGAGTGTGTCTAGTTTTGAATGTGTTTTAATGGTTGGTGTGTTTAGTGTTGTGTGTGTCTAGTGTTTGGTGTGTCTAGTGATGAGTGTTTTAAGTGTTGAGTGTGTCTAGTTTTGGGTGTGTTTATTGTTGGGTGTGTTAATTGTTGGGCATGTTTAGTAGTGAATGCATCAATATTGCGAAGAGCGATTTAAAGCTGGAGAAATAAGAGGAGCACAATATATCAACATAGAAATCACTGCTAGAATCGGATATAACTAAATCAGAGACACAATACGCCATGCAAGCGGCACCATCAAATAAGTCACCAGGGTTGGGTGGCATCCCTGCCGAACTAATTAAGGTAAACAATGATGTAGAGATAGCCTGGCTACACAGACTGTACAATCTAGTGTGTATTAAACAAGTAACAACAGAAGACTGGATAAGTACAACAATACTCCCCATATGGAAGAACAGGGGTGCAAAAAGGACTGTATAAAATATAGAGGAATATCATTGCTTAGCCATACTGGACAGATATTCTGTGAAAACTGGAAAAAAGACTTCGCCCAATCATAGAAACGCAACTTAACGAAGAACAAAGGGGTTTTATGGAAAACATGAGTTTTACAGAAGCAATCTTCGCACTCTTGCAACTAGTGGAGAAAACAATGGAAGTTGATCAGACACTACATATTGGTTTCATGGGCCAATAGAAAGCATTCCATCTACTTAGTAGCTATTAACTGTGGACAGCATTAGCAAGTTATGGAGTAAATAAACATTTGATCAATCTATGTAAATGTCTTTACGTAAATCGCAAATTTACAGTCAGAATCAGGAGACCCAGTGGTCTCCAGGTAACGTGTTCGCCTAGGGTGCTGGAGGTCGCAGATTCAAATCACGGTGGATAATGAGATTTTTTCACGTGGATCATCCATTAAATATTTTTTCTGATCTCAGAGTAGTGAGATCAGACACCCGTGTGCAGTGACGCGCACATTAACAATACATTAGCAGTTTAGAATCGAAAAAAGCAGGCTTAACGGCCGGTGCCCGGGCAAAATTCAAGTTAAAAATATATTCAAATTATAATAAGGATATTCGCCCCACAGAGAATATGGCCCAAAAAAGGGACTGTATGGCTATAACATCAGTTCTTGGCTATGTAGTTAGGGGAGCGGCGTAGATGGTGCCTGACAGGCTGCCGGGCTACTTTGCTTTAATTTACGCTTCCACCTCCCCAGTTAAAAAAAATTGGCGATCATATATTCCAAGCGCTAAGATATGCTGGGATTGACCTTGATTTTCACCTTCAAGAACGAAATAGGAAACAACGAAGTTCACACTTCCCCATTACGTCTAACGATATAAGTGGACTGAAGATAGATAGATAGACAGTAAGAATAAATGCAGGATATTTCGAATAATTTCTGATTAAAACCGAAGTACGGCAAGATTGTGTACTTTCCCATTTACTGTTTTCCACATATATAGACACGATATGTTAACAAAGCCAGCTTTAGAGAGGGAAACATTCTCAGTGGTTACTTAAATGAACTTCTCTTAAATGAACTTATTCTTAATACTCCGTTTTACTGTGTGGTTACAGCATGGTCTATCCAATTGTTGTTTCGAGGCTTATGTTTTTGCCGATCTTTCGGCTATCTCGTTCCCTAGTAGCCCACTGTGTACAGGGACTCATTGCAAGGTGAAACTTATCCCGCGGGCAGTAATGACGTGGTTGATCGTCCTCCACACCAAGAGTATCTCCTATTATATGTATGGGGTATTCTTCAGCGCATCCAAAACCGACTTGGAGTCACTCAAAATTACAAAATGCATAGGCACAATTTTGCCAGAGTTAAACTGTTGGTACACAATCTCAACAGCTGTTTTTATAGCCTCGGCCCCCGCTTCATCGCTTGAACGTTTTTCGCCGAATTAATCACAAAACTAGTATAAGGACCCATCCGGTTATTTCAAATGGATACTATACCCTTCAAAAGAGGTGGATTTGAATGCAGATCCATCCGTACAGACCAGGACTGCCGATTGTGGGTAGCTAGAGACTGTCTCTAAGGAACATCTCTTTAGGATATTAGGTGTAGTCTTCTTGGAGGCTGCCCTTTCTGTCTGGTGTGTTTTTATGATTGACAGGCAACGATTTTTCCAAGGTGGTCGTCCAAAAAATATAATTTCCATTTCTCTCTTCTCTGGCAGATGGTGAATATGGATTTCCTCCTCTGCTATAGTGCGGACATGCTTCAATCTTTTCTTTCGCTTCCATGTGTCTTTTGTACCTCATTTGGATGGTCATTTTCTTGTCTCTTGTATCTCTCTACCACTTCAGTCAGTGCCCAATTTCTCCTGATATCTAGCGATTCTATGTTGGCCTCTATCTTGCACGCCGCTGTAGGTGTTGATCTCATCCCCCCCCCACAAATTAGTCTGAGCGCTTGATTCTGCACCCGGTCAATAGATGAGATGTTATTTATTCTCACAGTCGTCTGTATGGGTATGGTGTAGTTCATCCCCGGTTGTGCATGACCAAGGTATGCTCCCCAGTGTGTACTAGCAAGTCTTTTGATTAAGTTCAGACGCTTGATCGCTTTACTTCTAACATTGCAGATGTGGCTGTCCCATTTCAACTGCCTGTCCAGTATTACTCCAGTGTTACTAGTGTGTCACTAGTAATTCCCCATTAATTTTGACGTTAATGGATCTCTTTGCTCCTTTATGACTGCGGGAGAAGATGGTATATATGGTTTCCTTTGTATTTATTTTTAGTTTCAACAGTTCGCAGTATACTGAAATTGTTATTAGCGTTTGGTTGATCTTGGCTTTTGTCAAAATGGGATATTTCTCGGTGGTCCAAATATCGAGATCTACAGCAAACGATGCTGTTTAGATGTCTAGTAAGTCATTTCTATAGATGAGGAAAAGGGTGCAGCTTAGAGGAGAGCCCTGTGGCAGTTCTTTTTTTAACGTTTTTTTACTTAATGTTGCCACTGCAAAGTTGGTATTTATGGTTCTGTTGATCAGCAAGGCCTGTATCCATTTGATCATCTTTCCTTTGCTGATAAAAGTCTACTCCTGTCTATCATTTTTTAATTCAAGATCTCACCATTTCAACCTCTCTGTTTTGTGCAGCCAAAAACTGTTTCAATGTTGTTATTTTTGTTCTCCATGTTTCAGATCCATACACAAGTATGGACTTTTGTATTTCCGTGTTTGAATTTTTATCGTGTGATACCGTTAAGCTTGATAATACAATGAAAGCTACTTTCTTCTTTTGTCTTCTTAGTCTGATATGTTCATCCGTCCGTCCTACTTCATGTATATTACTACCAAGATTTATAAACGATCCCACATCATGTACCAAGATTTATAAACGATCCCAGATCATGTACCAAGATTTATGAATAATCCTACATCATGTACAAAGATTTACGAACAATCCCACATCATGTACCAAGATTTACGAACAAACCCACATCATGTACCACGATTTACGAACAATCTCACATCATGTACCAAGATTTATGAACAATCTCACATCATGTACCAAGATTTATGAACAATCTCACATCATGTACCAAGATTTATGAACAATCTCACATCATGTACCAAGATTTATGAACAAACCCACATCATGTACCAAGATTTATGAACGATCCCACATCATGTACCAAGATTTACGAACGATCACACATCATGTACCAAGATTTATGAACGATCACACATCATGTACCACGATTTATGAACGATCCCACATCATGTACCAAGATTTACGAACAATCTCACATCATGTACCAAGATTTATGAACGATCCCACATCATGTACCAAGATTTACGAACAATCTCACATCATGTACCACGATTTATGAACGATCCCACATCATGTACCAAGATTTACGAACAATCTCACATCATGTACCAAGATTTATGAACGATCCCACATCATTTACAGGTGTGTTTCCCAACACAAGCTGAATGTTGGTAGCTGCACTAATTAACACGAACGTTGTGTTCTCTTTGTTTATTGTCAATCGCAATGTCTACGGCCTCTCGTCAAGTCATGAAGCTTGTCTTTGTTTATTGTCAATCTCAATCTCTACGACTTCTCGTCAAGTCATGAAGCATCTCTTTGTTTATTGTCAATCTCAATCTGTACGACCTCTCGCCAAGTCATAAAGCTTGTCTTTGTTTAGTCTGCATCTGATAGAGGTCACGGGGCTCTAAGGCCAACGCATTGTCAAAGTCTATATCACTAATTTGTGTTTTTTCCTTGTTGGTCAAATATTTATGAAGACCACTTTGTTTGGTTGGTGTTGTAGGATTCCTAATTCAGTCACTATTTAATAGAAAGAGAAATAGCGATAAGAGACATCCCTGTCGAACAATGGTTCATTTTCTCTCTTTTTCATCCAAACTTGACCTTCTTGTAGAACTCTATGAATCAACACTTTTGTCAGCTTGTCCTTGTGTATCTGTGTTATATTTGTATCTGCCATCCATGCGTGTGTTGACGATCTCGTTTACCCAAATCTTAACTACAAGCCTCGTCCATATAAGTTGTATATGCTGCTACTGTTCTTAGGGATCCTCTACATGTTCCAGTTGTTGATAGTTAGCCATACAGGACGCTGGAGATAGTTACCAGAGTTGAACAGTTGACATGTGCATGTTGCAGAGCTCCAGTACATTGTGTAGGAGGCCTTTGCTCAGTTCGGTATTGTTCCTTTTACTTCAGGCACATATCTTCTTCTTCATCGTACGCTGTTTACAGCGATATTTACGTTGCACTGTTTTATTTTGTTAAGCCTGTGGCTAAGTGCATCCGATTTCAACAGGCGTTTCTGTAGGGATGCCCTCCTTAGCCTTTGGCTGTCCGCAGTCTATCTGCAAGGCAGCAGTTGTTTTTGGTCAGAGTTGTCTCTCTCAGGGAAGTTGTCTTGCAGGACTAACGAGTCTTCCCCACTCGTGTCTATAGGCTTTGACAATGATATGATATGATGGACTATGTACTAGTTTGTACTATCCCGGAAGAGAGGCAGTCCAGTGTGACTGTGTCTCAGGATCGTCACGTCCTGCCAGAAACGTAGCATGACTTCAGGCATATATAATAAATGTAGTTCCAACTGTTATCATTGTTTACAGTTCGCAAACAATTCAATGCCATTATTCTGTATCATCTCATCACTATTTGATTAAGCTGTACTGAATTCTCGTTTGAACGTGTAATGGTTATGTGACTGTCGAGAATGCTAATATCATTGTTAGGGACGAAATCCAGATTACATGTTTTGTTGTGATAAAATAGATTGTGTCCCTTTAATATTGTATATCATGAAACCTGTAAAAATATGACTGGTATGTTTCGGGGTAATCATTTACACGTACACGGATACATTCACACTCATATAACTATTTCCCTAGCACTGCACCTTAATCTCCCTCGTTTTGTATTACTCACAAAGAAGTCAAAAAACGTGTTTCCTCATTCTTTTCAGTGACCCGCAGTGCAGATTTTAAGCACGCACCCACATACATACACATGCACATGCGTGCATGCATGCACGCACACGCACGCCCACGCTCACGCGCACACACACACACATACACCCCACACACACACATACACTGACCTCTTTCTCCTCCCCCAAACACACATACAGTATTCTAATTTGGTGAACTGGGTTGATATCTGCCAATGAAAGGACAACATGACATATTGGGCTTTATTTGTGAATGAAAATATAATCATTCAATTTTATCAACACGTTTGATGACGAGTCTTTGCGTTATCTCTCGTGTTTTATGAGAAATGTTTGTTTCTGAAAGTATCAAACCCTGGCTTTAAAGTGGTGGAGCTTGAAAATGAATAGATTTTAATCACAATAATGATAATAATAATAATAATAATACTAATACCAGGGTGATTCAGTAAAAGTCTCACAAATTACCAATTTACAAAATAATATATGAGAAACGAACTTTGAAACCATTTATTATTACATTTAAATTGTTTCATATGTCTCAACATCATATCCATCACATTGATTTATTATTCAACCAAAACCTGCAGGACAGAATGAATTGCTCGGCTGTAGCAGTCACGTGTGTACTTCACTATCATCCTCGTCATCAATTGTGATACGTTCTATGGGTCTTCACTGCGCCAAACTGGTGGATTTCGCTGCTGCTAGGTGGGGGCCGTTCAAGTATTTGACACCCTAGTTTGTCAGTTTTCTCCCGGGGTAACAGAACCGTTTCTGGTACGGCATTGCAATGGTGAAACATTACTCCAGTCAGCAGGTCTTGCCATTTTTTTTCGAATTGCATCCCAAAAAATCAACACGTTAGAGGACAAAACATCATTCATATTGCTATTCTTCATAGAGACATTGGTTAGCAGCACTCCATGGGACTTTCCGGTAAGATGGCGACAAAGCAACAGCTGCTCTCATAGTCTGCGATTTTCATGTCCCATTAATGTATGGAGCGCAGTGTTGTGAGACGATCATTTTCTAGCACGTTCTACGGTATACACATGAAGCCTTTGTGTGTAATTTTCCTCGAAATTCGGAGAAAATACGATCTTTATGTGTTATAGAATACACGTTGTTGGATAGGACGTCACTACATATTGCGTACCATCCTTTGTTGGTGTGCACAACCTACTTAGATATTCCGTCCATTTTCATTGTATGCCATGACCGAAATCTTCCCTCAGCCATGGGTTATTGGTCCCTCACCTAGACCTACAGATGTAGGCGCTGGTTAGAAGCTGCGTCTTCTAGTCTACGCGTGGGGGGGGGGGAGGGGGGTGGGGGGGGGGGGGGCTGCTGTAGAGAGGTACGACATTCTCCTCTCAAATCGTCAAGGAAACGGGGGACAATCGACTCCCACAAGTTTCAAGCGACCCCTGGTCTCACGGATTGTACGACCTGCATGTCTGCAGCTTCAGCTACTTCCAGTCGTCTTGACTATATGTCTTGCCACTGGTTCTCGGTAACTCAGGACGAGAGAGTGAGATTGATGTCCAGCGCAGCTTCTTTTTCAATATAATCAAATTTCAGCGCAAGTTACATAATCAGGTCGAGAACAGTCTGATGATGTCGCCATCTTCGCTTGCGATGGGCAACTTACTTATGGGAAATAAAAAACAGCACTTTCAGAATAACCTCCCTCGCTATTGGCTTCACCATTCAGTTTTGTTAGTGGAATGTAAATAATGATGCCCCCTCCCCCCCCCCCCCCCGGATTGAAGGCACCCTTGTATCGGGTTGGTAGTGATGCAATGTGAACAAGCGTGTATAGTTGCTACATTGTCTATCGTTACTCGTCAGTCAACTTCAATCATCTCCTCTATCCGTTGCTCATATATTCTTCTTCTGCTTTAAAAAAGGGACGATCATGTCGAGATTGACCAGCAGATTTTGAGCCTCGTTTAGAAAACATATCGACCAATAGGGCACCGCGTGGCCAAGTGGTAACGTGGCACGGCTCACAAACAGAAGAGGCTGGGTTCGATCCCCATCACAGCACCGGCCGTTAACCCGGGGAAGCAAACCCTTAGAAAATGCCGGAGGAAGCAGACCCTTACATCAAATACATGCTGAAATCTGATGCACTGGGCTGACAGGCGCAAATTAAAAACCTCAGTGCAACGCACACTGCCTTAGGGATTAGAGAATTAAGGTGAACGATACAAACACTTCTCACCGTCAACATGAAAAACTTTTAGAGAAATGTGTGTTGCCCAAAATAAAACTTTCAACAGCACACTGTTCTCTGATTGTACAATCTGTAAACATAGACGCCATTTTGTTAATGACCTGAGCACGTGCATGTCCCTTCTACCGCGTGCAGTAATCCCAAAGCTCGATGTGCTTCTTCTGCTTCTTCTTATGTCCTAGTGCTCTTGCGATATGGCGGCCTAGAAAGGTGGGATGCGTATATGTCTTGGTATTGCCAAGTGAAAGACTTGATCTGTGGTTAGTTGTAACTTTCTTAGAGGGACAGAGACACCCTCAACCCATTGACACATATACAAACTATCAACTACATCTTTACGTTTTCTCATATCAATTTGTGATCTGCTTACAGACTTACCCTCTGAGAAATAATATTAACATTTACCCATCACAAGCGAAAATGGCGACAGCATCATACTTGTGCTGTAAAATGTTTTCTCAAATGGTTGTGATGTCCAATCCTAGCAGGGCACCATGGCAGTAAGTAGGCGGCTGTGCAGTAATATTAGGTTATGCTCTTCGGTTGACACCTTTACTCTGAGGAAAAGGAATCCCTTCCTTTTTATTTGTGTTGCTACTCCCAAAATTACCATCCATGGAAACCACACCCTGAAACATCAGTACCATGTCAATTATGTTTAAAGTAGTTATGTTCTCTTTAACAAATGTATTACACAATAACGTTACTGTGATCATAAATCAGGTTAGGTCAGGTCAGGTCATCCCGTAGCCGGTGAGGTCGTTGGGGCACACACGAAGATATCCTCACAACGCCAAGCCACCCTTCTCTGTCGTATGCCCCAAGCTGTGACTCATCTGGTCGGAGATTAGTCCATTCTTTATGTCCTCCCATCTCTTTTTGGGACGACCTCTTCGTCGTCTGCCTTGAACCTTTCCATGGAGGATTCTATTTGCAAGACCATTTGATCTCGATATGTTACTGTACCAAGCGAATTTTCTTCTTTTGACAGTTGCCAAGTGGTCTTCAAAAGGCCCTATTGCTGTTGTAATTCTATCTCGTATTTCCTCATTTGTAACTCGATCTTTGTACGTGACGTTTAAAAGTTTTCGGAAACATCTCTTCTCCAATGCCTGTATCCTTCGTTGAAGGTCAGCTGTAACTGTCCATGTCTCACAAGCATAGATGAATATTGACAGGAGCAGTGTACGCATTAATTTATATTATTAATTATAATATTTCCGTTGATTTGATACATTCTCATGGTTGCCTATATCGCTTTGTGCCGTACCCTATCAAACATTTCTTAAAATCAACAAACACATGATACAGTGTTAGCTGCTGTACTAGATATTTCTCGATTAGCAGCCTTAAATTAGTATCTGATCGGAAATATTAGACATCATATAGTATGCAATATTTAATTGACAAATTTGAAGTAAAACAATGTAAACGTCCAAGCAAATGAATTAAATTATAAAATTCAAATTAATATAAGGTGTTTACTGATATATGCATTGACTTCTTCATTATCCATAGATTGTACGGAATGACCCGTTGATCATGAATTTCATCATTTCAAATTTGAACAAGTTCAAATTCTTTATCTGATAATCGGGTAACCTGTATATACATTTTCTGAATTTGAATCTATATTCATACCATTAAAACTTAGATCTCATCCAATTATTTAATTCAAAACATGTATCGATAAATTACAGAAAATGAACAGTCAAACTTCCACGTTTGCCTATCGTCGTGTCATTTTACTTTTTATGGAACTGACAAAAATATTTTCACGTTGAGGCTGGAATAAAGTTTTTTGTAACATACTGACAAACACAAGCTGCCATAGATCGACAATCTCTGTTAAAATGTGGATATCAAATAATATCATTTATCTCCCTCATAAACAGTGTGAGCAGCATGATGCTTCTCTAGCTGGCATTCAATGTGTCACGCAAATTGGTTCAGCAAGGCCATATTTGATTACTCTACCACTCTCACATAGCCAACAAACTTTGAAAACATGGTTCACCACTTATGTGTTATCCCCATATGAGCAAGTGTCAATTTGTCAATTTAAAAACAAATTGTGTTTGTATCTGCAGTAGTCTGTTGACATTGGCATAACTGTTTCTTCAAAAGTCGTGGATTGTACCATGTAACTCATTGATTATCGATCTAGTACATTCCAATTTGCACAGGTGTTTTAATTTATCCTTTGTTACTGGGGGTAACCATTATCAACCGATTACTCAGCTTAATATGTAAATTCTCTTGACATACCTTCAACAAATCACATAATTGACACCCTCCAACGACTGCATATATCTAACGTCTGGTTATTGTATTTTGTATTGTATTTATATTATTGTATTGATTTCTCAGATTTCGGAATTTATATTTTCCCAACTAGTTTGCAAATGTATATTGTGAACAATTGGCAAACCATAGATGTGAGCTTACAAATATAACAGACCCTCACACTTATATCACCATCTTATATTCGTCTTTACTTCACAAGCATACTTAGATGCACCAAACACATTGAAACACAAGCTAGGTACAATACGAACAATGATTTGTATTTCCCCAATATCAATAGCAAAGACAGATATACTTCTAATTATTTAGGGGCATCTAAACTGTAGCGTTACAGAGATGTCTAGATTTCCTTTCCTTGTTCATATTAATAAATACTCTTGGGTTACAACTTGACATTAGCCAAGTCTTGAAATAGGCGAGTTATATTATTCAAACAGTCTCCATTCAGAGTTCAGCCATATCATTTTCTGTTGTTCAGTTCCACGATCCTGTCCAAGTTTTGTTTCAACCGCCTCTCACTCTGCTGTTCACTATTTGGTTTTGGCTGCTTTGTTAATATGTAGATCCGTCCATAATGCGATTATTTTCAACCAGATAGATAGCATTACCTGCTATCCATATTGTCACGGTTTCATCTGAAACGAATTTTCGTGGGTAATCGTGTTTGAGTAAATCTGTCTTCATTTCCAACTTTGTTGACCTATGGTCAGCAGACGTTCAGGGACTAATTCGGACTAAACTGGCTCGGATGGTCGACAATAATTTATTCTCTTGAGTGGCGGGACTTGAGTTACCCTCTTTGTTAAGTACTTTGAACTCGTAATTTATTTTGAACTGAATTAGAAAAGGCTGTCGACCATCAGACAAATGAAAAGGTTCTAAAAGCGTATTAGGAGCATCGCCCTCCTTACAACAGACAAGAATGTTCCAGAACGGATGTCAGGATAGGGCCCTGTGGAACTGGAATTCTCACAACAATAGCAACAGCTTGCTGAAATATTTCACTCAATTGCTTTCCTGGATCTCCTTCAGAGGGATATGGCATGGTAATGGCCTTGGTGGGCTAATCCGCTAATGTATGTTTTTGTCTCTCAAATAGGTTGATGGTGGATGCATCGCTATTCTGGAAACACATGTAACTCTGCTATTTCCAGACTGAATGAACTGATGCTGCTTCCTTGGATCAATTAACTACATGGAGAGTGTTTGATCTGCTGCACGCGTTCTCCATACACAAATGTCCAAGTCAGCCTCCAGAAGAGGTCGTGCAGCTTCACCTCGCCGTGTTGACCCAACACGTGCAGCAGAAGGCTTCACTTCGCCGTGTCGACCCAACACGTGCATCAGAAGGCTTCACCTCGCCGTCTCGACCCAACACTTGCAGCAGAAGGCTTCACCTCGCCGTCTCGACCCAACACGTGCAGCAGAAGGCTTCACCTCGCCGTGTCGACCCAACACGTGCAGCAGAAGTTAAGCTGGGATACTGGAATGTCTGAACCCTGATGTCTGGACTGTTCAATAAACTGCTTGGTGTAAGTGATGTCGGAAGACAAGCGTTTTTATTGATGCATTTAAAAGTAGTTGACCTTGAACATTTTAGCACATAACGAAACTCGTTCAGCGAGAAACCCGATCAATGTGGGAGAAAGGATGCATATTCCGCTGATACAAACAAGATCTGAACAAGAGAAAGCATAATATATGCTTTGAAGGGAACCAATCTCTAGAAAGGATGCATATTCTGCTGACACGAACGATGGGAACAAGAGAAAGCTAATGTATGGTTTGCAGTGAAACAATCAATAAAGAATGTTTGGTTTCTAACGCCTGCTTGAACTCCGTCCCCGTACTGTCGTGCATGTGCACCTAACTGGTGTTCAACACCTCTAGTCAAAGATGTGGTCTTCGAGAATGTATCAGCAACCATTCTTAGCCAATAACAGCTTATTTGATGTATTGACTTCAATTTCAAAGTGGTAACGTTTCGTGGCTATCACATCTTGATGATTTGGAAGTCGGTAACATTAATGAAAATTACAAAAGTTCTAAGACTTCTTTGTCTGACGAGAGCTATGTACCAGCAACGCATTTTGATCAAACAAAACGTCATTTTATATCATGTGCTTTGCATGATCCTTGTCTTCAGACAAAACCCCATCATTAAGTGCTTTTATAGCAGCCACGGTCAAAATAATACGTCAACTGTATCTGCTTCAGCTTATTGTTCTTCTTGTTATTTTGCTTCTTCGTCTTCTTCTCTTCTTCTTATTCTTCTTCGTTATCGTTCGTTCTCAAACTCCCGCTACTGAGGCATTCAAGCGCTTTTCAAGTAGCAGAATGTTGACCGAAGAACTGTGTCACAGTTTAATGCTCAACTGTGGGTCGCTGTAGACGAGGTGTAAGGAACTCGCCTCTCTAAGCGATGGACGGAAACGGCGTGGGTTCGAGACCTGCAGTTTTCAAGCGACCCCTTATCTCAAAGGAGGTGGGGGCTAGACAAACTGCATCCTGAATTACCTCAAATCATCTTTCAAATGGCCTATGGTAGCTCAGGATCAGAGAGTGAAGTTGATGACCAGACCAGCGTCTTCCTTACTATAATCAAAATGAAGTGTACATCATCAAGGTGTAGCCATCATCGCTTGCGGTGTGGTGTTATAGCTGGGAGTGGGGTTGAAGATGAACTTTCAACACCAACTAAATGCTCCCATGGAGTGCGTCTCATATAGCATCTAACAACACAGTCCAACTGCTGGCCTTCGCACGGCACAACTAAAGAGCGGAAGACGAGTCACTGGCGCCTTGAAATTATAAAATTGTTCATAAATTATTAACTAATGTTAATGTATCTCACGAATAATGTCTCACACTTCTCTAACTAACTATAACTTCTTTCAAGAGGTTCGTGCACATATCTTTCTCTTGCATTAAACTGTACCTAGGGTTCTAACCATGTGGTCGAAATCTAGCAATTGCTCTATTTCCCGAATACATCTCTGTGCATTTTAATACTGTCTTGCTAATTGTTCTCAGTCCTAATCTCGCTGTCCTCGATCGTCTGATGGTCTTATGTTCCGCCTCTCAGCTTACACATTGTGGATGCCTTCAGAGCCTCTTGTCTCGTCTCAACGTGAGGCTGATGTCTACTGAGCCGCTATCTCGTCTCAACGTGAGGCTGATGTCTACTGAGCTTCTTGTATCGTCTCAACGTGAGGCTGATGTCTACCTAACCTCTTGTCTCGTCTCAACGTGAGGCTGATGTCTACTGAGCCTCTTGTCTCGTGTCAACGTGAGGCTGATGTCTACTGAGCCTCTTGTCTCGTCTCAACATCAGGAACTCGGCGACTGAAGCTGTGCGCATGCCTATGACAGACGACAGTGGTTCTGTTACTGTGGTTGTCAGAAATAGGAAAAACTGACGTGACGACGGGTCGTCCAGGACAACAGCTTAGGGCTGAAGCAATACGTCTCCCCCTGACGAGAATGAAGCCGGGTCACGAGAGTCAGAGGTTAACGACGAGGACTCGACCAGAGCATCACACACAGGCATATTCTTACACGTGCGTGGTCTCTCGTTGCCTTTCAGTGTTGGTTTGCTTCGGTGGCTTCTAATTATATATCTCTACTTTGGTCACTCACTTGCTAAGTTATGTAGTTTTATCTAGCTTTTTGTTCGTGTTTATCTGCTACCTACTAAACTGCACGGTAGAATTATCTTCTCTGCTCTTTCTAATCTAACGACTCTAATCTGTCTCTAATAGCTTATATATTGACCACAATCACAGACCCGCCATGACAATGCTGAATACTCCAAATTCAATCATAGGTCCAGGAAATGTAATCAGGTTAGAAGTGGATCAAAGAAAAGTTCGTTTCCTGGCTAAGCAAACGAGATAGAAGCCTGCTAAGATCGTCACTAATGTTAAAGGTGCCTCAATCAGGGGCTGAAAACATTACAGCCCTTTGGTAACTTTCATGTTCGTGCAAGTATCGGAGCAAAGCTGTAAACTACGACACAGCGCATTCAGGTCTTTTAGACAGTATGCTACTACTTGCACACCCTTTTGCGGAGTTTGGTAGCGTGAGTGTGAGAACGGTCGGGGTCTGGTAGCGTGAGTGTGAGAACGGTCGGGGTCTGGTAGCGTGAGTGTGAGAACGGTCGGGATCTGGTAGCGTGAGTGTGAGAACGGTCGGGGTCTGGTAGCAGGAGTGTGAGAACGGTCGGGGTCTGGTAGCGGGAGAGTGAGAACGGTCGGGATCTGGTAGCGTGAGTGTGAGAACGGTCGGGGTCTGGTAGCGGAAATTGGAGAACGGTCGGGGCCTGGTAGCAGGAGTGTGAGAACGGTCGGGGTCTGGTAGCAGAAGTATAAGAACGGTCGGGGCCTGGTAGCGGGAGTGTAATAACGGTCGGGGCCTGGAAGCGGGAGTTTGAAAAGGGTCGACGAAGAACTTAAACCAGAGAAAACTCTGTCCCTCGCCAGATGGGCCGCACATTTCTGGAGGACTTTTGCCGATCAATCATCCATAAACAAAATTGCCAAGCGATGTTTGTCGCAGATGGAAATGAACTCAAAATTGTTAGATCAACTTATTTTTAAAGATGACGTAGATACGGTCTTAAAACTTTATTCAGATGGTGTCCCTGTAGCTGACACTAAACAATGAAAGCTATTTACAACAGTCTTACACGTTCCAGGATAAATATTCCATAACTATACTGCTCCATGTAAACTACATGGGCATCCCAATAAAAAATTAAGGATGCTCCGGATGTTGACAGTTACAGGTCGAATGGTACTGTCAGGAATGTAACAATCACCGCGATGTGTGCTGGTATCTAACGGCTGCAAGAAACTGGCGTGTTCAACGTTCTGAATAAACAACTTGTACAAGTCCGTCATCTACTGGGAAGTCAGCGTACAGGGTTGGTCGTAAAACTACAGACGTGATATTTGCTACTTGTCTGCTTTAGGAGAACAAAACCGAGATCAATTCACCACATTCATTGGTCTCACAAAAGCATTTGATATCAGCGGTTAAAACTTTGACAAATCATGTCCAACTTTGGTTGCTACGGCAAATATGTCGTTCTGGTGAATTGTCTTCACGAAGGCATATTCGCATGAGCACTGGACTAAAGCAAGATAACGCTGTCATTGAGGATAGAAAATATGGGAAACTGCGCACTAGCAACGATCATGCTCAATACTGTTATAAAATATGGTGGCGGATTCCTTCAAAGTATGGCTAACGCTTCACGTTTCACATGGAAGGAAATTGTCTCTCCCAACTAAATATGATAACCATGCTCGGCAGGATATTGAATTTATATTTACGGATAGCTGAGTTAGTCACAGTAGTCTCTAACAGAACATTCAAGATGGCGTGGGCTGGTTCTCTTGTGCTTGTGAGAGATTTGTCTTAACCGTTAATCGTGAAGACAACATAGATCATGCACCAAACAGGCCAAGATAGAAGGCAACAACAACCAACTGTTGCAGAGAAGGGATATAAATTAAAAGACGTGATTAACATCATCCATTTGGAAGTACGATGTCGAGATCTGTGATTGTTGTTGATGAGCTGTCCAACAGAATAACAGACCATCAAACATAGACTATCAAACATAGACTATCAAACACAGACCATTAAACATAGGCCATCAAACATAAACCATAAAACATGTTGGTTAAACGCGAACGACAGAGTAGGTAGCTGAGGAACCAACATACCAGTAAACTGAAGATGTGTCTATCTGGCCAGCAGTACATAACTATGGATCAAGTTTTTCTCAACCGATACGAAGCTACTCACAGAGAGTCGGCCTACATTCCAAACGGTTTGCAGGACGGACGACATTAATTCGCAGAACGACAGGTTCTGGAGAAACCAAGGAGGGATTTATGTTGTCATTTGTTTCAAATGAGACTTTTCGTAAGCCATTCATAGCTGTTGAATGTAAGCAATGCTTAGGCTGCATTCTTAAAAAGAAAGTGACTGTCATATGAACGGCCACAACTTGATTACCAAAGTGCGTGCTGCGTTTGAAAGACTTGGAGCACATATTTGGGACCACAAGAAATCAGTAGTGCCACCATAACTAAAATATGTTGTGTTATGAATCTAACAGTCTTTCTGTACGCCTGCAAAACGTAGACAGTGTATAAAAGATATGTCAAGGACATCATCCATTTCTATCTGAGCTGTCACCGACGATGCCCAGGCTTAGCTGGCCGAACAGCTAAAAAAAAGGCAGTTCCCAAAAAGCATTGAATGTTAGAGACTAACTACCGAATAAACGTATGTTTTCCCTACGAGTAAGACCAGCTCTAGAAAAACAGAGCTGCTCACCAAAACTGATCATGTGAAGCTTTACACTGAATCAAATGTTACCGTCCAAATCTAACGTTGATTGTTTCACATACCTATCCGCTTCTCTGCCCCCCTCTGTTATGATCAGTAGGACATTAGGAACAGCAAAGAAGAACATAGAGCTTTGTGATTACTGCAGGTGGGAGATGCTGCAGGCGGCAGATGTCACAGGCACGTGCTCAGGTCATTAACAAAATGGCGTCTATGTTTACAGATTGTACAATCAGAGAACAGTATGCTGTTGAAAGTCTTTCATCAGGAAATGGTTCATGTTGACGGTGAGAAGTGTTTGTAACGTAAAGCGATCTATAACTGGTCGATATATTTTCTAAACGAGGATCAAAATCTGCTGGTCAATCTCGACATAATCGTCCAGTTTTTATAGCAGAAGAAGAATATATGAGCAACGGATGGAGGAGATGATTGAAGTTGACTGACGAGTAACGATAGACAGTGTAGTAACTATACACGTTTGTTCACATGGTTTCACCAACATCAAAATGCATGGTGGACTGAATTTCCAGAAGTGTTC
This sequence comes from Ariolimax columbianus, assembly GCA_036924085.1. Lineage (NCBI taxonomy): Eukaryota > Metazoa > Mollusca > Gastropoda > Stylommatophora > Arionidae > Ariolimax > Ariolimax columbianus. The sequence goes on from JAVGWX010000008.1 coordinate 5,194,875, forward strand.
TCACTGCTGGTACTCAGACATTTACCTAACGGACACACAGGGAACCGAACTGGTCCATCCATTCACTGTCTCCATCGGTGGGCAGATGAGGAACAAGACAGACATGATGGACGAGATGATTGTAACTCTTGATGATTCATGGGTGCATAACCACCAACCCGAATCAAAGCGGGCTTCAATGCAAGGGAAGGGGAGGATTAATTTGTGCATTCCACCAACACAATTAATGGTGAAGCCAATAGCAGGGCAGGATATTATTAAAGTGCTGTTCTTGTATTCCCATGGATGGCTGCTAACCAATGTATTGATGAAGACCGCCAATATGAATTATGTTTTGTCCTGTAACTTTCTATTGATGTTTCGGGATGCAATAAGAGAAAAATGTCGAGATCTGTTGAAAGGAGAAATGTTCTACCATTGTGATGCCGTACCAGAAACGGTTTTGTTAATCCAGGATAAAACGAACTAGGGTGACAAATTATTTGACAGCCCCCACCTAGCAGCAGCGAAATCCACCTGTTTGGGGCAGTTGAGACCCATAGAACGTATCACAAATGATGAAGAGAATGATAGCGAAGTACACATGTGACTGAAATAGCTGAGCAATTCCTTCTGTCCTGCATGTTTTGGTTGAATAATAAATCAATGTGATGGATAGGATGTTGAGACATATGAAACAGTTTAAATGTAATAATAAATGGTTTCAAAGTTCGTTTCTCATTTATTATATTTTAAATTAGTAATTTGTGACATATTTACTGAATGATCCTCAGATGATTATTATTATTGTTATTTTTGTCATTATTGATATGAACATCTATTCATCTTCAAGTTAAATCACTTAACATCATGGTTTAATGATAATAGAAGTATTTCACAATAAACTACACTGATACTGTCACAAACAAATATTTCTCATAAAACACGAGAGATAACACACAGACTCGTTACCACACATGTAGATAATATTTAATTATTATATTTTCATTCAAAAATAAATCATATATCATCCCAGTTCACCAAATTCGAATTCTGCATGTTTGTTTGATGGAAAGGAGAAAGACGAGGTTGTATGTGTGTGTGTATGTATATGTTTGTGTGTGTATGTGTGTTTGTGTGTGTGTGTGTGTGTGTGTGTCTGTATGTGGCTGCTTGCCTTAAAATCTGGATTGAAAGTCACTGAATAGAAAAAGGAAACACGTTTTTGAGCTCCTTTGTGAATAATACAAACGATGGAGAGAGAGAGAGATAGAGAAAGAGACAGGGATGTGTGAGTGTGAATGCGTGTCCGTGTGTGTGTAAATGTTTAGCCCGAAACATACCAGTCATTTATGAACAGACTGCATGATGTAAAATATGAAAGTGTCACACTATATTATATTACAACAGAGAACTGGCTTGCGTACCTTACAATGACACGTGCTTTCCCAACAGTAAGCAAAATAATGACAAGTTTGAGAAATACGTCTGGAAAGATGAAACAAAAAGTATTCATGAGATGCACAATAATTTCATTCAAATGTTTGTACTGTCCCTACCCATTGTTGCTAGGATACGTGCACGTGATAAACTTAGACCTGTAACAAAGTGAGAACCATGAACAGAAGTATATCAAGAATAGGCTTGTCGTTAAGTGTGGACACACTTACCCCGCCATTTCTCTTTCTGTCAAAAACAGAGAAGCAATTCGAGTTTAGATAATCTGCTATCATTTCGTCTTCTCCCTCAAACATTGGAAGTCTAATACACGCTAATTCCGACCTGTTGAGGCAGCTTCTTCCAGCAGCGCTGCAGTCCTTGACACAAACACATGTGAGGACACGACTGTCAGACACTGTTCTAGTGGAAGCTGCTGCCAGTAGACTAAACACACATCTGTCAGTAGACTAAACACAAATCTGTCAGTAGACTAAACACAAATCTGTCAGTAGACTAAACACAAATCTGTCAGTAGACTAAACACAAATCTGTCAGTAGACTAAACACAAATCTGTCAGTAGACTAAACACAAATCTGTCAGTAGACTAAACACAAATCTGTCAGTAGACTAAACACAAATCTGTCAGTAGACTAAACACAAATCTGTCAGTAGACTAAACACAAATCTGTCAGTAGACTAAACACAAATCTGTCAGTAGACTAAACACAAATCTGTCAGTAGACTAAACACAAATCTGTCAGTAGACTAAACACAAATCTGTCAGTAGACTAAACACAAATCTGTCAGTAGACTAAACACAAATCTGTCAGTAGACTAAACACAAATCTGTCAGTAGACTAAACACAAATCTGTCAGTAGACTAAACACAAATCTGTCAGTAGACTAAACACAAATCTGTCAGTAGACTAAACACAAATCTGTCAGTAGACTAAACACAAATCTGTCAGTAGACTAAACACAAATCTGTCAGTAGACTAAACACAAATCTGTCAGTAGACTAAACACAAATCTGTCAGTAGACTAAACACAAATCTGTCAGTAGACTAAACACAAATCTGTCTTGAGAAGAAAACAGTTTGAGATGAGAAGAGTTTTGATGAAATCTAGATGTTCCGTCGAGATTCGTTCTGTCCCTTCGGTAAGTTCTGAAAGCTTTGGACATTAGGGGCAGGCTAAGAAATAATTTACTAGTCGTATGTGGTACATCACTGGGGGAATAAACATCACACATGGTAGCGTGTAAGTTGACGCCATAGTGGAGATCAATGATGGTTATAGTAGGACTCAAATATCTTCCAATTTCAAACTGAAGAAAAGACTTTAGAAGACAGCGAGCAAAATCTGGAAAAGCATCGGACTCATCTAAGGTTAAAGGGTAATCGTCATCAGATACAGTAAGCACTACAGATTATATACGCCTACAGACACCATCTGGACGTGTGACACCGTCAGAAACACACGTTTGTGCACACGACTCTACAGGGCTGTTCAAATCTGTGATACCTGTTTGAGACAATTCACACGTCTCGCTCAGCCACTCAACGCTTTGATATCGTTTAAACACGTCGGTAATTGCGAGAGATTGTCGGGACAAGGTGATGATCAAGTGGAAACTGTGAAAGTGCCGGAAAGCATCTTCGAGTGATATACTCAAGATCATGTTCTTGCTACATAGCTCACAATTGGTATTTTTGTAATATATATACTTGTACACACTGCATATCTGCACACACTGCACACCTGCAGACTCTGCACACGCTGCTCACCTTCACACATCAGCACACACTGCACATACCTACACACACTGCACACCTGCTCATACTACACACCTACAAACACTTCAAATATGCACACACTGTACACATGCACACCTGCACACACCTGCATACATTGCACACATGTAAACACCTTCACATACTGCACACATTCACAGACTGCATACACATGTACACACCTGCACACACTGCAGACCTGCACGCATTGCACACTTGCACACCTGCGGACACATGCACACACCTGCACACAATGCACATTTACACACACTGCACATACCTGCACTACTGTACACACTGCACACATGTACACACTGCACACACCTACACACACTGTACATCTGCACACACTGTACATGTGCATACACTTTACACCTGCACATCTACACATACTGAACACCTGCACACACTGCACACACCGGCACACACTGCATGCCTGCACACACTGCACACTTACCTGAACTTTCTCTGATCGACATGTTATCGGGATAAACAAAATATAACAGCTGCATTTCTTTACGTATGAATCGATACAAGAAGATTTTTCACGGGTCTCGCAACCTCATCATGCACATTCCATTACTGCCGCTCTCCAATGTAAAGGACCAGAAGTGCTCCGCCAAAAGTAGAGACAGGCAGAGAAGATTATGTCACACTTAACACCTTTGTATGAGCACTGGCTTTATATAAACATCAACATAGCCGCTCTGAGTGAGGCGTGACTGGTCGAGAAGGGGTAACTCTCACTATGATCAGCTGCAACAGACATGAACCACAAGATGATGGTTTAGGAATGGGCATAATATCCACCATAGTAAGCAATTAGTTAGGAAGTCTAGAGACATCGCGCTCACCTTTAACTGGCCACAATCCCACGTCCCAGAAACCACGCTAAATACTCCAAATTCAGTGAAAGTTCTAGGAAATGTAATCTGGATAAACTTGGATCAAGAAGGAGCTAGTTTAATGGCTAAGCACATTAGATTGAGGCGTACGTTGACAGACAAGTGTATTAACTACAATAGGTTGTTCTCATGTTCTCAGTAATATCAACATGCATGATGGACTGAATTTCCAGAAGTTTTCCAACTGCTGGTACTTAGACAACTCAGATAAATGTGTATTCTGGAGGAAATAGTTTAACAAAATTGGAGGGGTCAAAATGTGCAGGTCAAAATGGTATTATTCCAAAATCGCTGTTTGAAATTATATACCAAACAGCAAAACCATTGGCTATATTAAGTTTTCAATTACTTTGCAAAATGGATTGTTCTAGGGGAATAGCAAGATAGGAGTGATCCCTTTTTTTAAAAAAAAAGGGCTTTACAATGAACAGCCAATAATCAAAGAAAACATCGTATTTAATTAAAACAAGTTTAATCGAATCAGAAATAGTTAGCGTGGGTAAACTAGATGTCGACCGTGCTTGACAACAGCCAGTGGATGTTATGCATCTATATTTAGCAAAGGCCTTTGATAGAGGATCTCATTAAATATAAGTTAGGAAGTTAAAATCACATGGAATAGGTTGGGAAGTTGTATTAGTTGAATTAGTTAACAGGATGAAGACTGAGAGTGAGAACAAATAAGGAGAACTCTAATGGATCATACAGATACTGCGAGTGGGCAAGTCCAGCTAGCAGTGAAAAAAAGCAAATCAACCGTTAGGTCTGACAAATTGAAATATTAAACATAGAAGCAAGGATGTAATTTTGAAACTGTATAAAACATTAGATAGACCTAGATTGGAGTAGTATGTACAAGACTGGAGTCATTATTGTAGAAGAAATATAAACATGCTGGAAAGGATACAAAGGTGAGCGACATTACTGATAGTGGAATTCCAGAATTACAGTTATGATGAACGAACGATCAACAGTGTCTAGAATAGAGAAGAATTTGTGGTGACTTAATACAGGTTTTTGAAATAATCAACAGTAAGGATACATTAGACTAAATCAACTTTTTCAAAATACGTCCACCTACAAAAACAGGGAAGAAGCACTACAGAACATAAATTTAATTTAAGGCTGCTAGGCGAGAAATATTAGAACAGCAGCAAACACTGTATCAAGTGTTTGTTGATTTTAAGAAGACATTTGATAGGGTGTATCATAAAGCGATATGGGCAACCATGAGGATGTATAAAATGAACGGAAACATTATAACGGTCCTTGAACACCTGTATGACAAGGCGTCCGGCGCAGTTCTTGGAATGAGACGCGAGGGGACTGGTTTCGCACATCAGTTGGTGTGAGACAGGGGTGTACACTCTCTCCAACCCTTTTCAATATATTCCTTGAGGGAATTATGATTGAGGCTCTTGGAGGTCACGTTGGTACTGTCAATATAGGGGGGCCGAACTATTACCAACCTTCGATTTGCAGATGATATCGACGGGTTGGAGGGTTCAGAAGCAGAACTCCAGGAATGGGTCAGAAGGCTCGATGAAACAGCTCTTTACTATGGTATGGAGATAAACGCTGGAAAGACAGAATTAATGACCAACAACGCCAAAGGCTTCAACAGCAGGATACAAGCTAACGGTCAAGAACTCGAAGTGGTTGACAATTTTAAATATCTGGGGTCGATTGTCAGTGATGAAGGATCAAAATGTGAGGCGGTGTCCAGAATAGCACATGCAATAGCGGCGCTTGCACGGCTTAACAAAATCTGGCAAGATAAACGGTTAGCACCATGCACGAAAATCAGATTTATGCGTACACTGGTCCTGCCAATATTCCTCTATGCTTGTGAGACATGGACAGTTACAGCTGACCTTCAACGAAGGATACAGGCCGTGGAGATGAGATGTTTCTGAAGACTTTTAAATGCCACGCACAAAGATCGAGTTACACATGAGGAAGTACGAGTTAGAATTACAACAGCAATAGGGCCTTTTGAAGACCTCTTGGCAACTGTCAAAAGAAGGAAACTTGCTAGGTATGGTCACATATCGAGATCAAATGGTCTTGCAAATACCTCCACGGAAAGGTGCATGGCAGACGACAAAGAGGCAGCGGCCGCTGACAGAGAAGGGTGACGTGGCGTTGTAAGGATGTCTTCATGTGTGCCCCAACGACGTCAACGGTTACGGGATGACATCACCTGACCTGACCTGACAAGAACAAGAGGGCATATCTACAAATTAACTAATGAAAGGTCCAGATTCGATATTGGCAAATTATTTTTTAGTCAGAGAGTGGTGAATGCTTGAAATGCATTTCCACAAGAAGTAGTGGAGGCAGGGACAATAAATGCATTTAGGAATAGATTTAATGTGCAGAGCTTTTAGAGCAAGCACATGTAAATTAAACTTGTTGTGTACAGACTCTGCATAGTCTTCTAAACATGTATAAAGACATTACGTTAATATATAGAAGAAAATGAAATAGTAAACCTGATATTGGAACATTCAATTTCATTTTAGAAATTCTAATTTGTCATGTAAATGTCATATAATAAATGGTAGTGTTGTCTGTGGTACAAATTTTGTCATATTTTCATTTCTACTAAATTTACTTCAAAATGATTCAATGATAATTGTTTAATATAATGTTTTAGTGGTCACTGTCTTTAGGTTCACATTTTCATAATATAAAATGATAAAATAGCCATTGTTTTTTGTTTTGAATTATTTAACTGCATTATGTCCTTTTTCTTATTCCATTAACAAACTTTTGCAATTTAAAAATAATCTTCGTTATTAACTATAATTAATCTTTAATTGCTAAAATACTGTAATTGCTTTCATTGTGTACAGCATAAATGATGAACAAAACCAAAGATGCAGCAGTAATCAGAAAAGATTACAGGAGACAGTTACTCATAGCTGACTGCTTGCGTCAGGATCAGCGACTCATAACTGACTGCTTGCATTAGGGTCAGTGAGCTATAACTGAACAAAACCAGATTCCATCTCCATGTAGTGGCCTTAGAAACGCCAGCAAAGATGCTACCTGGCTAAGAGATTAAGGATTCCAATTGGGAGGTTAAGCCGGTCCCTAATATGCGTTGCTTTGAAAGGCGCAGGTACCAACGCCTTTGCTATAATCTACATGTTGCCACAAACATCCCATTCATGACCAACGCCAAACAAAAAAAAAAAAAAGATTGATGGACAAATGAAAACACTGAAAGAAAAATATATTCAAGAAAATTGATTTATTACAGATGTTACAAGATTTGCTTAACAACACAAAGACCATTTGAGGGTATAAGTAAAATATGTTCATTACGTTTTAAATTAACCAGTTCCAGAATATCCTTCTAGCATTCAATCGGTTAATTGTATGAAGCCAGCTAGAAAAGAAATCTGAAAAGCTATTTTACTCCATAAATATAGTTAACCCACTGACCCAGACGTTGTCTAAGCAGAAGCAACCAAAACAGTTATGCAGCTTTATATAGAGAAAAACACCAGCAGACTGGAGGAAAGACTAGGTAGTTAAATTACTGTAAAACAAGGGTTCTGCTACGGAGCCTAAATTATAGGGGTAATTAAACTGGTTCATTTCAGATTATTTGAAAGAGGCCAGAGATAAACAGTTGAGGAACGAGCAGGCATTTGACAAAATAGATTCTATGTTGACAGATAACTCTGAATATATGTTGAAGTGTGTAGACTGGAATGCATAACTTTATATCGGATTCGTAAATTACGAGAAGACTTTACAGTTTAGACGAGGAATCAGATTGTAAACTGTTCAAGCACTATTGAGCGCCCATGGTGTTCACTAACATAATTAACTCATTCCATGCCATTCGCTTACACTGCGTCACAGCGCATTCTTTTGTAGCCGATTCGTGTACCCTACGCCATGTAAGTTGTTTCGTTAATGTTTGCATTTCTAGTTTTACTACTACATCTTTCAGTATCTATTTTTATCCTTCCGGTTTACTATAAAAGCAGCGTCAGTTTTGATTGTGGATTTGATCCGGCGTGGACCTTTTTATTATCGATTTGACTTGTATTTCTGAAGTTTTTTTGCTGCTAAACGTAAACAAACGAGAATGGAACCTTCAGATAATCATCGCCCCACCTGTGTGACAGCCGATCAAGCGAGGATTTTGATAGAACAATCTATGTATGATACTGACAGTAGTGATGTCGAAGTAGATGATGACATTGCTTATCAGAACAGTCACAGTGAATTGGTAGATGATGACTAGCACGACCATCAAGACACTGCTGCCACGACCACAGCTAGCTCTAGTCGTCAAATTGATTTTGGAACTGAGCCCCAGGCGCCAAAACGCCTGAGATCGAATATAAATCTAGCAGCTGGAAAACGTCAAGGAGGAAATGTGAACTCTCCAACTAGATCTAGAAGTCAAAGAAGTGCCCCAGGGAAAAGAGATGAGTGGCATGAAGTCAGAGAAGGTTCCACAAAAAATGCTTTCCGATTCATTCCTAAGCAAGAGCCAGTAGTGTCTCCTGAGTCAGGTCTTACAGTGCCGTCAACAGCAATTGAATGCTTTTCAGCACTGTTTGATCAAGAAGTCAAGACCTTATTGCTTCTATAAATGCATATGCTCAGAAGAAAATTACTATCAACACTCCATTTCATCATCGCTCAGTGTACTCACGTTGGGTTGACGTTGGAAGTTCAAACAGTATAATGCTGCAAAACCACAGACGTACCGCATACAAACGTTTGGCCTTTGCGACTCTGCAACGGGATATGTGAACACCATACTTTCTTATGTTGGTACTGAAACATTCTATAACCCCGATGCAGACCTTACTGAGACATCGACAACCTCAATGCAGACCCCACTGAAACACCCTACAACCCCGATGCAGACCCCACTGAAACACCTTACAACCCCGATGCAGACCCCACTGAAACACCTTACAACCCCGATGCAAACCCCACTGAAATACCTTACAACCCCGATGCAAACCCTACAGAAACATCGTGCAACCCTGATGCAGACCCTACATCGAGTCACGCTGTCAAGTTGTCGACACATTGTTATCTTACGTTAGCACATGGCACACTTTTTTTTGCAGATCGCTTCTTCATGACTCGTGTTCTAGTTGATTATCTCCTTGACCGTTGTCAGTATTATACTGGCACACTGAATGTCAATCGTGTTGGCTTTGCTCTGGAGTTGAAGACCCTCAATCTTCCGTACCGTGAGATGCGTTGGTTTCAGAATCAGCATGACACCATAATGTGGGTTGGATTTAGGGACAAAAAGGCAAAGAAGCGTGTCCTCATGGTCAGCACAGATGCGGTTGTTGAGACAACACGAGTCAAGGATGTTGACAAGCCATCAATGATTCAGAAGTACAACATGTACATGAATGGGTTCGATACTTTGAATCAGAAGGTCACTTATTGTTGCACCTTTGAAAGGAAAACAAAATGGTGGAAGCAGGTGTTTTATTGGCTACTTGAAGTCACTCAAGTCAACGCTTTCATTCTTCACACCTTGACTCGTGCAGCTGGCTCTAAGCGATTGAGCCTGGAGAAGTTCAAGCGAGAACGTGTGATTCAGCTCACACATCGTGCTGCTACAACAGTTCCTGAAGCAAGCGATGCTCCAAGAAAGCCCGGCAGACAACCAGGTGCAAACCATTTGGAACCCCTCCAAGACAAGAGACACACAATCTCGTATTCGAAAAGAGACAGACATTATGTCGTCTGTGCCCCTCCCACAGAACGCAAGCGTACACATTTCATCTGCTTGGGATGTACAAATCAGCCTCACTTACACCCCAAGGATTGCTTTGATGCCTTCCATAGAGCATAACATCATGTACTGCTTGTTAGCAGTCACAGTTTATAGTTTTTACTATTTTTAAATTTGTGAATGTGTTCGTCAGCATGTTCAACATTGAGATCATCTTTAGTAAATGTGTCATATCTTCATTTCTGTTAGATGTATTACCTTCACATTGGGACGGGATATCACTAATTGGAATGTGAACTAATTATGTTAAGCAAGAAATGTATGGACATTGCAGATGCTGACATAATGATGAATAAGGGTACCATATATCACTGAATATTTATATATTTCTTTTGTCTGTAATATTTTCTGTTGTTTCTTATAAAGTAATTTATGTATTACTGTGCAACCTTCTTTATCTAATAGATTGTCCATTTGCCTTCAAATTGATGAATACTAAGATACAGAGATGTTTAATTATTAAACGTATTATTGTGATATTAGAAAACATTACCCCTGGTTATTTTTGCCTTTCTTAATTTGACCACGTACATATGAGAAAAATTGCGCGTGGAAAGAGTTTAGAGTTCTACATGACAGAGAGCTTTCCGAGATAAGAAATAAGGTAAGACTGAGGTAAGACTGAGGTTAGACTGAGGTAAGGCTGAGGTGAGACTGAGGTAAGACTGAGGTTAGACTGAGGTAAGACTGAGGTAAGACTGATGTTAGACTGAGGTAAGACTGAGGTTAGACTGAGGTAAGACTGAGGTTAGACTGAGGTAAGACTGAGGTTAGACTGAGGTAAGACTGAGGTTAGACTGAGGTAAGACTGAGGTTAGACTGAGGTTAGACTGAGGTAAGGCTGAGGTGAGACTGAGGTTAGACTGAGGTAAGGCTGAGCTGCCTCTTATATCCATTCCTCTTTCCCCTGGCTGTTGATTGGATTATAAAGAACACGTCTTCTGTAAATGGAAATAATGATCTGGGCGTGGCTGATGAATTGGCTCTTCTATCTCATAAACACAACCAAATGATGATCTGAGCTTGGCTGATGAATTGGCTCTTCTATCTCATAAACACAACCAAATGATGATCTGGGCGTGGCTGATGAATTGGCTCTTCTATCTCATAAACACAACCAAATGATGATCTGGGTGTTGCTGATGAATTGGCTCTTCTATCTCATAAACACAACCAAATGATGATCTGGGCGTGGCTGATGAATTGGCTCTTCTATCTCATAAACACAACCAAATGATGATCTGGGTGTGGCTGATGAATTGGCTCTTCTATCTCATAAACACAACCAAATGATGATCTGGGTGTTGCTGATGAATTGGCTCTTCTATCTCATAAACACAACCAAATCCAAAATGAAATAGATATCCTTACTGAATGCTTCCTCAAATTATGTCGAGTGTTCACGGAGAACAGATACAATATTTCAGAATAAAAGCGCCAAACGACTTGGGATGTATTCAGAGAGACGATACTGCTAGAGGTAGACCCATTCATATATTCTGGTAGCAATATACAGTTTGAAGGTACTGATAGATTCCAAATTAAGAATACTTCAAATGGCAAAGAGTATTTTATTGCGTTACGCGATTTTCTGGATATCAAAAGAAAAAAGTCTACCACAAAAATACACAGATCTTCAATTACATTGTCAAGTCCCTCTATTGTAGGACTCTGTGACGTCAGGAACAAAGGAAAGTACATGTAACAAGGTCTAGGCTTTCATCAATGGATGCTTGAATAAAACTGAGGAAATACAATGATATGATAAAGTCACAATATAGAACTGTGGGAAAGAACAGGACAGATGCACGTCAAGAGAAGACGGTGATGAAAATGAGAACATTCCGAAACCACATGACAGAAAAACAAACAAGTGTCTGGAATCCGCAGGGCACGAGAAGTAGGGCACCCTAAATACTTCAAGTCGAGGCAACAATGAAAGTGACGCGAAAGGCTAGGGGTGGAGGGAGGGGGGAAGGAGGAGACTGCTAAGGAAGGATTGTAGTTATATTTATATCAGGCATATGTTATACACGGGTCAGCTGGTTATTACTATTGTTATTATTGTTGTTAACATGTATTCATCTTCAAGTTCCCCTACTTAACACCCTGGGTTAAATGATGATATAAGTATTACACAATAACTACACTGAAACTTTCACAAACACAACCATTTCTCATAAAACAAGAGAGATAACACACAGACTGGTTATCACATGTGTTAACAACATTTATTACTATTTTCTTCTATTTGCAGATGATCAGTGCTTGCTGTACGACAATGAAAACAAACTGATACATTGAGACTATGTATCAGAAAGCATCTGATGTGACTTATCAGCTGTCTCCACGGGATCAAGATGCTGAGCAGCGCATGCGCTGCAGTGGTCAGCGACTCATAGCTGACTGCTAGCGTCAGGGCCAGAGAACCAATGCTGCCAAGACCCTTCTACACCTCCACGCGGTGATGCTGGATAACAGGCTGCAGCAGGGCAGACTGGCTAAGGAGAAGGGATCGAAGAGGGAATGCTAACAGGTACTAACAAATGCTTGCTGAAGTCGGATGTATTAGAACGAAAGGTGCAAATATCGCAGTCAAGCTGTAAACTACGATACAACGCATTCGGTTCTCTGGACTACCTTCTACTACTTAAGCCCTTTCAGGATTTGGTAGCGAGGGAATGAGAACGAACGAAGCCAAGCCAAGCCAAGCTGTCTCCACTGCTTAGACTTTCGATCATTAGTTTGGCAACAAAGCAACAGCTGATAAACAGTATGTATGCTGACTCCGTGTTACCAGTGCTGAACATGGCCTCTGTCCAGAGCTTGAGAGCAGAATTTCGACTTGTGAAATGAGCTGTTTGAGAAGATCATCGGTGTTACCAGGAGATATTGAATGCAGAACGACGACATTCGAAGTATGGTCGGCACTTCGTAGTTTAGTGCTGAACACATGTCCAGACAGAACATAAGTTGCTTTCGTCATATCATGAGAATGCACCCTGATGACTTACAACGTTTGTAGATATGGCTACAGGGCAAAGGAGTTTCCGCGAAGTAGATGAAAAGATGACATTAGAGTGATTGTCCAACAACAAGGGCTCACATTGTCCGATACGACGCACGTGGCGCATGATAGACGACCTAAGCTTCCCACGCGCTCAACGGCACAATTGGAAAGACAACTAAGACGTTTTTGAACTCCTTTGTGAGTAATACAAAACGATGGATATATAGGATCAGGAGAGAAAGAAAGAGACAGAGATTTGTGAGTATGTAAATGTATATGAACTGAACTGAAATGTTTACCCCGAAACATACCAGTCATATTTGAACAGATAACCTAGTGCTCAATATTAAAGGGACACTATATTTTATCACAACATAACATTTTAAACTGAATTGCGTCCCTTATAATGACACGTTTTTACCTACAATCACATACTCATGACAAGTTTAAACGATAATTCAGCAAAGGTAAAAAACGAATTGTCATGAGATTCACAATAATGGCAGTCACATGTTTGCGAACCGTAAACAATGCACGGTTGGGACTACACTGATTATTTGAGGCCCAAATAAATTTGACAATACTGAACCAGCTGAGCAAAGGTCTGCTAACAGATAAAATGGAACTCGACAACATGAACTTTTCTGATATCACCATCTCCAGCGTTCTGAAATGGTAACTGAACATATAGAGGATATCTAAGAGCAGTAGCAGCATATACAACATATATGGACAGCTGGGGTAAAGATTTGGGTAAACGATATCAGCAACACGCGACTATGGATGGTAGCAGATCATACTACACAGAAACAAAAATACAAGATGTCAAAAGTTTTCTTAGCGAGAGTTCCAGAAGAAGTCGCTTATAAAAAATGAGAGAAAAGGAATTAATGTCCGACAGGGATGTTTCGTATTACCATTTCTTCTTCTAATAAATACTGACTGAATTATGAATCGTACAACACAAACCAACCAAAGTGGTCTTCATAGATGTTTGACCAACAAGGAAACAAAACACACTAATGATCTGGACTTTGGCAATGAGTTGGCCTTAGAGCAACGTGACCTCTATCAGATGCAAACTAAACAAAGAGACGCTTCATGACTTGACCAGAGGTCGTAGACATTGAGATTGACAATAAACAAAGACAAGCTTCATGACTTGACCATAGGTCGTAGACATTGATATTGGCAATAAACAAAGACAAGCTTCATGACTTGACCAGAAGTCGTAGACATTGAGATTGACAATAAACAAAGACAAGCTTCATGACTTGACGAAAGGTCGTAGACATTGATATTGGCAATAAACAAAGAAGACACCGATCGTGTAAATTAGTGCAACTACCGACATTCAGTTTGTCTTGGGAATAGAACCTCCACATGATGTGGGATCAACCATAAATATTGGTTCTTTTGTCTTGTCTTTTCCATTAGTACTTTGAGGCGTAGTGGGAAGCCGTAGTTTTCTGTCCAGTGCCGGACGTGTCGATGAAGTGGTTATCACCCCATGACGATTTAGAATATCCGCAAGATTTCCTATCATTCTAGTTCTCAGTCTGCCACGGTTACGAAAACCCGAACGTTGTGCGTTTATAGGCGCATATGAGAAGTTGCTGAAGTTGGATTCTCATTAGGGATATTGGTAGTAATATACATAAAGTAGATGTTACAGATACACTTTTCAGACTCAGAACACACACCCAAAAAAAAAAAAATTCATTGCATTAGTGAACTTATGGGCATCAAAATATTTTAATTCAAATACACATCTTCAAATGAATGTAAAGTCCATACGTGTGTATGGATCTGAAACATGGAGAACAACGTAGAACGATGAAAACGTGTTTGGATATACAGAATAGAGAAATTGAATGTAATCGCGAATGTAAACATGTTAGCAAGAAGTAAACGTATATCAGTGCAACACGATTTGAAGAGTAGACGTTGTAGTGGGAAAGAGCACACATTAAGGAAACTAGCTGATTTAATTACAAAACAGTCTCAGTTGTGGAGGACTTACGGTAAGAGCCGTCGAGCTAGCATAGATAAAACAGTCTCAGTTGTGGAACCATCACGGTAAAAGCCGTCCAGCTAGCATAGATAAAACAGTCTCAGTAGTGGAGCCATCACGGTAAGAGCCGTCGAGCTAGCATAGATAAAAGAGTCTCAGTTGTGGAGCCATCACGGTAAAAGCCGTCGAGCTAGCATAGATAAAAGAGTCTCAGTTGTGGAGCCATCACGGTAAGAGCCGTCGAGCTAGCATAGATAAAACAGTCTCAGTTGTGGAGCCATCACGGTAAGATCCGTCGAGCTAGCATAGATAAAACATTATCAGCTGTGGATGCCTCGTGGTAAGAGCTGTCGAGCTAGCAAAGATAAGACAGTCTCAGTTGTGGAGCCATCACGGTAAGATCCGTCGAGCTAGCATAGATAAAACATTATCAGCTGTGGATGCCTCGTGGTAAAAGCTGTCGAGCTAGCCTAGATAAAACAGAGAAGATAAACAATATGGTGTTCAGAGAGATGACTGCAAAACTGAAATATGTATATCATAATTTCAATGTTTTTTCAGCCATGCCCGTGTAGTATCCGTACCCACTGTTTTGCTAGGTTACGTGCACGTGATAGACTTACACATGTAGCATAGTGAGAGTCATCAACAAAAGTATATCAAAAACACGAATGTCGTTAAGTGTGGATACCCTTTCACCGCCATTTCTGTTTCTGTCAAAGACAGAGAAACAAGTTGAGGTAAGATAATCTGCTATCATTTCCTCATCTCCCTCAAACATTGGAAGTCTAATACACGCTAATTCCCACCTGTTGAAGCAGCTTGTTCCAGCGAAGCTGTAACGCTTGACACATGCACATGCGAGTACACGTCTCTGAATGTCAGACACTGTTCTAGTGAAAGCTGCTTCCAGTTGACCAATCACATACCTGCTTCTGATAGAAAACAGTTTAAGATGATCAGAAACGTTTTGAGTAAATCTGTTCGTCCCGTCGATATTCATCCTTTCCCTTCGGTAATCTCGAAAAGCTTTGGCCATTAAAGGCAGAATCATAAATAATTGTTTAGTTGTAATTCCTATTTCACTGGGAGAATAAACATCGAACATGGTAGCGTGTAAGTTGGCGCCATAATGGAGATCAAAGATGGTTATAGTAGGGCTCACGTCACTTGCAAAATCAAACTGAAAATAATACTTTAGAAAACAGCGAGCAAACTCTGGAAAAGCATCGGATTCATCTAAGGTTAAAGGGTAATCGTCATCAGATACAGCAAGCACTACAGATTGTATACGCTTACAGATCCCGTCAGGACGTATGACACCGTCAGAGACACAAGTTTGTGCACACGACCCAATAGGGTTGTTCATATATGTGCTACTTGTTTGGGACAATTCACACGTCGCGCTCAGCCACCCTACGCTCTCTGCTAGAAGTGCCGCGTTAGTAATTGCGAGCGATTGTCTGGACAAGGTCATGATCAGATTGAAACTGTGAGAGTGTCGGGATATATCTTTGAGTGATATGTTCACCGCCACGTTCTTGCTACACAGATCACAATTGTTGTTTTTGTACGCCAGATTTTTAATTACCTCGATGTCAGAAAAATAATGGTTACACTTATACATCAACATATCATCTATCTCTATAAAGTTATCTGAGCAAGGAGATAAACTTTCGGGAATGCATTTTGGTCCGAAAAAGTTGACTGGGAGATTCGCTGGTTGCAAGTATCTGGGTACCGGTAGTTCCTTGATAATATCCTCTATAGGTGCTTGAAATAAGCGACTGCTAATTGCAAAAGATGTTTTCCAGGTGATCGGGATAGAATGTTTTTCTCTGGCAGCACAGGAAAAAATGTCCATGTTCTTGTAGACAAAACCGGTGGCTCTATCTGTGACGTAGGCGTTTTTGATGGCGTTGAGTATGTAATTATTACCTGTGTCAGGTGTGTTAGACGTTATCTGAGTTATAGTGGTTGTTGTTGTACGTAATTTATTATAGTATGTAGCAGATGATGCTGAGGTGGTTAGTTGTGCTGTGTTGGTGGTAAGATCAGATGTTGGTGTTTTGGTTAAATGGGAATGATTACATGACGTAATGATAAAAACATCTTCGCTGGAACACTCAACCTCCATGTCCAGCATGTGACCGTACCTGATCCTACTTTCTTGAAGTACTCCAGGACAAGCTGTTGACATGTCCTCACAGCAGTTGTTGTGTACAAGACATCTGAGATCGCATGTACAAATACTATTCTTGACCTTGCCGCACTTGTTCCTACACGATTTGTCATTGTGCAGAATCTGCCACATGTTTGCCGGACTGGTCTCTGACACGACATTAGCTACCGAGGTACTTGTCTCTGACACGACATTAGCTACTGAAGTATTTCTCTCTGACTCAAAATTAGCTACTGAAGTACTTGTCTCTGATACGACATTATCTACTGAGGTACTTGTCTCTGACACGACATTAGCTACTGAAGTATATGTTTCTGATACGACATTAGCTACTGAGGTATTTGTCTCTGACACGACATTAGCTACGGAAGTACTTGTCTCTGATACGACATTATCTACTGAGGTACTTGTCTCTGACACGACATTAGCTACTGAAGTACTTGTTTCTGACACGACATTAGCTACGGAAGTACTTGTCTCTGATACGACATTAGCTACTGAGGTACTTGTCTCTGACACGACATTAGCTACGGAAGTACTTGTCTCTGATACGACATTAGCTACTGAGGTACTTGTCTCTGACACGACATTAGCTACTGAGGTACTTGTCTCTGATACGACATTAGCTACTGAGGTACTTGTCTCTGATACGACATTAGCTACTGAGGTACTTGTCTGAAATATTTGGATGTGCTGCTTTCCTGGTCCATTAATATTACTGTTATGGTGGTTCTGCTTTGGCTCAGTGACCATTTCTGTGCTGAATTCAAACCTTTGCTGAGTGCCATTGTCTCTGTCAGAATCCATTGCAAATACTACTCCGTCCAATACAGTGTCAACGTGTAACAGCCAAAAGGCCACCCATATGCAATATCATCTCATGACTAACTGTAATAACTGTGAGACGAAGCCACGAGCAAACTCAATGTAGAATTATGTTATTTATCTGAGCGAGACAAGAGAAAGTACTTGTTTTACAACTCAAGTCTAGATCAAGTCCATGGATTGTGAGGTATGAAGAAGCTCATCAGTTATATAAGCCATCTGTGTGTCAGAGATCTGGGGATGTTTAACACAAACAATAAAATACAACTGAAGAATGAATATAACTTGCAGAAAAAGACCAGCAGATATATATATATAGTCAACGATTGAGCCGTATATGTGTATCGAGGAATATAATTTAAAACAAAGGACATAAAGATGCATAAAAATCCCAAAAAT
This sequence comes from Ariolimax columbianus, assembly GCA_036924085.1. Taxonomy (NCBI): domain Eukaryota; kingdom Metazoa; phylum Mollusca; class Gastropoda; order Stylommatophora; family Arionidae; genus Ariolimax; species Ariolimax columbianus. Next base: position 5,213,220 of record JAVGWX010000008.1, read on the forward strand.
TAACAATAATAGCTTATTTATATGATTGATAAAAACACGATGTTTTGAAGTGATATGCTCAAAGGACTCGCTGTCTGAGTATCTGGGCAAACATCAGATTGATTTGCAGTACAAAAAGTAGTAAGGCAGGTATGATCCTCTCACTTTATCTATACAACATATATGCAGAATGTATAATGAGAAATGTTCGAGCAGACAAGAACATTGAAAGTTTACACCCATTTACGATTGGGGGGTACGAGATTCCAGAGTTACGATACGCAGATGACACAGTGATAGTATCAATAAGTGCAGAAGGGCTAGAGCAGCTACTTACAGCCGTAAATGGACACAGTAAAGATCAAAACCTGTTTATAAACATAAATACAACAAAGTTAATGACCACCGACAAAACACAATGTCAGCAAACATTTACAGTGTATGGTGAGGAAATAGATCAGATCACACATTTTGAATATATGGGCTCAAGAATTGACAAAAATGGCGACTGCTCGAAAGAAATCAGAAGTAGATTAGCCATAGCAATGCAGGGATTGAACAGCCTGAAGAAATTATGGCAGAGGACCAACAAAATGATAAAAGTAAAAGTCTTGAGAGCCTGTGTTTTTCCTGTGGCAGCTTATGGCTGCGAATCATGGACGATTATCAAAACTTACAGAGAAAGAATCGAATCCTTCCAGTCAAAATATTCCAGAAAGATCCTCAGAATACCATGAACAGAGAAAAAGACAAACGTAGACATTTCGGCAAGAGTTGAGCATAGAGGAGAACTGGTTTGTCAATTCCATGTTGGCCATAAAATGTAAATACTTTGGTCACATCAAGAGAAACAACGGTCTCGAGAGAACAGTCATGGAAGGTATGGTGCCACACGTAAAAGAGGAAGGGGTAGACCAAGAAGACGATATCACCAAGTTATCCAGGAAGGCCTGAGTATGACTGGGGTGGAGGCTGGAATTGTGACAATGGAACGAGTTTCTTTCAGACATCCTGTGATGGGAGCCACGTTCTATAAAGTCGTGTTAACATTTTGTATCTCGTACAGGCTGTGTTAACATGTATCTCGTACATGTTGTGCTAACACGACTTGTACGAGATACACCATTTTAACACGACTTGTACGAGATACACCATGCTAACACCACTTGTACGAGATACACCATTTTAACATGTATCTCGTACATGTTGTGTTAACATGTTGTATTTCGCCATATGGGCATACTAATTTTTTAATTTGTTGAATAAATGATTGAAAGTCCTCTGACATTATCCCATAGCTGTAGAGAAAGCCTACTCTTGTCAACCCAATGACATTCTTATATATATTCATGTATTCTTCAGTTGTCCACCGCTCCGTACAGTGTGTTGGTAATTGTCGGCAGTGCTTGTAAGAATTGTTTCCTTATGTCCGCAATTGCGTTGCACTCAATGTGTAGATGTCGAACTGTTTCATCAGGATGAGAGCAATGGCTGCACAAGGCCAGGTGCTGGAGATTGATATAGTTCGTAGTCACAGCGCTAAAAAGCCAGAAAAACACTGAGCTTAATGACTTAAGAGCAGTACTCTGTCAACTATGCCAGCAGTCCGCACCAAAAAGGGTAATATAAATTTCAGGTAGAAAACATCTCCATTTGTTGAACATCCGTGTGAATGCAGCTCGGAGATACCAAACTCAGCAATGAAGGACAGCTACATCTTGCTGGTTTTATATGTAAGCCATGTTGTAGTTTCATCTAACGGAGTCAGTATTGATTCGAGGTCAGTTAATAAGACGAATAGGTCGACAAGGTCAGATAACAACACATATCTTGATTCAGACCAGAAAACACTGAGCTTAATGACTTAAGAGCAGCACTGTGCAAACTGTGCCAGCAGTCCGCACCAAAAAGGGTAGTAGTACAGTGGGTCCCATCACACTGCAACATCCAAAGCAACGAGGAGGCAGACAGACTGGCAAAAGAAGGTGCAAGACTACCACAAACAGATACTAGTATGACGTACGAAGAGTCAAAACGGCTTATCAAAGGCAGATACATGACCAAATTGGAGACCGAACATACTGGTTACACCAAAAACGATGCCTATTACCAGTTGAACCGAAGAGAGCAGGTCGTTGTCTTCAGACTTCGCACTGGTCACAATAGACTGAGGTACCACCTATTCAACAAATTGAAGATAGGTGGTACCGACGAATGCCCGTGTGGTACCGGAAAAATGACCGCTGAGCATCTGCTGCAGAACTGCCCGACATTCGAGGATCAGAGAGAGCAGATGTGGCCATCACCAGTGGAACCACAAGACAAGCTCTATGGCAGTGTCGACAGCCTCAGGATGACCGCCGCTTTTTTCGAAAAAATAATGGTTACTGTCTGACTGCGTACGATGAAGAAGACGAAGAAGAAGATATGGTTCAGAGCTCAGAGACCTATATGGTTGATACGGTTATAAGAAGATAATTGGTACGTTGTGGGACCATAGGGCTATCTTATTTCTTAAGTGGCTATTGACTCTGGTGTGTCCTGTTTGGAACTGCAAAATGATGAGACGTTTGTCTCTTCTATGTAGTTTATTTATGTTATCGTTACTTTTGGCTGTGACGTTCCGCTAAATACACTGCGGCCTGTTGTTCCCGTCGCCGACCTGTTCATCCTGATTTTCCGAGTATTATTCTTAATCATTCCTTTTACTACGTGGTTGCTGCAGGGTCTATCCAATTGTTGTTTCGAGGTTCATGTTTTTGCCAAATTGTCGGCGATCTCATTCCCTACTAGCCCACTATGTCCAGAGATCCATTTCAAGGTGACATTTATCCCGTGGGCAGTGATGATGTTGTTCTTCGCCCTCCCAACCAATAATATATCCTTTTCGTTGTTTGGGGATGTTCCTCAAGGGTCTCTAGAAACGACTGAATCTCTAAAAATTACCAAATCCATCGGCAGCAATTAGCCCAAGTCAAACTGTTGGTGCAAAATCTGAACTGCAGTTTTTATAGCCTCGGCCTCCGCTTCATCGTTTGAACGATTCTCGCTGCATGAATCACAAAACTCCTATATGGACCTATCCATGCATTTCATTTGGGTACCAAACCCTGCAAAAGATGTAGATATTAATGCTGATCAATCTATATAGACCAGTACTGCCGATATTGGGTAGCTAGAGACTGTCTCCAAGGCACATGTTTTCAGGATATTAGGTGTAGTCTCCTAAGTGGCTGCTTTTTCTGTCCGGTGTGTTTTTATGACTCGCAGGCAAAGATTTTCACAAAGGGGTGGTTCAAAAACGTATTTTCCGTTTCTCTCTCCACTGGTAGATGGCGAATATAGCGTTCCTCTCCTGCTACATTCAGGGGGGACAATTGTTTAAATCTTCTCATCTTCTTCCAAGTGTGCCAGGAGACATTAAGCAGACTTTCTATCGGTCAGCTGGTACTATTTATTATAACAAGTAAAGCAAGTAATTTAATTATAAAAAGCAAATGCATAAACATAATATGCGTCATCTCATTTGGTCCTTTTGTATAAAATGTAAATCAAATTGCAATACGGACGGCTCTGAAATTGGAACCCCCTTTTAAAATCCAAAGATAGTTTGTGCTGCATCACCAGGAAATATCGGCCTGGTAAATTGTTTCAGTAAAACATTGTGGCTTGTTTTTATGTTAGTTCATTCACATATTTTAAATATTTCAATTATGCTACAACTGATATATCACTCGTCTGATTGCAAGTTATCTGAAATAGCGTTGCGAGATTACATTTGAAAATAACGTGCCGACTAGCCCAACGGCCAGTTTAAGTGAACCTGATCAGAAATTAAACAATGCTAAAGTTGGCTATGTACAGTAACAAAAAGCATGTACACAATGTATTAGATATAATCGATACGTCGGTATACGTTTAAAATATATAAATAAATAATATATCTCGTAACGATTAATGATACACTGAAAGCAACATGATGGAGAACATTAATGTGCCAAGTATTATTATGTTTAAGTACAACCCGGCAAAGTCGAGCTCATACTGTAAACAAATAGAATATTCAAATGGAATCGCGTGTACATATTTAATACTGCCACGCTGAATCTAAAACAGAAATATATAATATATGTATATATATATATATATATATATATATATATATATATATATATATATATATATATATATATATATATAATGTATGTATTACTAACAAAACAGTTATTGTCAGATGAAAATAACAGGAACACAAATCTTGTCAGTTTCAGGTTCTGCAAATATGTGATATAATATAAACATTTATGTGATCTGCAATTGAATCACGGAGAAGTATCACAAGAAGGTTCCTGTCAGCCTGGACTAGTATTGCTCACGGTTTTGTAATTTCAGATTATCAAATTCCTAACAATAGATTCCGAAATTAATTCATTTCAAGCTGCAATTGAAAAAGGAAAACAATGATGTGAAACGAAATCGTGCAATCGTGTACTTTGTACATTACATATTCACAGAAATGCTTTAGTCAGTGGATGTTTATAAACTGATAAACATTTTCTCAGACTAGATGAATATATGGTGGCAGGTTGATTTCGCTTACTTCGTGAGTGCGTGGTATAAAATGATTGACACTTCACCTGACATACATTATCCATATAGTTAATTAAAGAGGAGAGCTTTCAAATACGTCATAATTTGGTAGTGTATCTCAGCTTTATTTCGATTTGCATTTGGCTATAGTTATTGGACACAAGAGCCAGCTCATTAGCCACGCCAAGGTCAACATTTCCATATGCAAAAAGGTATATTCTTCATAATCCAGTCAACATCTAGTAGAAAGAGAAATGGTGATAAGAGACAGTCCTGTCTCATTCCAGCTTATACCTTAAAGTTCTCTGGAAGGTCTCTATCGTGTATAACACTACCGTTTTATTATTTATGTCAGTGAACACCAGGGGCGCACGATAGTGCATGAGCAATTTCAAAAGTAATTGCCTGTCTAATATCTTGTATGTCAATTGTCTTCTCATAATCAACATATCTAATATGCGTTCCAGTCTATACATTGTCCAACAATTATTCGCAGTGGAGTCATCTGGTCTACATATGATCTAGTTTGTCAAAACATGTCTTCTCTTTCTGCGTTCTTTCTTAATCTCCCGCTACCAAGTCCTGAACAGGGCTTAGAAAGTAGCAGGATGTAGTCCGGAGAACGGAATGCGTTGTGTCGCTAGTTTATAGTTTGACTGCGATATTTGCAGTATTCGATCCGACACATCCGACTTCGGCAGGAAACATGTCTATTCGCTCCTCAAATATTTATATGTAGCCTATTTTAATCATTCTGATATGATCCATTGTTTATACTACCAGGCAAGGATAAGACCATTATGCCTCTTCAATTTGAGTTTTCCGTGCATATTCTGTTTTTCCAGTATTTGAACTACTCAATCTTTCTTCCAGTCTGCTGGTATTCTCTATATCAAAGTATATAACTTTGTTGAAGTTGCAATGTCTCATTTGATTGATTCTACCGAGACACCATCTAGTCAGTGAGTTTACGATATTTCAGAAGTGAAATATCGTGTCTGATTTCTTTTCTAGTCGGCTTGTCACAATTAACCGATTAAATGTATGTAGAACGACACTCTGAAACTGGTCAGTTGAATACTTCATACAAGTGTTCTTTTTATATTCTGACTCGTACCTTGCTGTTGCTACGCAAATTTTCTGACTAGTAAATCTATTTTCTTGAACACATGTTTCTGTCAGTGCCTTAATATGTGTCTATCGTTCTTCTTCTAAGGTGTTTATCCAACACAGAACATATGTGACGATGCACGTAGATAACAGACAGGCTGCAGTATCTGCGTGTCTAGGTCCAACACATCATATTTTCGAAAATTTTGGGGACTAACTTTACCTTCCATTTTCGATCCTTATTCTTTTCTAGGCTGCATGACAGGAGTCTGTTTCAGGGTCGTCACTTGGAGGTGGAATATGGTCTTTGCCAGTTATGGATCTCCGACCCTTATGTGATCAGCCAGAAATGTATCATTGACTGCTGCTATCTACTTTTTCCCTGCTGCATGCATGTGTTACTCTGTCCATGATGTATGCTGTATGAACTCTGTCCATGATGTATGCTGTATGAACGCTCTGTCCATGATGTATGCTGTATGAACGCTCTGTGCATGATGTATGCTGTATGAACGCTCTGTCCATGATGTATGCTGTATGAACGCTCTGTACATGATGAATGCTGTATACAATCTTAAATCTAAAAATCATGGTATTCAATCAGACCTGTTTGTCTGATGCCAGGTAGCCAAATGTTGAGTAAACTCATTTCGGTGCTTTTGCCTTGGTGTATCGTGTTGGACCCATAACCTCCAATATTCTATATCTCCGCCTCGTTAGGGCATCTTCTTCTTCTTCTTCGTACGCAGTCAGACAGTAACCATTATTTTTTCGAAAAAAGCGGCGGTCATCCTGAGGCTGTCGCCACTGCCATAGAGCTTGTCTTGCAGTTCCACTGGTGATGGCCACATCTGCTCTCTCTGATCCTCGTATGTCGGGCAGTTCTGCAGCAGATGTTCAGCGGTCATTTTACCGGTAACGCACGGGCATTCGTCGGTACCACCTATCTTCAATTTGTTGAATAGGTGGTACCTCATTCTATTGTGGCCAGTGCGAAGTCTGAAGACAACGACCTGCTCTCTTCGGTTCAACTGGTAATAGGCATCGTTTTTGGTGTAACCAGTATGTTCGGTTTCCCATTTGGACTCTTCGTACGTCATACTAGTATCTGTTTGTGGTAGTCTTGCACCTTCTTTTGCCAGTCTGTCTGTCTCCTCGTTGCCTTCGATGTTGCAGTGTGATGGGACCCACTGTATCACTACCCTTTTTGGTGCGGACTGCTGGCATAGTTTGCAGAGTGCTGCTCTTAAGTCATTAAGCTCAGTGTTTTTCTGGCTTTTTAGCGCTGTGACTACGGCGAGAGCATCTGTCAGCAGGACTATATGGCTCTCATTTTCACTGTGTGTCACCATTTCTTCCACTGCCGCCCTCAGTGCCCCTGCCTCCGCTCTGAAATTGCTTGTGTACTTACTAGTAGCGAATGACAGTGTTATTTGTCTGCCATTTGGTAGGTTCAGGAGTGCTCCTGCCCCTCGGTTCTGTGTAGTGTTTGTTACATAACCGTCGGTGTATGCATGGGTCCAGTCCATGCTTGGGTAGCTTTTCGATATAAAGCTTAGGGTAGTATCTCTCCTTTCTTTTTCAGTCTGGCCGTTTTTCTTTCCAATTCCTGGTATATTTTCTACCACATCTGGAAATATATCCTGCCTCCATGTAGGTTTTCGTACAGTAGTGATGGGTTTTGGTGTTATTAGTGCGTTTATGGGATCTTCGTGCATCTTTGCTTTGGCTATTTCTGCAAAGTTTCTCCGCTTTAGTTTCCCATTTCCCAAATTGTTTAGTGGCTGGTGCATTGGATGGTCAGTCAGTTTTCTGAGTTTCTCTGACTGCATCTGGGCTCTGCAGTCTCTTCTATCGGTCATGGATTGCAGTTTTGTAATCTTTTCAAGTTCTACAATTGGCGTTGACTTCATGCCTCCTGTTATAACTCTCATGGCTTGGTTTTGAAGTTTGCAAACTTTATCGAAGTTCGCCTTTGCTGCTGTTGTCCATGCCGCAATGCCATACTCGAGAACTGGTCTCACTCTTCCAGTGTACAGTTTCTTTAGTATACTCTCGTCTGCTCCCCAGCGTGTGTCAGCACGTTTCCTCATGATTGTCATTCTTTCTCTGGCTTTCATTCGGTTTCTCTCGATCTGACTTTTCCATGTCATGCGCCGATCAAATGTGACTCCCAGATAGTTTGGGTTGTCGTTTGGCTGCTGGAATTTGCCATTTAGACTTAACTTGGTATTTTGGGGTTTGATGGAAAGCGAGAATATTGTGCATGTAGTTTTCTCCTCGTTTATTTTGACCAGCAATGAGTTCGCCCACTCTTCCAGCGATGTTAGGGCCTGCTGCATCCGATTTCTTGCTATTTTGAGATTCTTTTCAGAGGTCCACATAGCCAGATCGTCTGCAAACATTGAGCTATGGACTCTTCTTGGTATATTTTCTGTAATGTCGTTTATATACACCAGGAAGAGTGTGGGTGACAGTACTCCCCGTTTGGGTACTCCCTGCTCAAGTGTCACCTTTTTGCTCATCTGCCCTTGTACTTGGACTCTGGCCGTTCTGTTTTTGAGGTAGTGCTTGATCCACTTGTACATTTTCCCACAATCGTCACTTCTTCTTAGCTTGACTCTAAGTCCATCTTTCCAGACTTTGTCAAATGCCTTTTCCAGGTCCACCCACACCGCTACTGTGTGTTTCTGTGCCTGGTAGGCATCTTCTATTTCCTGGGCTATGAGGATGATCTGGTCCTCAGTGGATCTGTGCTGTCTAATGCCAGCTTGCTGTGGAATTAGTGTTCGTTTTTCTTCCAGATGCCACATCAGTCTGATGTTTATCATGTTAGGGCGTCTAAAGTGGTAAGGCCACTACGACGTCACTCTATGTGTCCATCTGTGATCCGGCATGCGCAGCATAATGCTAGCCCATCTCTATTTTCGTAACAGCGCGGCATATATGATCTCAGAGAAGGAAGTTCGCCGTCTGATGTCCGGGGTTGCGGATTTTATCTCGAATTGAGATCTTCAATGTCCCTTGCACCATCGATCGTTCGGCAACGAGAAGTCTATCTCCATCAGCTTTCCGAACGTTTCACGTCGCAGCCATATACCATGGCTGGAATAACCAAAACGCTGAAAGTGTAAGCCCTAGCAGTTCCATTGGTAAATTGACTTCATATCATATCTGTGCATAACAATTATTTAACAAAGAAATGCTAAATAGAAAAGAAAAACTAACGATTTTAAAGTCAAATACGTACAATAATTGTCCAATTTTGAAATAACTTCACCTGGTATGTGCCGTTGGTATATTTACAATTCACTTTCACGCCCCTCGCTTATGACGATGTGTTGCTTGCTGGTGACTGTTAGAGAGAACTAGTCGACCTGTTGACTGTTAGAGAGAACTAGTCGACCTGTTGAGTGTTAGAGAGAACTAGTAGACCTGTTGACTTAGAGAGAACTAGTCGACCTGTTGACTGTTAGAGATAACTAGTCCACCTGTTGACTGTTAGAGGAAACTAGTCGACCTGATGACTGCTAGAAAGAACGAACTAGTCGACCTGTTGACTGTTAGAGAGAACGAACTAGTCGACCTGTTGTCTGTTAGAAAGAACCAACTAGTCGACCTGTTGACTGTTAGAGAGAACGAACTAGTCGACCTGTTGACTGTTAGAGAGAACGAACTAGTCGACCTGTTGACTGCTAGAGAGAACGAACTAGTCGACCTGTTGAATGTTAGAGAAAACTAGTCGACATGTTGACTGTTAGAGAGAACGAACTAGTAGACCTGTTGACTGTTAGAGAGAACGAACTAGTTGACCTGTTTACTGTTAGAGAGAACGAACTAGTCGACCTGTATAGTGTTAGAGAGAACGAACTAGTCGACCTGTATAGTGTTAGAGAGAACGAACTAGTCGACCTGTTAACTGATAGAGAGAACGAACTAGTCGACCTGTCGACTGTTAGAGAGAACGAACTAGTCGACCTGTTAATTGTTAGAGAGAACGAACTAGTCGACCTGTTGACTGTTATAGAGAACGAACTAGTCGACCTGTTGACTGTTAGAGAGAACGAACTAGTCGACATGTTGACTGTTAGAGAGAACGAGCTATTCGACCTGTTGACTGTTAGAGAGATCGAACTAGTCGAAATATTAACATTAAGTCTTGTCAACATTTGAAATGCCAGCTGTATATAATAGAAAGCATGCAATGTCAACACGACATGTTAGATGTGAACTGATACCCGTATCGCTACAGTAATCTTTACACTGTAGCTCTGAGACTTGGAGAGTTGATTAGGTTAGGAGTAGATAATTGGTACGTTCTGGAAACACGGCCAATTTGTATTTTAGAAATTAATTAACTGAGTGAATATGAGCTGACGAGTAACATCAGACGATCACTTGTTTTGTTTCCATAAATTGTTTCATGTCTTTGATCCAACAGCTAAAATGTAATTATCATTTGCAACAGGAATGCAACATGTTTCTGTTATTCTGTAAAAAATAAACATCTAAACAATCCTGGCAGATCCATAGACGCCCAGTCTTCTTCGGTAAACGTTGCTATTATCTCCCGCTCTGCTCTACCCACCTCCCTCGCTGCTAAACCAGGCTGGCTTTCAAAATGCTGCAGTTTGTGGTTGGTCTGTTCCGTGATTGACGTGTCATCATCTACGAGACGATTCTTACTTCCCGTGTCCAAGTGCCACGTTTTACTTTATGCATTCAGTTTTCAGCGGCATGGATTGATTTGTCATTTGCCCCCAGCATGTCGCACCTATCGCATGTTTTCTGGTGCAGGTCATCAGGTGGGCAGGGTCCTGTATTACGCCATCGGCACGTGTTTCATCATGTGTGTATTCCCATCGTTTCATATTCCTCTTGCACCGTGATACACCAATTCGGAGTCTGTTCACCGACTTCCAAGTTGTGTATGGTAGCTGATGCCCGGGGGCAGGTTCCTCCCTAAGTTATATCTTCGGAGTCTTCATCAATTCGTGCCCTCAACACGGAGTGTCTGCATTGACTTTATTGATTTTAGGAAGCTATGTCTGGGTTTAAGTCTTGTGCTGTGTACCTAATGTCCAAGCATTGGCGGTCTTGGGTCATTCGAGATGGTAATTCATAGTCTTCAGAAAGTCGCTCCATTATATCTCAAATGACTCACGTATGAATATTCGATTTATAATGCCCATCCACACCTGCTTCAATGTCGTAATCCCCAGATTGACAAGGGCAGACGATTGGGACCTGTCCTTGAATACTTCAGGGGTGTTCATCTACTATCCAATAATGCCTCACTGGTCCGCTTTGGACTTTCTGAAGCACATCCGACATACTGGAGTTCCATATCAGATCTGTGTCATACATCTATGTCAGATCTGGACATTGTCCCTATCTACATGATAATACTACAACAACACATCTTCGATATATCAGTTAAGGTGAAGGTAAAGTCCCATGGCAACAATTACCGTCGAGGATGAATACAGCCCTTTAAGTACTGAACCTCTTCGTATGTGATATAGTTTTCTTCCGTGCTGCTTTCCCCTTTATCAGCTTACACGTCCTGTACGAAGTTGCGGCTGGAGGAGCAGTCGCTCTCGTACGAATCAGGCCACCAATGATGTTCTGTCCGTCGGTGATTTCAAACCCTGGCACGCCAGTAATCACATTCTATCAAACCAGCTCACCGTTCGACTAGACTCCACGCTCCACATACCAAACCAGATTACTGTCGACTAGACTCCACGCTCCACATAGCAAACCAGCTCACTGTTCGACTAGACTCCACGCTCCACATACCAAACCAGATTACTGTCGTCTAGACTCCACATACCAAACCAGCTTACTGTCGACTAGACTCCACATACCAAACCAACTTACTGTCGACTAGACTCCACATACCAAACCAGCTTACTGTCGACTAGACTCCACATACCAAACCAGCTCACTGTTCAACTAGGCTCCACATACCAAACCAGCTTACTGTCGACTAGACTCCACGCTCCACATACCAAACCAGCGTACTGTCGACTAGACTCCACATACCAAACCAGCTTACTGTCGACTAGACTCCACATACCAAACCAGCTTACTGTCGACTAGACTCCACATACCAAACCAGCTTACTGTCGACTAGACTCCACATACCAAACCAGCTTACTGTCGACTAGACTCCACATACCAAACCAGCTTACTGTCGTCTAGACTCCACATACCAAACCAGCTTACTGTCGACTAGACTCCACATACCAAACCAGCTTACTGTCGACTAGACTCCACATACCAAACCAGCTCACTGTTCGACTAGGCTCCACGCTCCACTTACCAAACCAGCTAACTGTCGACTAGATTCCACACTCCACATACCAAACCAGCTTACTGTCGACTAGACTCCACACTCCACATACCAAACCAGCTTACTGTCGACTAGACTCCACGCTCCACATACCAAACCAGCGTACTGTCGACTAGACTCCACATACCAAACCAGCTTACTGTCGACTAGACTCCACATACCAAACCAGCTTACTGTCGACTAGACTCCACATACCAAACCAGCTTACTGTCGACTAGACTCCACATACCAAACCAGCTTACTGTCGTCTAGACTCCACATACCAAACGAGCTTACTGTCGACTAGACTCCACATACCAAACCAGCTTACTGTCGACTAGACTCCACATACCAAACCAGCTCACTGTTCGACTAGGCTCCACGCTCCACTTACCAAACCAGCTTACTGTCGACTAGACTCCACACTCCACATACCAAACCAGCGTACTGTTCGACTAGACTCCACGCTCCACATACCAAACCAGCTTACTGTCGACTAGACTCCACACTCCACATACCAAACCAGCGTACTGTTCGACTAAACTCCACGCTCCACATACCAAACCAGCTTACTGTCGACTAGACTCCACGCTCCCCATACCAAACCAGCTTACTGTCTACTAGACTCCACATACCAAACCAGCTTACTGTCTACTAGACTCTACGCTCCACATACCAAACCAGCTTACTGTCGACTAGACTCCACACTCTACATACCAAACCAGCGTACTGTTCGACTATACTCCACGCTCCACATACCAAACCAGCTTACTGTCGACTAGACTTCACGCTCCCCATACCAAACCAGCTTACTGTCTACTAGACTCCACATACCAAACCAGCTTACTGTCTACTAGACTCCACGCTCCCCATACCAAACCAGCTTACTGTCTACTAGACTCCACATACCAAACCAGCTCACTGTTCGACTAGGCTCCACACTCCACATACCAAACCAGCTTACTGTCTTCTAGACTCCACACTCCACATACCAAACCAATATCATCCATAGTATTATTAGACATCAAGTGACTAAACCCAAGTTCAGTCTCCTATGTGTACCCCGCTCTACAATTCATGTCAACAAAACAGAATAACTGGTTGTAGCCTCTTATGACTTTGTTAGTGTGGACGTATTTTTGTCTTTTGTTCCCAGGAAAATATGTTACTTTGACAAAATTATGTTTTATTTGTCCTGTCTCCTCTTAAATAATATTTTTTGTCTGCCGATACCATCATGTTGAGTGTGTCTAGTGGTGAGTGTGTCTAGTGTTAAGTGTGTCTAGTGTTGAGAGTGTCTAGTGTTGTTTGTGTCTAGTGGTGAGTGTCTAGTGTTGAATGTTTCTAGTGGTGAGTGCGTCTAGTGGTGAGTGTGTCTAGTGTTGAGTGTGTCTAGTGTTGAGTGTGTCTAGTGTTGAGTGTGTCTAGTGGTGAGTGTGTCTAGTGTTGAGTGTGTCTAGTGTTGTTTGTGTCTAGTGTTGAGTGTGTCTAGTGTTGTTTGTGTCTAGTGTTGAGTGTGTCCAGTGTTGAGTGTCTAGTGTTGTTTGTGTCTAGTGTTGAGTGTGTCTAGTGTTGAAGGTTTCTAGTGGTGAGTGTGTCTAGTGTTGAGTGTGTCTAGTGTTGAGTGTCTAGTGTTGAGTGTGTCTAGTGGTGAATGTCTAGTGTTGAGTGTGTCTAGTGGTGAGTGTCTAGTGTTGAGTGTGTCTAGTGGTGAGTGTCTAGTGTTGAGTGTGTCTAGTGGTGAGTGTCTAGTGTTGAGTTTGTCTAGTGTTGAGTGTGTCTAGTATTGAGTGTGTCTAGTGGTGAGTGTCTAGTGTTGAGTGTGTCTAGTGTTCAATGTGTCTAGTGTTGTGTATGTCTAACGTTGAGTACTTACTTACTTTCCGTGTCAAAGCACCACGTTATATATTATGCATCCAGTAGGTTTAGCTAGCTACCAGCGAATACCACCGTGTTGTTAAAGCACAGAGCAGACGCGAGACCCAGAAATCACGAGCAGCGGGAACACGACCTCCTATAGACCTCGTGTGCCCGTATTCACCTGTTCAGCCACATGGGCACCCACACCCAACAGGGAAATATGTGACAAGGATGATGTTGGCGGTCCTTATCGACAACGATGGACAGCTATTATTATTATTATTATTATTATAATATATATATATAAAACACGATTATTCCCAAGACCAAGCACTGTGGCACTCTACTTGTTACTTCTCCCCACTTGTATATCTTCTTTATGAACACTCTCTGCCTTTTTCCCGTTAATCAATTGTCAATCTCCCTAACATTTATTCCACCTATTTAATGTGATTTTAACTTTTTGTTAATCGTTGATGAATTGTTCTATCAAATGTCTATGTACAATCTAGATAAATAACATTCAATGGTTCCTCTCCATCTATAAGTTTGATAACCTCCTCCATGAATTGTAATAAGTTTGCTAAGCGTGATAGTTAAATCAGCTGATATGTTTACCGCCTCTGGTCAGGTCAGGTCATCCCGTAATCGGTCAGGTCGTTGGGTTACACATGATGACATCCTGACAACACCACGCCATCCCTCTCTGTCAGATGCCGCTGCCTGTGACTCTTCTGGTCGGAGACTGGTCCATTTTTGTATGTTCTCCTCCCATCTCTTTTTGGGCCGGCCTCTTCGTCGTCTGCCATGAACCTATCCGTGGAGGATTGTGTTTGCAAGACCATTTGATCTCGATATGTGACCGTACCAAGTGAGTATCCTTCTATTGACAGTTGCCAAGAGATCTTCGAAAGGCCCTATTGCTGTTGTAATTTAACTATCTAAATAATCTTTTATTTTCCTCATTTGTAACTCGATCTTTGTACGTGACCTTTAAAAGTTTTCGGAAACATCTCATATCCCAGGCCTGTATCCTTCGTTGAAGGTCAGCTGTAACTGTCCATGTCTCACACGCATAGAGGAATACTGACAGGACCAGTGTACGCATTAATCTGATTTACGTGATTAGTGCTAACCGTTTATCTTGCCAGATTTTCTTAAGCCGTGCAAGCCCCGATATTGTCTGTGCTATTCTGGCCAACACCTCACATTTTGATCCTTCATCACTGACAATCCTCCCAAGATATTTAAAACGGTCAACCACTTCGAGTTCCTGACCGTTAGCTTTTATCTTGTTGTTGAAGCCCGTGGCGTTGTTGTTCATTTATGTTGTCTTTCCAGCGTTTCTCTCCATACCAGAGTCAATTCCTAGGAATTCATTTTGCAAATGATTGAGAACATAATATAGACAAAGGGGTGGGTTGTTGGTCTCAAATTTCAAACAGCAATTTTGGATGAATACCATCTTGACCTGAGCATTCATCCACTTTCAAACCAGTCACGTGTCCGTTCAATATCAAGTGGGCCACCAATCAGCAATATGAGACAAGTAACACTAATTAATGATAGTAGTTCATGCATGCTATTACCCTCTCAGGTAGAACTAGAACAAGTCCTGGTTTGATTTGCATGCCACTCGTACTTACATATATGCTGAATTATCTCATCTTTATTGGGTTGTAGGTGCTACAGTCCTCTCGGAGATGCAAATTGTATCTAGAATATGTCTTAGTCGTTGCTAGATTTGTAATGAACCCTAACTCATGTTTCGCATTTACTATAATGCCAATTCCCGAGTATATTCATACTTTTGATGAATGTTCTCTCTTCCCCTACCTTTAATCCCCGTATCTGCTACTCCCAATATTGTTCTTGCTTCCCCTACCTTAATCCCTGTATCTGCTACTCCCAATATTGTTCTTGCTTCCCTTACCTTAATCCCTGTATCTGCTACTCCCAATATTGTTCTGGCTTCCCCTACCCTTAATCCCTGTATCTGCTACTCCCAATATTGTTCTTGCTTCCCCTACCTTTAACCCCTGTATCTGCTACTCCCAATATTGTTCTTGCTTCCCCTACCTTTAATCCCTGTATCTGCTACTCCCAATATTGTTCTTGCTTCCCCTACCTTAATCCCTGTATCTGCTACTCCCAATATTGTTCTTGCTTCCCCTACCTTAATCCCTGTATCTGCTACTCCCAATATTGTTCTTGCTTCCCCTACCTTAATCCCTGTATCTGCTACTCCCAATATTGTTCTGGCTTCCCCTACCCTTAACCCCTGTATCTGCTACTCCCAATATTGTTCTTGCTTCCCCTACCTTTAATCCCTGTATCTGCTACTCCCAATATTGTTCTTGCTTCCCCTACCTTAATCCCTGTATCTGCTACTCCCAATATTGTTCTTGCTTCCCCTACCTTAATCCCTGTATCTGCTACTCCCATAATTGTTCTGGCTTCCCCTACCCTTAATCCCTGTATCTGCTACTCCCAATATTGTTCTTGCTTCCCCTACCTTTAATCCCTGTATCTGCTACTCCCAATATTGTTCTTGCTTCCCCTACCTTTAATCCCTGTATCTGCTACTCCCAATATTGTTCTTGCTTCCCCTACCTTTAATCCCTGTATCTGCTACTCCCAATATTGTTATTTTCCGTATCTTCATTTAAACAAGATTTAAGCAAGATTAAAACAACATGGCCGCACCGTCAGGCTGCAAGTGAACTTAGCTCCAGTGTTAATTGTTTTGTGTTATGCTACGTTACATGGGCTTTCTGTTGGATTAAAACAAAATGTATGTCTGTGTTAGCTTACGTGCAACGACATAATATCTGCAAGTTTGCGCACCAATATAGTCATATTGCGATCTGTCCTAATTTAGTAGGTTCACACTACCACCAGCGCCAAAATTCGGCTCGGGTGGGATCTCACAGAGGAGTCTCTACGTCACCCTGGGTCCGTCAGGACTGCGTTCTCACCCCTGCACTTTTCTGCTGCGATATAGACCGGATCTTAATACCGTCGTCTGCACACAGCCCAGGAATCGTCGTCAGCGACTCCCGTGTAACCCATCTCGTCTACGCTGATGACGTTGTCATACCAGGCTACAACCCCAGACACTTCTAGTCCCCCTAGAGGCACTGAATGGATCGGCTACCCACCCAGGCTTGCACATCTCCTGGACGAAGACGAAAATCCAAAACCTCAGAAGAGGTCCCTCTGCGCTGATCATCATGGCGAACGACAACCCCGTTGCACCCACCGGTGACAAACGTCTTCACCTCGGCTGCGGGCTGTCCTCTGACTCACTCAACAGTCATGATATCCCTTTAGGATATGCTTAGCGGTTTCATACATGCTCTGATACCAGCAAAGGTTCTCCCTGGAGATCAGGCTTCGTATGTACTCCTTCTCCACATTCTCCTGTTTGTCTTTGAGTCATGGACACTACTACAAGAGGACCGGCAGTAGCTTGAGGCCTCCACCTGCGCAAAGCCGTTCTCATCTTAGAGACGTCCTCGGGGTCGCCCTCGCTCGCCATTTTAAAACGAACGTTATCGTGTGCATTCGATTAAATAATCCGTCCGATGAATTGGCGTCTGACATTGGCCCGTGAAAGACGCATAGCAAAAACCTCATTGGGGCTTATATGTATCCTCGAGAAATAGAGTAACTGCGTTTCCTTCATTGACTGAAAGCCATCATACATATCATGTGCAATTGTTACAGCAGTATCACATGTCTCCTTCATTGGTATGTAACTGTTAGGAGTAGTTGGTAGATTTCTCACATTCTGATTGAGCCATTATTTTTTCGTGGGCTCTATCTTCTCGAGGATCTTGTTATTGACATTCTTTTGAGTGATTATTCTGAAGCTACTGAGGAACGCGGAATCCTTGCAATGTTCACTTAGTGGGGTGCAGATAACGTTGAAGTCAATTTTCAGTCCACGTTGCATTCTCTATAATGGGAATTTAAATCATTCAAAACATCTCTACTCTTTGCTCTACCCCACTCAGCTGAATAAGGTGGCGTATAATGTGTGTCATTTCTGACTCAGTTATAACTTTTGCGTAAGCTTGCTCACTATTAGCTGTGTCTAGAAACGTTTTCCTAAACGCAAGACATTTCTCTTCATCTTTCGTTAGGGGCATACCTGCTGAGTCCTGATAGTGGAAATTAGATGGATGTTTCAAAACTCTCGTGTTGCCATTTCCTTTCCTTTCAATGCCAGTTCTACCGGCTGATTCAAGCCTGGTAGTTGGATAAAGTCGGACCTAGTGATCATGTGCCAAATGCTCTGGCGCATTCTATGTAAAACATCGCCGTGGTCATCTGCCTGGTATCTGAAAACATATTTAGCTTTCATGTTTTTTGTTGGTGTTCCTTTCGTAATATGAACGACGCATGGCAGATAGTAGCTAGAATGTGCACCTATCACTTTCCAGTGAGTGGATTGGAAAACGTCGCTTTACATCAGCACTAGATTGGACAACGTCGCTTTACATCAGCACCAGATTGTACAACGTAGCTTGACATCAGCACCAGATTGTACAACGTCGCTTTACATCAGCACCAGATTGTACAACGTCGCTTGACATCAGCACCAGATTGTACAACGTCGCTTGATATCAGCACCAGATAGGACAAAGTCGCTTGATATCAGCACCAGATAGGACAACGTCGCTTGATATCAGCACCAAATTGGACAACGTCGCTTGATATCAGCACCAAATTGGACAACGTCGATTGATATCAGCGCTAGATTGATGACGATTCTGAGTCCCAGATCGAGATGCCAATATTGTTGTACGTACATCATTCCCGGCTGTGCGGATTATGTCGAAAAGTTCCATTTTAAAATCTATCCTTCGCCTAATTTTGCTGACGTTTCCCTTCACATATATCAAGAATTATAATCACCAGCAATGAAACACTTTTTGACAGAAGTGTCTGACAATTTTCCCTCAAATCGCAGTTTTTCTCATCAATTAAGCGCTTGATGTGTGCATGCACGCTATACATCATTCAGTCTTGGATATTCATTGTCACTACAATCCATTATAATTCTATATCATAAATATTACTATCACTAGACTATGTCTATATCACTAGACTATGTCTATATCACTAGACTATGTCTATATCACTAGACTATGTCTATATCACTAGACTATGTCTATATCACTAGACTATGTCTATATCACTAGACTATGTCTATATCACTAGACTATGTCTATATCACTAGACTATGTCTATATCACTAGACTATGTCTATATCACTAGACTATGTCTATATCACTAGACTATGTCTATATCACTAGACTATGTCTATATCACTAGACTATGTCTATATCACTAGACTATGTCTATATCACTAGACTATGTCTATATCACTAGACTATGTCTATATCACTAGACTATGTCTATATCACTAGACTATGTCTATATCACTAGACTATGTCTATATCACTAGACTATGTCTATATCACTAGACTATGTCTATATCACTAGACTATGTCTATATCACTAGACTATGTCTATATCACTAGACTATGTCTATATCACTAGACTATGTCTATATCACTAGACTATGTCTATATCACTAGACTATGTCTATATCACTAGACTATGTCTATATCACTAGACTATGTCTATATCACTAGACTATGTCTATATCACTAGACTATGTCTATATCACTAGACTATGTCTATATCACTAGACTATGTCTATATCACTAGACTATGTCTATATCACTAGACTATGTCTATATCACTAGACTATGTCTATATCACTAGACTATGTCTATATCACTAGACTATGTCTACATCACTAGACTATGTCTATATCACTAGACTATGTCTACATCACTAGACTATGTCTATATCACTAGACTATGTCTATATCACTAGACTATGGCTATATCACTAGACTATGGCTATATCACTAAACTATGTCTATATCACTAGACTATTTCTATATCACTAGACTATGTCTATATCACTAGACTATGTCTATATCACTAGACTATGTCTATATCACTAGACTATGTCTATATCACTAGACTATGTCTATATCACTAGACTATGTCTATATCACTAGACTATGTCTATATCACTAGACTATGTCTATATCACTAGACTATGTCTATATCACAAGACTATGTCTATATCACTAAACTATGTCTATATCACTAGACTATGTCTATATCACTAGACTATGTCTATATCACTAGACTATGTCTATATCACTAGACTATGTCTATATCACTAGACTATGTCTATATCACTAGACTATGTCTATATCACAAGACTATGTCTATATCACTAGACTATGTCTATATCACTAGACTATGTCTATATCACTAGACTATGTCTATATCACTAGACTATGTCTATATCACTAGACTATGTCTATATCACTAGACTATGTCTATATCACTAGACTATGTCTATATCACTAGACTATGTCTATATCACTAGACTATGTCTATATCACTAGACTATGTCTATATCACTAGACTATGTCTATATCACTAGACTATGTCTATATCACTAGACTATGTCTATATCACTAGACTATGTCTATATCACTAGACTATGTCTATATCACTAGACTATGTCTATATCACTAGACTATGTCTATATCACTAGACTATGTATACATCACTAGACTATGTCTATATCACTAGACTATGTCTATATCACTAGACTATGTCTATATCACTAGACTATGTCTATATCACTAGACTATGTCTATATCACTAGACTATGTCTATATCACTAGACTATGTCTATATCACTAGACTATGTCTATATGTGGGCAAGTTTCTGCTACAGAACATATCCGGGTCCCCGTGTTCCAAATGCAGATGGAGCACTGTATCACTTGCATCCTGGACATGTGATGCTGTATCATTTGTATCCTGGACATGTGATGCTGTATCATTTGTATCCTGGACATGTTATGCTGTATCATTTGTATCCTGGACATGTGATGCTGCATCATTTGTATCCTGGACATGTGATGCTGTATCACTTGTATCCTGGACATGTTATGCTGTATCATTTGTATCCTGGACATGTGATGCTGTATCATTTGTATCCTGGACATGTGATGCTGTATCATTTGTATCCTAGACATGTGATGCTGTATCATTTGTATCCTGGACATGTGATGCTGTATCATTTGTATCCTGGACATGTGATGCTGTATCATTTGTATCCTGGACATGTTATGCTGTATCATTTGTATCCTGGACATGTGATGCTGTATCATTTGTATCCTGGACATGTGATGCTGTATCACATGTATCCTGGACATTTGATGGTGATAGTCTCATTCAAGCGTCTGCTTAGCGGAGTGGTAGATCACTTTTCACGGCAACGATTTGGGGTTAAACTTCACAACTGGCATGCTTCAGTTGACCTAGCTGTAAATGGGCATCTGACAAATTACTAAGGAAGTAAAATGCAGCAATTGAAAGGACATGACCACCCTAGATCATACAAGCTGTGGCCCAGTCTAATGAAGTCGCTAATAACTTCCTTCCCCGGCGGTAGTGTACCTACTATGGGACAACCCTCTACTTTTTCATGATTCTTGAGGTTTAAGGGGTAGACTTTCACCCGTGTAAGCACTGCAATCATTCCAAGAGACGTTGCACTTTCTTTTCTAAGGACGTCTGATTTTCTTCTTCCTCTTCTCTTCCCGACCGTCTCTTTCTCTCTCCCTCTCTCGTTCTCTATATATCTCTCTCTCTTTTTCTCTTTCCCTCTCTCATATTGTTTCCCCTTCCTCTCTGTCTGCATCCACCTTGCCTTACGCCACTGTATACATCGACGGCATTGTACGATCTCCGTCACTACCTGTTTTGACTCGTATTTGTGGTTTGTCATCAGCGTGTTCTTCTCCTAGATGAATTTCCATGCCCGGCTTGTGAGTCTCATCTAACCGGTGTTTTCTCGGCTGTCTCAGATATATTGTTCACGTTATTTCTCGGCCTCATCAACAATGTACTAACACCAGGCGTGACTTCCAAGTTCTTTCACAAAAACAAGAACAAAACAGTCAGTATCCGTGAATCCTAACTAGCTGGTCTAACTGTGCACATGTTATCTATGTTGTATTGTTACTGTCTGCACCACATGCTGGTGATAACCTAGAAAATCCACGATAATTTAAAGAATCATTGACGCAATGTCTGCCGTTGGAAAGGGCACGTGACTATCAAAAAGGAATCACGCAATGAGGAAATAATCCTCAACTAACGACGTGTTTACATAAAAATCAAGTATAAATGACAGAATTCATCATAGAAAAAGGCAGACATTAAAACAAAGCACTGAACAGAGAGAAAAGTTATATGTGCTGACATGCAAACGAATAGTGGATATAGTAACAATGTAAGAATGCAAAATATATCCGGATATGTGAAAGAAACGAATTATTAGAGAAATAGATGTAAAGATGAACAAACTTACTTTCAAACAGTACACGTCTGGCTCAAGTAGGAGGATGT
This sequence comes from Ariolimax columbianus, assembly GCA_036924085.1. Taxonomy (NCBI): domain Eukaryota; kingdom Metazoa; phylum Mollusca; class Gastropoda; order Stylommatophora; family Arionidae; genus Ariolimax; species Ariolimax columbianus. The sequence goes on from JAVGWX010000008.1 coordinate 5,235,618, forward strand.
AGTCAGAACAACAACAGAGAAACCGTATTTGATGAGAAAGATATATCAAACAAAGGGGAATAATTTATATGTTAGTAGTTTGAAGACATTGGAGGCAACGTATAGTTAGCTTGTAATAGAGACCACTCTCAGCATTTTATGATCAGCAGAGAGGCAACATAATTGTCTTTTTTTGGATTTGTTACGTTCACAATATAACTTCCACACAGTTTGCTTTCCATCTTACCAATTCTTACTTTACTGTAAATCTCTAAAGATTATGAAAACACAATGTACAAGGAAAGTAACTGACCTGGAATAAACAAAGTAGTTGTCTACCTTGCATTTGCTACAAATTAAGTTCAGTGGCAGAACCTTGGAGTTATGACGTAGTCAGGCATGTCTCGTAAACAAAGCTGAGACGAGGCGGACATGAGTAACATGTGAGATGAGAGAATGTGCCCAGTCAGAAACATACTTGACTGCGGGATTTCATGGATGAGTGAGGCGGTATCATGTTGTTTGTCACACTTGTCAATCACTTTAACTCGCATGCCTGGATTAAATTTGAAACATGCAATAGACTAATGTAGCTATTAGGTCTCGCCCACTAACACTTAAGCGGGAGATTCATTTGACATGCTATAGGCTAATGTAGCTATTAGGTCTCGCCCACTAACACTTAAGCGTGAGCTTCATTTGCTAAATGTTAAATAATGGGTTAGGTTATTTCAGTCTTCTTAAGAACCGACACATAGAGAAACTGTTCCTGAGACATTTATTCACTTGTTGAGGTCTTCTTTTACTCAACGGTTTGATAATTACAGCGTGAGGCTGTCTATAGAACATAGTAAATAAAAGTTGGTGGAAAAATAATAATTGTTCAAGTTACAAACTAATAAATACAGTTGGGCATTACGTTCTGGCCTACTGATGAACAATCTACTGTACATGATAAGAAGGACGAGGTAAGTCTTCTAGTGAGTAAAATAGATTACATGGACGAATTCCGCCAACATTCTAAAGAAAGAATAGATTTCTGAGATAGAACATTTACACACTGGAAAACTGGAAGACTGAACCAACCAATTGAGACTTGGAATGTTACAAAGTTCAACCCGGGATACAGTATCGAAGCTGTAATAATTGTTGCTAGTTCAAAAACTTGCATATATTAGGTGCGGCTGAAGCATCGTATTCTCTAGCGTCGTATTTGTGACAAAATATGCACCAATATATGTTAATACATCAAGTATATGGATATAACGAAGCATATACATTTTTTAGAAAGATGCTATAAAAATATGTGTGATTTGCAATGATAGAATGGTATTGTTCAAGTTGATCTTGCGAATTTACAAACGCATACACCAAGTCAAGAACACATAAATGAAGACATAGCAAGATGTTATGAGAGCTTAAAACATAAGCTTAAAACAATACCCTATATTGGTGCTGAAATTGTAATGAGAGATATGAACTCGAAAAACAGAAACATGCAAACAAAGGAATGCAGCGTGACAATCTGGAATAGGGAAGAAGATAGAACACAGGAAATGAACTGGCACATTTTTGCGAAAAAAAGTCATTACTTATTGTAAAATGTTCTTGTCAACATTATCAAAGATGATTATACATGTGGAAAACCCCAGGAAATCATAATGACTTTATTATTATAAGATAATGATTACAAATAGTGTTACAACGGCAAAAACTGATTTCGGTGAAGACATCACAGACATCATAATTCGGTAGTGATTTTAATAGCAGCCGGATGGAGACATAGAAAGATGAAATGCAAAGCATCCGCAAGCAGATATGTCCGAATTAACGTTGTCATGCCACTAAACAGAAATATTGTGTGGAAATCAACAGTACATGTTGTAGCCGATTGTCAGACAGAAATTCACATTTCAAAAGTTGGTCCAGTAATTATCCAGAGGGGATGTCTTTATGTGATCACTAAATATGACTATCTAAAAATAAGCAAACACATTGCAATTAAAGATCTACCAATTGAAGATTTACGAAAAATCAAATATGGATGACATTCACTATTTAAAATACAGAAAACAACATTTAAGATTATAGGTTACTAAGAATGCGATGCAGACTGTCCGCCGGAGTGCAAGAAGAGGTGGTAGAATCAATATGCACGGTAAAAAACAACTTGGGAATGAAGCACAGTATGAAAGCTAGTCATGCAGAAATAGAACATATTTAAATCTTGATAAAGTAGCCTAAAGGAAGAGGATGAATGAAGGAAAAGCACGAAGATATGCCTGATGTGAAAGATATATTAAACAGGTATTGCAATTGAGCAATTCAAAAATATGGGAAATCATAGCAATTTAATAGTGAGGGTCAACGTATCACAAAATCAAAAAAGAAATCAATAACATATATGAGAGAACGGAAAGCAACATGCACGAATACAATGATATCAATGAAAGAAGCTCTAAGGGACATCAGCGTAGCTACGATCACTGATCTGGGAAAAACCATCTACAATACGAAGTCGATGTCAAGCGTCCTGGCTACAATTGTCTTCATACTATTTACCAATGCGACTCGAGCAACCTGATGTTCGGGTGTTAGAATCATCATCATGATGAGCCACACCATTTATATGAACAGTATGCAAGAGATACTTAGGCATACAGTAGACAACGAAGTGCAAAATGCAATATTGTATTTATACAAAATGGGGGATTACGAAAAGCACATGATGTTATTTGCCACTGATTTAAATATTTTAAAGACTACACAAAATGGCATTTGGCAGAGCACAGTGCTCGAACTAATTATATGTCTGGAAACAGAAGCGTAGATTGAAAGGCACACTTAAAACGCCCGTAATCTATCTTAGGAGGATCACACTCACAATGGTTTGACATACTTTACTCGCGAAGTTTAGATGTAAAAAGTGAATTCGCCCCCCGCGTTTTTATGTTTACCATTTACATAATACACATCTATTGTCCACACAAATAAAACATTCCAGAAAACATCGGTGACGTATCAATTAACCATTTCAAACATGCGTATAACACAGGTTTACATGTGTTTACAACTGGTAATAGGCATCGTTTTTGGTGTAACCAGTTTGTTCGGTTTCCCATTTGGTCATGTATCTGGCTTTGATAAGCCGTTTTGACTCTTCGTACGTCATACTAGTATCTGTTTGTGGTAGTCTTGCGCCTTCTTTTGCCAGTCTGTCTGCCTCCTCGTTGCCTTTGATGTTGCAGTGTGATGGGACCCACTGTACCACTACCCTTTTGGTGCAGACTGCTGGCACAGTTTTCAGAGTGCTGCTCTTAAGTCATTAAGCTCAGAGTTTTTCTGGCTTTGTAGCGCTGTGACTAGGGCGAAAGCATCTGTAAGCAGGACTATATGGCTTTCATTTTTTTTATGTGTCACCATTTCTTCCACTGCCACCCTCAGTGCCTCTGCCTCCGCTCCCACCTGTTTTGTTGATAATAATCTGTCTTGTCATATCACTGTTACCAACATTCGTTGACTGCATCCATAGACTGGTGTTACCAACATTCGTTGACTGCATCCATAGACTGGTGTTACCAACATTCGTTGACTGCATCCATAGACTGGTGTTACCAACATTCCTTGACTACTACCACAGACTGGTGATTTCAACATTAATTGACTGCTGCCACAGACTGGTGATTTCAACATTAATTGACTGCTGCCACAGACTGGTGATTCCAACATGCGAAGGGAATGAAGACTAACGTCTGTTTAGGCAAAATATATTGATCAGACATGTTAGTCAGGTTCAGGATAAACATACTGGTCAAGACCCACACCTTGGCTTCCTCGTAGCCTTTCCCGGAACCTGCCTGTTTTCATGGCAGCCTGGCTTAGAAGGTAAGGGATTGACGTGATCATCGTAGTAGTGAGCGACACGCAGATAAATGTCAATCTTCATCAGCACGTTCTGATGTGAGCACAGCTACTGTAACCCGCCACTTGACGTCCTTTTCAGGGCCCACAAGAGTAACATACTCATTAGGGACAATCGCAAATATCAACAGCAACAAGCACCATTATAAGAAGTGATGCTGTCTAGGGTAAGTAACCAGTTGTGTGTGTACATGTATCTCCCTTAACTGATGGGTCTAAATATTATTTATCGTTCCATAGACTTCGGTAATGCCACATCTCCGTGCCCGAATATCCGAGTAGTTACTATACTCGCATTTCACTGAAACACTGACCACGTACTGACCTAGTAGCATCACGTCCCATTTCACCCAGGGTTAAGCAGATACGTGTTTATTCGAATTTTATAAGCCAAGGTAGTGAGAAATGGTACTGTTACTCCTCCTGACAATAAATAAGAACTCATCTTGTAATATAGTCTCTGATACATTATCTATGACGGCATGCTATGTTATGATATGTGTTTAAAAACTACAAATTAACTTACAATAAATCCTAATGCATGTAGCCTACATTGAACTATATTGTATATTTATTGTCCATGATTATCTTGAATACGACATCATCGGTTGATATTATATTAGAAAAATCCTTCCTTACGTTCATTGACCAAGTTTTGTTGAATAATATGGCTCCAAAAATGATGCCTACTACCAGTTGAACAGAAAAGAGCAGGTCGTGGTCTTCATACTCCGCACATACCACAACATACTGAGGTACCATCTATTCAATAAACTCAAGATAGGTGGCACTGACGAATGCAACTGTGGTACCGGGAAAATGACCGCTGAACATCTGCTGTAAAACTGCCCGACATACGAGGACCAGAGAAAGCAGATGTGGCCATCACCAGTGGCAACACTAGACAAGCTCTATGGCAGTATCGACAGCCTCAGGATGATCGCTGCTTTCTTCGAAAAAATTCAAGTTGACGTTTGACAGCGTACGAAGAAGAAGAAGAAGAAGAAGAAGAACAAGAAGAAGAAGAAGAAGAAGAAGAAGAAGAAGAAGAAGGATTTGACAGGACAGAGTGCGCTCATATCAAAAAAGGTAGGAAAAGGACATGTGTCGATGTCGACAGAGATGCCATAAAACGATGATATTAAAACTGTTGACGAAAAATTAACTTGTTACTTTGCTGAAACTAAAAAAAAACATTGCAATACGAGTCCGGTTTTGGAGTTTCCAAAAGCACTCTTTGGAAAATTGTAACCCCTGCCGGCTTTACATTCATGAAAACTCCAGCCGGCAAGAATATTATAATTGAAAAGCCACATTTGATTGCTTCCCGAAACAAATAACTGTAACAGATAAGTGAACAGTGTAGGCAAAGATTTGTATTGTATACTTGGAAGAATCCTGGGTCTATGCCAAACACAGCAATCAGTTGATGGTTAACAGAAAAGACAAATTCCCAGCAGCAAATGGCAGCGCATTATATTACCGTATGCTGGTAGCAGTGAAAACGGACGTGTCCAAGACGCTGAACGTATTTTCCAAACAGAAAGAAATGCCGATAGAGACTACCACACTGAAAAGAATGTACAAATTGGCAGGCGCTGGATGACGAATGATCTGCTTCAAATTCTGGATAGACTGCCATTCCTAGTAATGGATAATGCATCATATCACAATGCAGAATCAGAGGAAAACAAAGTACCAACTGCATCACAAATAAAAGCTCAAATTAGGACATAGCTAGCTAAGGAAAAACATAATTTCGATGACACGTATTTGAAGCTAGATTGTTGCAGCTTAAAACGAAGACAATAAGACACAGGTGTGTCATACTGACAAAATCATTGAAAAGTACGGTCAGACATCTCTGCGACTACCTGCATATCATTTGCATCTAAACCGTGTGTGGGTTAAAGGACAGGACAAGTTGCCGAACAGAACAGGACATTTACAATCTGTGATGTTGAAGTACTGACACGTGACTACCTTTCTTCTTCTTCGAACGCTGTCACACGTCAACCTGTATTTTTTCGAAAAAAGCAGCGGTCATCCTGAGGTTGTCGACACTGCCATAGAGCGTGTCTAGTGTTTGCACTGGTGATGGCCACATTTGCTTTCTCTGATCCTCGTATGTCGGGCAGTTTTGCAGCAAATGTTCAGCGGTCATTTTCCCGGTACCACACGAGCATTCGTCAGTGCCACCTATCTTCAATTTATTGAATAGGTGGTACCTCAGTTTATTGTGGCCTGTGTGGAGTCTAAAGACCACGACCTGCTCTCTTCTGTTCAGCTGGTAATAGGCATCGTTTTTTGTGTAGTCAGTATGTTCGGTTTCCCATTTGGTCATGTATCTGGCCCTAATAAGCCCTTTTGCCCATTCATATGTCACACTAGGATCTGGTTACGGTAGTCTTGCACCTTCTTTTGCCAGTCTGTCTGCCTCCTCGTTGCCTCGGATGTAACAGTGGGATGGAACGCACTGTACCTCTACTCTTTTTGGTGCCGACTGCTGGCATAGTTCATAGAGTACTGCTCCTAAATCATTAAGTTCAGTATTTTTCTAGCTTTTTAGTGCTGTGACTTTGACCAGGGCATCTGTAAGCAGTACTATATGGCTTTCATTCCATTTACCTGTCACCATTTATTCTACTGCAGCCCTCAGTGCCTCTGCCTCCGCTCTGAAATTGCTTGTGTATTTTCCAGTTGCCACTGATAGTGTTAATTTTCTGTCATCTTGTAGGCTCAGGAATACCCCTGCCCCTCCGATCTGTGTTGTGTTTGTTACAGAACCGTCGTTGTGTGCATGGGTCCAGTCCATGCTTGGGTAGTTTTTCGATATAAAGCTTAGGGTAGTATCTCTCCTTTCTATTTCAGTCTGGCAGTTTTGTTTCCAATTCCTGGTATGTTTTCTACCACCTCTGGAAATATATCCTGCCTCCAGGTAGGTTTTGGTACGGTAGGGATGCGCTTTGGTGTTGTTAGTGCGTTTATGGGATCTTCGTGCATCTTTGCCTTGGCTATTTCTGCAAAGTTTCTCCTCTTTAGTTTCCCATTTCCAAAATGTATTAGTCTCTGGTGCATTGTATGGTCAGTTAGTCTTCTGAGTTTCTCTGCTTGCTGCTGGGCTCTCCAGTCTCTTCTGGCGGTCATGGATTGCAGTTTTGTAATCTTTTCAAGTTCTACAATTAGCGTTGGCTTCATGCCTCCAGTTATAACTCTCATGGCTTGGTTTTGAAGTTTGCCTTTGCTGCTGTTGTCCATGCCGTAATACCATACTCGAGAACTGGTCTCACTCTTCAAGTGTACAGTTTCTTTAGTATACTTTCGTCTGCTCCCCAGCTTGTGCCAGCAAGTTTCCTCATGATTGCCATTCTTTCTCTGGCTCTCATTCGGTTTCTCTCGATCTGACTTTTATATGTCATGCGCCGATCAAATGTGACTCCCATGTAGTTTGGGTTGTCGTTTGGCAGCAGGTATTTCCCGTTAAGACCTATTTTGGTGTTTTGTGGTTAGTTTTAAAACGATAATATCGTACATATTGTTTTTACCTCATTTATTTTGACCAGCCATGAGTTTGCCCACTCTTCAAGCGATGTTAGGGCCTGCTGCATACGATTAATTGCTATGGTGAGATTTTTTTCAGAGGTCCACATAGCCAGATCGTCTGCAAAAAATTGAGCTGTGGATTATTCTTGGCATATTCTCCGTTATGTTATTTATAAACACCAGTAAGAGTGTGGGTGACAGTACTCCCCTTTGGGGTACTCCCTACTCAAGTGTCACCTTTTTGCTCATCTGCCCTTGAACTCTTGCTGTTTTAATTTTGAGGTAGTGACTGATCCATTTACATTTTCCCACAGACTTCACTTCTTCGTAGCTTGACTTCAAGTCCCTTTTTCCAGACCTTGTCAAATACCTTTTCTAGATCCACCCAAACCGCTACTGTGTGTTTTTGCTCCTGGTAAGCATCCTCTATTTCCTGGGCTATGAGGGTGATCTGATCATCAGTGGATCTGTGCTGCCTAAAGCCTGCTTGCTGTGGAATTAGTATGTGTTTTTCTTCCAGATGCCACATCAGTCTGGTGTGTAGCATACGTTCCATCAGTTTGCCTACACAGCTCAGTAGACTGATAGGCCTGTATCCATTTGGATCTGTTTTGTCTTTTCTTTTCTTTGGTACTGGTACAAGTACTGCATCTTTCCATGCTTGAGGTGCAATACCCTTTTTCCAGCATTGGTTCAGGACTGATAGTAACTTCCTCTTTGCTGTTTGGTCCAGCCCCATCAGCATTTCGTTTGTTACCCTATCTTTTCCGGGTGATTTCCTATACGTTAACGTTATCATGGCCTCTTCCATTTCATTCATTGTTAGTTTTGCCATTATGTGCTCTTCTGGTGCCATATTGATGTTGTCGTGCCCCTTTTGTTCTTCCCTAATGTCTGTATGCCTATCTGTAGGAACATCAATGTGGTTTGCTCTGGCATAATGTTCAATAAATGTGTTTGCTGCTTTTTGTTCCAGTGAGCATGTTATCGCCCTGCTTAATGGCAATGTGTTTGTTTGATGGAGTTTCGTCATTCATGGATCTGACTAACTTCCATAGTTTGTTCCCATCTTTTTCTAAATTGAGGCTTTCTGTTTTGTTTTTCTAGCTTTCTCTTGTTTTTTGGTTTAGAGTGTATCTGTATTTCGTAGTGGTGGCTTTGAGGGCGATATTTGCCTCCATAGATTGTTGTCTCTCTGTCATGTTCCTAGCATTTGAGACTTTGTCTTCCGCTTTCTGCAATTCATCATTCCAATAGGGCTTGTAGTTTTTCCTTGCTCCTCTTGGTATGGTTTCAGTGGCTGCTTGCATTATTGCTTTGCTTAGGCTTTCCACCATTGGCTTCATATTGTTATTCAGTGTGTTTATGGTTTCACACAGCCCAACTGTCAGGATTACAAATCTGTCCCAGTCGGCTCGTTTGAAATTCCAATGTGGGAGCGGTTTTATTTTCTGTGGGCGTACTTCCATATCAACTTCTAGCCTAATTGGCCTGTGGTCGCTACCTGCCAATTGGTTTAGCACCTGGCGGTCTATTTTATGGTGAATATCCACCGTGAAAAAGGTTTAGTCTGGAGTGGAGGTCGTATGCCATGTTCTAGAATAGAAGCTAGATCTATCCTCCGGTCTATTGATAAGACAGATATTTGTGTCTATCTCCAAATCTTCCACTTCGTCACCTCTGCTGTCTGTGTCCGAGTATCCCCATCTCTCCGAGTGGCTGTTGAAGTCTCCAACTACTATGCAGCTTGAGTCCTTGATTTCCATACTCGAGAGCGACAGGTCTTTGTTTGGTGGGCCATACAGGTTGAAGATGCGGATCTTCGTCTCTGGAGCAATTATGTCAACTCCCACAATTTCTACTTGTCCGGTGTGATTGACAGCTACCGCGCTACTCGGTATGCAGTTAAGGGTCAGTATCAGAACCCCTCCTGTGTGACCTTCTCTATCCAGACGGAAGGTCTGGTATACTCTGATTGATAATGTGTGGTTGTTGTTGAGGTGCGTTTCTTTGATACATGCCACGTCAACCTTACCTTCAATCAAGTGATGTGTTAGGGAAAGATTTTTGTTAATGACTCCTGCCGCATTCCAATGTAGTGACTACCTTTCAAAATTAGACATTCAGTTTTGGAAGAAGTGTGTTGAACATGTGCTCGGGGAGTGTGTTGAACATGTGCTCCAAGGAAGTGTGTTTAACGTGTGCTTCATGAAGTGTGTTGAACATATGCTCCAGGAAGTGTGTTGAACATGTGCTCCTGGAAGAAGTGTGTTGAACGTGTGCTCCAGGAAGTGTGTTGAACATGTGCTCCAGGAAGTGTGTTGAACGTGTGCTCCAGGAAGTGTGTTGAACGTGTGCTCCAGGAAGTGTGTTGAACATGTGCTCCTGGAAGTGTGTTGAACATGTGCTCCAGAAAGTGTGTTGAACGTGTGCTCCAGGAAGTGTGTTAAGCGTGTGCTCCAGGAAGTGTGTTGAACGTGTGCTCCTGGAAGAAGTGTGTTGAACATATGCTCCAGGAAGAAGTGTGTTGAACATGTGCTCCTGGAAGAAGTGTGTTGAACATGTGCTCCAGGAAGAAGTGTGTTGAACATGTGCTCCTGGAAGAAGTGTGTTGAACATGTGCTCCTGGAAGTGTGTTGAACATATGCTCCAGGAAGTGTGTTGAACATGTGCTCCTGGAAGAAGTGTGTTAAACATGTGCTCCGGGAAGAAGTGTGTTGAACGTGTGCTCCAGGTTGAAGTACAGTATTGGCAACGAGATAGATTATAATTTGTCCAGCCAGTAACAATTATCAATCTCATTGAATCGACAGATTCGGATGATTAATATCATCTTTTGTAGACATGCATATTAGCAGACCTGGTCGAATCAGCGTATGTTTATCAAAACAATAAAGTGTACATAGCAACAAATACATGTCAATATTCAAATGCGTTGCACAACATAACATTAACTGCGCAGTTGATACAAACTTAGGGGTCTAAGGGGGATCGAAGGGCTGCACTAGATGTTGCATATTGGTGCCATTTTTACGATTGTACATGGAGGGCAACACAAACAATCAATTGATCTATAAATACATTAAGGAGATACGCCTATAAACCAAATGTGACGCGAAATTAAGTTGCGTACTGTAAAATCTTAAATGTAATGGCATTTCTTTGCAATGGTCCTAGAAGATCAAAATAATTAGCCGATGTGCAAATGTCTTAACATCTATGGACTAAATAATATCAATGGTTTAGCGTCATGGATATTCTAAGGCTGCATGCGAAAAATCAATTGATCTGACATGCAGTTTTGAAGACATTTGCTTCGGACCTTGTGCATGCATTAAAAGACGGACTATAGTAGAAGACCATACCCGTCAGAATATACCTGTGGCGTCATGATTGAATAGACATGAAGATCATAGAGAAATCTAAAAAGTCAAGTGACCGGTTCAGGTTCAAGCTTCCTGTCAGGTTGCATGGAGAAAGGAGGGCTCCGCTAGGTGCAAAACGGCTCACGACACACCAATTATGCAGAAAAGAAACCAAACACATGTGGCAAGAAACAGAATGATGATTACATTATTTATTTTTGTGTTAGCTCTTTTGCAGTCAATGTCAATAATTTACTTAGTAAAATACTGATAATTTATCTTTTCAGATAGATAACAAATTTATTTGTTGAGCAATCGGGTAAGTATCACTGGTAGAAAACAAACTCAGCCATGAAGGACTGCTACATCTTGCTGGCTGTATGTGTTAGCCTTATTGCAGTTTCATCTAATAGAGTTAGTATCGATTCAAGGTCTGTTAATGACACGAATGAGTCGACAAGACCAGAGAACAACACGCATACTGATACAGAACAGACAAGATCAGAGAACAACACGTATACTGATATAGAACAGACAGGATCACAGAACAACACGTATACTGAAACAAAACAGACAAGATTTGAGAACAACACGTATACTGATACAGAACAGACAATATCAGAGAACAACACGTATACTGATACAGAACAGACAATATCAGAGAACAACACGTATACTGATACAGAACAGACAAGATCACAGAACAACACGTATACTGATACAAAACAGACAAGACCGACCAAACATAAGATCTATTCAAGTGGTAATGAAATCAATCCGTCTAATACAGCTGAGGCATCTCGAGAAATATCATATATATCTAGAACGAGAGTTATTCAATCTGAGATCGAATCAGAAATAACCTCTCAGTCTGAAACGAGTACAACACAACATGATGCGGTGGTACATGGTCCAGCATCATGCAGACACAAATGTGGCCAGATCCATCATATGCCCTGTTCATGTGATCTCAGGTGTCTTGTTCACAACAACTGTTGTGAGGACATGTCAACAGCTTGTCCTGGAGTACTTCAGGAAAGTAGGATCAGGTACGGTCACATGCTGGACATGAAGGTTCAGTGTTCACCAGAAGGGGTGTTTGTTCTTACAGCGTGCGGGGATAAATATACAGTTAATGACGGCACAACACGTGGTGCTACCAGCAGTACAAGACCAAACGCATCATCGATCACAAATAGCGTCACCAAATACGCAAGTTCATCAACAGACCACATCAACAGAGATGATTTATCAAAGCCACGAGACCCAACTAGAACGCATGTGAAACAACTCCTCTCAAAACTTAAGAACGCCTACGTCACAGACCCGGCTACAGGTTTTGTCTTCAAGAACATAGGCATATTTTCGTGTGCTGCCAGTAATACTTCAAACCCAATCAAGTGGCATCCTGTATTTGAAACATCGATTATAATGACTCCTTTCTCCCTTAGCAACATTGTCAACAACATGAGTTCAAACATTTACAATAGCTATTCACAACCAAATGGGCTGCCACATAATCTTACTGGAGCAGCATGTAACAACGCGGCCAGAACATGTACAAAAAATGTTTTGTCTGTGGAAGAAAGTTTCAAATCTGGATGCCAACAGTTTTTTTCTTACGTTGAAAATCCCTTTTCTTTTTTCAAAAACAAATACTGCTCAATGTGTCAGACTGACCAAATAAATGTAATACCAACAACATATTACTACCCACCACCTTACTGGAATATCAAAGTTAATGCGGCTGATAACGGAAGGACTTTGAAGATATTTATTAATACAGATATACCTGTTTCATTCCCCTGGTTGGAAGCAACATGTGATATCATTCAATTTAACAACGGTGACTCGAACAGCTTGAACAATACGTGTTTTATCGATAAGTGTAGTTTAAATGCTTTCATGCGACCCGATGGTACCTGTAAATTTTTACATTACATGAAACTGGCAGTTTCTGACGACGATTACCCATTAAGTTCAGACGAGTACGACGCCTTCCCAGAGTTCGCTCGGTGTTTCATCAAGTCTTACGTCGGACTGGATATTGATGATGACGTGAGTCCCACTGAGACGATCTTTGATCGCAGATTAAACAGATTCTTATACGTCACAAAGATGTATACATATACCCAATATAATCAATTACCTATTTCTGATTCATCTACTTCATCAAACATTCATCAAACAATAATCTCTAAGTTGTCTTTACTATCTAAAAGTTTTAAAGCTTACCGGAAGTCACAGATGCGTGTGTCTCGTGTATTCAGGTCCCGTAACAACGGATCAAGGGAGCAAGAGATTGACTCCGCCATAATGCCATATTCCATTCCAGTGACAGGTGAGGGAAATACTACAACAACTTGTCTGTGTGCTATAATTAACCTTTATGTGCACAAACGACCAATATTTGTATGCTCATTATCTTGTATTAGAGATCCAAAGAACAACGAGGACGTGGAAGCTGTGAAAGTATATCTCAACTCGACATGTTTCTCAGTCTTTCACAAACCAGACAATGCTGAAAGCAGACGTAGCGCATCTAAGGCAACCATTACTTATGTTTTTGTATTTATTCTTGTATCTTTGTTTAGTACAGCATATTAGGTATACTACTTGCTATCAAGTAGTTTGATGGATTCACCAACAAATTGATATGTCATGGTAACAGCCAATATATAAATATATCGGAAACGCGTAGAAACTAATTCACCACATCGTTGTTCTCAGCTAATAATGAACATATAAGGAAGTCATTTTGCAAACTTCAAATATGGCAGGTGTCGATTGTGTGAACCAATATTCAACATAATCAACCACACAATACGACTGCACTAAACCGATTAAATGGAGCATGTTGGCAGATTGCGCTATAAAGAACGAATTGGGATATACTTTCTTGTTGAAGAGAAGAAAACGTTTGTGAATGTCCACAAGCATCTACGTGATGTGTACGGAAGTCTTGTAATCGACAGGAATACAGTTAGTTGCTGGGTTCAGAGAATCAAATAATCAGGAAGTATAGTTACGGAGCTGCTTGATCGTCGGCCAAGTGGACGTCATGTCAGAGCCACCAACGCAGAGATGTTGAAATGCGTTGAGATCATTATTCTAGCTGATAAGCGAGTCGAACAATAGTCTTACATCTGTTAATCGGCATTGGTAATGCAAATGCAGTTATACAAACTCTCGAATTTCTAAGGTTTTTCTCATGGTGGGTTCTTCGATATCTCACAAATGATCACCGATTGCAACGAAAAACAATTTCTGATGAATTTTTGGAGCATGTCAATGCTGATGGAGATACCTTTTCGGCTAATATCATTACATGTGACAAAACCTGGGCATATGATTTTAAACCTGAGACAAAAAGAAAATCCACGTAATGACGTCACGTGCAATCACCACGAAGATACAATACACTTCCTTCAGCTGTAAAGGTCATTATCCCTGTCTTTTGGGATATTGAAGGCGGTGTGGATGTGATGCCGAGAGGAGAGACAATCAACCCGCAAACTTACATTAAGGCATTGACAACACGGAATCAACGTTTCGGCAGAGTTCGTCCGCACGAATCTAGCATACCTGCTTCTCCTTCACCTCAATACACGCTTTCTCACAAGTCTGGAAACACGGTAACCAATCTGAAAATTGGGTTGGACTGTACTACCCATATACTACCCCAGTACTACCCCTGCCACCCTATAATCCCGATTTTGACGTATCTGATTTTCATATGTTTGGTCCACTCAAAGATGCACTCCATGGGACGAGGTTTGAAGATGATTGAGTGATTCTTGCAGCAAGGAAATGGCTACATAATCAAGATAAAATCTGGAACGGGCTTGCGTTGCACCGGCATAAAGCTGTACATCTTGATGGGGATTATGTTGAATAATTCAGATATTTACTTGACATATTCATGTATAATATGTTGAAATGTCATGACTTTTGAATAAACAGTTCCTGAGAAAATGGATGTAGTGAATTACTTTCTGAAGGTCCCTCCTTTATATATATATATATATAAATACACACACACTAGGCGTGTTCAAATGAAACCGGATCAAACTGCAACAAGTGAACATACGTATGGAGTCAATTCTGGTTTGCAAAGTTTCATTATCCTCCGACTCTTAGTTTTCCTCAGCAGACGGTTGAAAAAATAGCGGGGGTGATACTTAATCCGTCTAGAGTTGGTCAGCGAGCAATGTTTCAGTTTCTAACAGCTGACGAATGTCCACTAGTAGACATTCATAGCAGAATGAATCTATTGTTGCTCCACAGTTAGAGGTTCAAGTGACACCTGGACTTTTTTGCAAGGGAAACAAATATCAAGTAGTCAAAATGCCATTTATGTTTCAATATAATCTGATACAAAGTTTATGTACTTATCCCAACGTTGATGTAATTCAGTTCAGTTCAGTTCATCCCGTAACCCATCAGGTCGTTGGAGCACACATGAAGACATGAAAATCCCTCGCCAGCTCTCTCTGTCTGTCGCCGCCTGGCGTATCTCACCGTTACGAAGGCCTGACCACTCAGCTATGTTGTCCACCCATCTCTTCCTTGGACGTCCTCGCCCTCTCTGTCCCGGTACGGATCCAAAGAGTATCGAGTTGGGAATTCCGTTGGACCTCGCGACGTGGTTGTTGTTGTCCTCATGTGTGACTCTTAGGCTTGAAAACACCTGGCGGCGTCCATCTCTTCTCCAAGATGCGGTGGGCCAACATCTGCATTTAACCTGAAGGAGCCCGTCCCCCCAGGCGAGCCATTGTCTCGTTAGCCTAGAGCCTCACGGTTCTAGTTGCCCAGTGTGTACCCCGAGGAGGTGAGGCTGGCTTGTGAGCTCACTTTAATCGGCAGGCTACTAATTTCACTTTTCACTCTTCCAGGGAAGAGCTAGCCGACTTCAGCGCCACTGGAATGCGGCGCCAAGCATGAGCACACCTTACACACCGATGTAATTATAATAACTTGTATGTACTTATCCCAATCGGTATGCACTTAATCCAATGTTCATGTACTTATCCCAACGTTGATGCACTTATCCAAACATTTATGTACTTATCCCAATATTCATGTATTTATCCCAACGTGAATGTACTATCCCAACGGTGATGTACTTATCCCAACGTTATGTACTTATGTCAACGTTGATGTACTTATCCCAACGTTTGTACACTTATCCTAACGTGTATGTACTTATCCTAACGTGTATGTACTTATCCCAATGTTTAAATATTATCCCGACGTTGATGAACTTATCCCGATGATGTAGTATGTATCCCAACGTTTATGAACTTATCCCAATGTATCATTAATGCTTCAAAAGCTTAAGCGTAGAAAGATTTGCTCAGCATATCTGAACCAATCTAGAACAGCATATCTGACCCAATCTAGGACAGCATGTCTGAACCAATCTAGGATAGCATGTCTGAACCAATCTAGGATAGCATGTCTGAACCAATCTAGGACAACATGTCTGAACCAATCTAGGATAGCATGTCTGAACCAATCTAGGATAGCATGTCTGAACCAATCTAGGACAACATGTCTGAACCAATCTAGGATAGCATGTCTGAACCAATCTAGGAAAGCATGTCTGAACCAATCTAGGATAGCATGTCTGAACCAATCTAGGATAGCATGTCTGAACCAATCTAGGATAGTATGTCTGAAACAATCTAGGATAGCATGTCTGAACCAATCTAGGATAGCATGTCTGAACCAATCTAGGATAGCATGTCTGAAACAATCTAGGATAGCATGTCTGAACCAATCTAGGATAGCATGTCTGAACCAATCTAGGATAGCATGTCTGAACCAATCTAGGATAGTATGTTCCACTTCGTCGTCAGTACTGAAATGCTGATCGTCCATGGATCCAAACATATGAAAATCGCTAGGAGCGAGGTCTGAGCTGTAAGGCAGATTAGGCAATACCTCACAGACGAGTTGCTACAGATGACGCATAGTGCGGTCAGCCGTATGACGTGTAGAGTTATCTTGCATGAGTAGTACATCCTTTGTGATCAAACCAAACGTTCACTAAACTTCCGAAAAGGCAAATGTTCAGGAATAGTAGTGTTCACCGCACCCAGAGAAAGACCTGCATGTTGTGCAATTTCATGACATATTATGTGTCAATTTTCCAGGATAAGACGATCCATAATCTGGATATTCACATGAAAGACTGGTGTGTTGAGAACCACCAGCGCCGGGATCATCCTTCACAGACGTACGGCTTTCTTTTAAACGCCTACACGATTCAACTGTCTAACTGCGGATGAGTACCATATCACCGTATTATGATTACAGTTATAATTCAATTTCTGCAGTTTTCACGCCCGTCTTCTACAAGAAACGTCATCACAAGTATGCAAGCACTGTCAGGGTTGTTAGGAATTGTTATGTATATATCAAGTGACTGGACCATGACAAGTGGACCACTTAGCAGTAATAGGAAAAGTGCCTCCAACTTGTGCAAGTAGTTTCAGCACACTATAACACATTCAGGAAGAACTAACACAAAAGGTCTTGGTTTGAACGCCGTTTGCTCCTTGTATATATAAATATATTTGAAAACATTAAAGGTTTGTAACTTACTAATATGGATTATAAGGATGCTAAGAGTGTCCTGTACTGCACGTTCTACCACGGTGCAGACGAACAATAGTACATCACCATTGCAGTCAAAAGTCGACAGAGTTCTGGAATCTGTTGTTTTAGCAGCCAGTCAAAAGTCGACAGAGTTCTGGAATCTGTTGCTTTTCAGCAGCCAAGGGATTCAACCTGATGAAAATCATCGACGAATGAAGATCCAATACGACGATGCATGTATTTCACTGCATCAAGTGTATTAGCGGAGTAGGACGTTTCAACACGACGTGAGTTATGTGACATACTGTTCACAACAGGGTCAGGAACGTCCAGTAATAACCCCAGAGTCAATTGCAGCCGGTGACCTCCTCGTAAAGGAAAATCACATATTTACTGGGAATGCATTTTTTGCACATATATGCTTCAGTCAAGATTAAGCACACCAAATTATCCATGATCTGCTGCAGTTCCACAAAGTGTCTGCAAGATGGGTACAACGTCAGCTTACTCCAGATTTGAAACAACGACACGCCAATGCCTGTCAGGAATTGTTGCGTCGCTTTGAAGCAGAAGGTAATGGTTTCCAAGCAAGAATTGTTACTGAAGATGAAACCTGGCTTTACTGCCATGCGCCTAAAGTGAGGAGAGCAAACAAGGAATGGCACCATCCCTCCTCACCAAAACCGAAGAAAAGTTTCGTACACAATAATCTACAGGAAAGCTTTTGCAGCCTCTCTTTGTGGGATGACCAGGTGTTAAGTTAGAGTACTACATGTACATGGGGAACACAGCCATCAGTGCTACGTGTACAGATCTTCTCAGGAATCATCTTTGACCCGCAATCAAATCCAACCGACCTGGGCGTCTGAGTAAATGTGTCATTATAAAACGTGACAAAGTGCAATGTTGGCTACGTCGAAAAAAATAGTTGTACTTCACTTTTCCAAAATGGTTTTACCAAATATATGTTTGTATATATTTATATATGTACGGTTTATAAGTGAAGCATAACTCGTAGCGCACATTCAACTCTTTGTCTGCCTAACACATAGATGTACCAGTCGTTTTATCTGTTTATTGTCAAATAGATCTATCATACATTGTTTCTTGTGATTGTGATTTCAAATTGAATTTAAATAATTAACTTATGAAAGATTATCGCGTCATCTATGAGTAGCGACAATGTGCCGGCAATAGTTGGATGGTGAAACAGAAACAATATGAATTACCAAAATAAGATGAATCGAAATGTAAACCTTTCCCTGTCATTGTGAGTATTATGTGTATTATGTGTATTATGTGTATTATGTATATTATGTGTATTATGTATATTATGTATATTTATAGCATGTATAGTTATGCTTAATATGTGCACCGTTTACATGATGTTTAGTATCATGTTAATTACAAATTGTACACTCTCAAAACGTTTCTAAATATGTGTTTTCTGTTATATACGAAACTATTTAATCTTCTGTGATGGATTGTAATAGTGGTGTACCTAACACGGCTCAAAACACTTACAGAGAGAAATAAATAAAATCTTGATCAGTGTCTACACAATACGTGTAAATAAACAATATGTATATTATTCATCTCATTGAAATATTATTCAAAGATAACAATCCGATGTCTGAGTATCTGGGCACACATCGGATTGGTTTGCAGTATCAAAAGGGAGTGCAAAAGGGATGTATCATCTCACCTTATATGCACAACATATATGCGGAATGTATAATCAGAAATGTTCTAGAAGACGAGGACATTGAACGTTTCGACCCATTTACTATTGGGGGTGCGAGATTCCAGAGTTACGATACGCCGATGACACAGTGATACTATCAAGAAGTGCAGAAGGGTTAGAGCAGCTACTTTCAGCCGTTAATGGACATAGTAAAGATGAAAACCTGTTTATAAACATAAATACAACAAAGATAATGACCACCGAACAAAACACAATGTCAACATTCATTTACAGTGGGTAGTGAGGAAATAGATCAGGTCACACATTTTGAATTTCTGGGCTCTAGAATTGACAAAAATGGTGACTGCATGAAATAAATCAGATGAAGACTAGTCATGGCAATGCAGAGAATGCACAGCCTAAAGAAATTATGACAGAGCACCAACAAAATGATAACAGTAAAAGTCTTGACAGCCTGTGTTTTTCGTGTGGCAGCTTACGTCTGCGAATTATTGACGATTACCAAATACTTCCAGAGAAAGAACACATTACACTTAGTACACATATTAATGTAATGTTACAGTCTGAGAGAATTAGTGTTACATTGAAAATAAGTGCATGGGGAGCTGAGATTAACGTCTGGTCATATACAACATGCTGATCAGCCATGTTAGTTGGAGTCAGGTACAATATGGTGTAACAGTGTGAAGGATTGACGTGATCCCCGTAATAGTGAGTGACACGCAGATGAAGCATGGAACCATCGACTGAAGATTCATGATTCATCATCATCAGGACGCTCGGGATGTCCGAAAAGCTGCTGCAACCAGTCCTTTAACGACTTTTCAGAGCGTATAACTTACTCATTGTGGGCATTAACAACAACAATAACAAACAACAACAATAACAAACAGCAACAATAACAAGTACAGCAACAACATCGCAATAAGTGCATTGGTACAACACGTCTGTGTTCTGTTATAACTGATGTTCAAAAAGATCAAAATAGTAATATGTGTCATTCTAGTATCAAAACCAGAAGACTTTTTTGCGAGAAACCGTTGTATAATGTACGAGAACGACGGTTTAATGGCGAATTGAATTAATAATCTTTGGGCATTGTAAGTAAGACACGTGCAAATAAATGATCTTGACGGAATATATTTTCAGAGCTCAGAATACATAATTTACAAAATATACTGGGTTAACGTGATCCTGGTTTGTAAATCAGACAACCCATTCTCTGCTTGCTGCCAGATAGACAAAAACTGTTTGAATATATTCTCGTATTTCGTTCTTCGATCCGGTTTCCGTATTGGATGGGTGTCTTTAGTTTACCCATTTCGATACCAACATGGCGAGCGACTACGTGAAATAGTAAACATCCGTGGCATCTAACTAATCTATTCTGACTACACGTCAGTCAACTAAATGTCACTAAAACCACACATTTTTCAACCTAAAATCTAATCAATCTCTATATTAACTAAAGACTAATCAATCAAAACTAAAATCTAGTGAACATTACATTCTACAAAAACTAAAATATAGTGAACATTACATTCTACCAAAACTAAAATCTAGTGAACATTACATTCTATCAAAACTAAGATCTAGTGAACATTACATTCTACCAAAACTAAAATCTAGTGAACATTACATTCTACCAAAACTAAGATCTAGTGAACATAACATTCTACCAAAACAAAAATCTAGTGAACATTACATTCTACTAAAACTAAAATCGTGTCAAACTATGCTTTAGTCAAATTATAATCTACTTTAACCAAACTCAAGAGAGTCACAATTCAAGAAAGTCTACAATCTAGTAATACCAAACTCATACAACCTGGACTGTAAACACATTACATTCTAGTCCACTTTCATGCTTGGCAAATAATACCCAAGTCCAACATAACTTATTTAGAAAAGCAGTCTATATTTCACTTCACATATAATATAACTGTACTCTAATCAAGTTAACAGTTAGTCAACATAGACTCTAGACATTATAACGTGTTAGTCTGTCTAAAAGTTAGCAAATCTAAACTCTAAAACACTAATCTTAGGCAACGCTAACTCTAGTCAAACTAACCTTTAAGCGCACACAATGTTAGTGAGATGAAGTGTTTGTTGGTATTAATTGTACTGTTGGTAAAAGAGGTAGAGCGTGTAGCCTAGTCTACGGCGAGCTGGCTTGATAATATTGGGACTACAGCAGGCAAGGATTCGAACACACGGACGAACATAAACAAATCAGGGCGTTGTTCGTTCCTGGTACTACCGCTCCTCCAGTCAACCCAGATGTACGTGAGTACCTGACGTATGAGCTGGCAAATGTATAAACAGCAGTGATGAGAACTGGTGACCCCACCTAACAGGCTACGGCTTAGTACATGACGAGTTGTCGTCATCCCCGGTGGCAATTGTTGTCATGGGACTGACCTTGACCATTAGTACTAACACGAATTGCACGTTTAATTCCAACGTAGCCATACTATTTTAAACGCATTTACCCTATACTGTGGTCAATATAAACTCTACATAATCAACAGTGGTCACATTCAAGTGTAATCTCTAATCTATGTTAATACAACCAAACAAACTCATTACGGACACTCAACATCAACATCAGCTTGCAATATAAATTGTATTAACTGTCAAAATCAAGATCTAGTGTTGGAGTGGCCTGTTTGATTGCTCGAACTAGAAGCCCAATACAGCTGATTACAAATGGATATATAACTATAACCTAATGCAGGGAAAATGGCAGAACTCACGTGTAGCCTGGAAGATGCCAAACGACTTTCCCCATTCCCTATGCCTGCAGATGCTGCGAAATAAATATGTTAGGACATATCTCGGAGCAGAACTAAGACGTTAGCTCGTGCCCCACACTGATGTTGCAGTCCCTGCCTGGCTTTATACCTGTGTGGGTAGAACATCTTATATTTCAACGCACTATTGCATTACATCATTATAGCAACCATAACCTGCCTGCCTTAAATAATAAAACACATTTGTGTACTCTAATAGGGACTGCGACTTTGAGTCAGTATAGATTTGTCTAGGTGCACATTGTTAGTTTGTCTTATTTCATCTATCCATCGGCCACTGGCTTTACATTGTGCCTGCTAGTCAAGTATGTTTGTGTTGAAATCGTGCAGTAGTAATTCATCAGGTTGATCTAAGCTAAAAAGCGTCAATCCTTCATTCATATGCTAGCAACAATTATCGATCATAGAAACATGCTATTTTAGGTACACCGAAAACGACATAAAAAGGGTATTTATTTTCTGAAAACATGTCATAAAATAGTTATGATATCACGAAAAGAGGTCATAAAAATAATATTGATATTCTGAAAACAAGTCATTAAAAAAAGTACTGCTATCCTGAAGCGGATAATAGCAATAACATTGGTATCTAGAAAACTAACTTGTACGTGTCTTTGTAATTTATGTTTCTATTGTGTTTATTGACTAGAGTCAAAGTATTAATATGTTTTCTTGCTATTCAACTTTAACAGCATATAAACACGTTAGTCAATATTTCTGCTGAACAACCACTATTTTTTTAACGAACTATTTATAGATACTGCGACATTTGAAGCATGTTTCCAAGATAATACATGTGAACAAACCACATAAAATAAGGCCTGCAAGATTTAGGCACGCCTTAGGCACGAGACTGAGATAAGCGTGGATGCTTATCTCTGCCATACAGTCAATGGTCTGGGTTATTATTATTCGTTTGTCGTTACGATAAGACAGTACGAGAAATGGCAGGTTCTTGGCACGCGTCGTTTGCACTGTTATCGTTGCACATTATAGCTTATGTCTTGTTAAATGGAACTTATTCGTTTTTATTGGATGACCCAAAAGGTAAATACCAGTTTGTGTAGAGAAAATGGTTATATATGTCCATGCGGTCAAGTTGTCTTAATGCATGGAGTTGATACGTTTTAACAGGATGACCCGACAAGTTCATGCCGGTTTCTGGAGATATGTCAGCGATTTGATAAAAGAAATCACTAGCGGGAGGGCTCAACGGGTACCGCCAAAGGAGGCGTCCAGAAGAAGAGAAAAACAGTCATAATCGTAGCCTCACCATGGATACGACGCAGTGTACAAGGCTTGTGTGGTCAGCACGCTTCTGTGGTCAGCACGCTTGTGTAGTCAGCACGCTTGTGTGGTCAGCACGTGTGTGTGGTCAGTACGCTTGTGTAGTCAGCACGCTTGTGTGGTCAGCACGCTTGTCGTCAGCTCGTGTGTGGTCAGCACGCTTGTGTGGTCAGCACGTGTGTGGTCAGCACGCGTGTGTGGTCAGCACGCTTGTGTGGTCAGCACGTGTGTGTGGTCAGTACGCTTGTGTAGTCAGCATGCTTGTGTGGTCAGCACGCTTGTCGTCAGCTCGTGTGTGGTCAGCACGCTTGTGTGGTCAGCACGCTTGTGTGGTCAGCACGCTTGTGTGGTCAGCACGCTTGTGTGGTCAGTACACTTGTGTGGTCAGCACGTTTGTGTGGTCAGCACGCTTGTGTGGCACGCTTGTGTGGTCAGCACGTGTATGGTCAGCACGCTTGTATGGTCAGTACGTTTGTGTGGTCAGCACGTGTATGGTCAGCACGCTTATGTGGTCAGCACGCATGTGTGGTCCACGCTTTTGTGGTCAGCACGTGTGTGGTGAGCACGCTTATGTGGTCCGCACGCTTGTGTGGTCAGTACACTGGTGTGGTCAGCACGCTTGTGTGGTCAGCACGCTTGTGTGGTCAGTACGCTTGCGTGGGCAGCACGCTTGTGTGGTCAGCACGCTTGTGTGGTCAGTACGCTTGCGTGGGCAGCACGCTTGTGTGGTCAGCACGCTTGTGTGGTCAGCACGTGTTTTGTCAGCACGCTTGTGTGGTCAACACGTGTGTGGTCAGCACTTGCTAGAGCGATTTGGACAAAATATACCAAACAAGAACACGCGCTTTATTCTTTCCATCTACGGTGCCTGCGATCCATTCTTTGGATTACACGGATGGAAAGGTGGACAAATGCAAAGGTGCACTCTTCCACATGTCTCCAAAGCATGCACACTCTCATCAGACATCAACGACTACGATGGATTGGTCACGTTCGTCGCATGGAAGATGGTCGCTAACACAAAGATATTCTCCATGGACGGTTGGCTAATGAAAACACAACAGACTGCCAACCACAGTAGAGGTTCAAAGATGTGCACATACGAGATAGGAAGGCCCTCGGCATGTGTCTGGCATCCTTGGTCTACGATGTTGATGACCGATCCAAGTGGAGATGTATCCTTAAGGGCCATCTAACGTTAGGTGAAAAGAAGCTCTTGCAACACCAAGCAGTGACAAGACAATACCTTAATGCAAAAGTAAGTACTTACACTGAGTATATCTATGTTGTTTACCACTCCAAGATCATATCCTCCTATAGGCAGTCATGACTGAAAGGGGTTACTACTACCATTGATTCGAATCCTGGACAGTAAATAAACTAGAATATAATGGTAATACGAGATGATGGAAAAATGGTTGACGTCACTACGAGATGATGGAATAATGGTTGACGTCACTACGAGATGATGGAATAATGGTTGACGTCACTACGAGATGATGGAATAATGGTTGACGTCACTACGAGATGATGGAATAATGGTTGACGTCACTACGAGATGATGGAATAATGGTTGACGTCACTACGAGATGATGGAATAATGGTTGACGTCACTACGAGATGATGGAATAATGGTTGACGTCACTACGAGATGATGGAATAATTGTTGACGTCACTACGAGATGTGGGGCCTCATGGACCTCCGATGTTCCAGGAAACACGAAGCAACACGAAAAAACGTTTCCCTCCAGTGGGCTCCAAAGGACATACGACTTGTCCACATACAGCCCTCGGGGGATCGAGAAAGACATATTAATTTTGAGACACGATTATTTGTGGTTGATTCTCCTCAAGTATCCTACGCTGATTTGACTATTGCAAATGGGCTCTTGGCATGATGAGGATGCTAGAATGGGCTCTTGGAATGATGAGAATACTAGAATGGGCTCTTGGAATGATGAGGATACTAGAATGGGCTCTTGGAATGATGAGTGTACATATAAATGACTTTACTGATATCACTTTCATTACGTAATCGCCACAACACCTTGTGTTGGCAGATGTAATCCTTTTTGTTCTGACACTATGAGGATTACTCCTCAAGATGGACACAATTTTGTAGTGTTCAATTTGCTGATGATATAAATGGCGCTGACACACTAACAAATGGGAAAGTGTTTAGCGAAATACATGTATATATAAATATATATATTTGTGTATTTCGTGCGTGCGTTCGTGTGTGTGTCTATGCGTGTGTGTTTGTGTGTGAGTGAAAAGGTGACAACATGAGAGTTAAGATATGTATGTGCCTGTATGCTCATTTGAATATGCAAATGTTAATAGTATAATATGCTAGACGATATGTGTGTCTATGTAGGGTTTGTTAATATATATATGTGTATATCTATGGTTTGTGGCTGTATGTGTGTCTATCTATGGTTTGTGACTGTATGTGTGTCTATGTAGGTTTTGTTAATATATATATATATATGTCTATCTATGGTTTGTGGCTGTATGTATGTCTATCTATGGTTTGTGGCTGTATGTGTGTCTATGTAGGGTTTGTTAATATATATATGTGTCTATCTATGGTTTGTGGCTGTATGTGTGTCTATATATAGTGTGTGGGTGTATGTGTGTCTATGTAGGGTTTGTTAATGAATATATGTGTCTATCTATGGTTTGTGGCTGTATGTGTGTATTTGTATAGTGTGTGGGTGTATGTGTGTCTATGTATGGTTTGTGAGTGTATGTCTGTCTATATAAGGGCTGTGAGTGTATGTGTATTATAGTAAACAAGGAAACTGTTTGACATTGCAGTGCATATTTCTACTGCCTTTAACTTAAAATGTGACAACTTGCATGCATAGTCATTTTATAATAGTGACACATTTTATGTATAGTCATTTTAGAATAGTGTCATATATGCGTGTAACATACTTGTACTTTTAGAAAAGGGCCATTGTTTGTGAATAGTGATAGTACTTTTATAATAGTACCATTGTTCATGAATAGTGCTAGTACCATTATAATAGTGCCATTGTGCGTGAATAGTGCTAGTACTTTTTGAATAGCAACATTTTGCGTGTGTATCACTTTTATAACAAGACCACGTTGCACTATAATACCTTTAGAATAGTGTCATTTTGTGTGTATAGTACTAGTAACTTAAGGACAGTGCTGACTGACATCAATTTGAGAAAAGTCAAGGTAGAGCCTTCCCATATACTGCCGTTGGGGCTGAAGTGTTTTGAGACTTGTCTTTTCTCGGCTTGCAGTTTACTCTGAAGTGAGGTGATCAATTTTCTTCATTGGCAGCATACCCCCCGTAACTGACAATCAAATACTGGTTTACGGTTGAATAGACTCGATATTAATGCAACCTGAGATCAATCCCTGTCACTCTGTCATGAGGGATTAGAACACTATTCACTTTGCCACAGCCTTAGAGTAATTGAGATATTCTTCTTGTTCATCGTAGTCATACATTGACACCAACTGTTCTAACAAAAACAGCAGTCAGCTCAAGACTTCGAACACTGCCACACAGCTACACAAGCAGCAATATAGGTTACCGCTACGTGCCTTCTGTTGAAGTGATATAGGTAAATGATGTTTATCAGCGTACATAACCGCTGGTCGGAGAAAAACTGTTACATACTTTAGTATAGTAGATAAGAGCGTATGTGAGGTGGAGTTGCCAGTTTCTTTACTGGCTGTCTGCTCCTACCCTAACCCTTAGACAAATACACGTTTACAGAATGGTCGACATGGGTGTTGTGGGATGTGTCAGCTGTCGTATAAATATAATAATCCTAATTTTATGATATGTGTCTTTTCACAGTGCACTGCCCTCATCCCGCAACTAATTGTCTGGACGAGACTTTCAACAGAGTCATTGAAAACCTGGGTTGTCTTGGATGTCAGTCAGGCTGCCAGTCTGGCTACACAATGATGACGAATATGAGATATTTTATCACCGGAAATGACACCGTTGGCTTGTACAACTACCAGGGCATAAATATTGCCAAGTCCAAGAATGTGTGAGAACGATGCCCATCAGTTCGTTTGTATTCCATATTCTGTCTTAGATTCTTTCATTCATTCATCATTATCACGTCTTCCTCCTCTTCTTGTTCCTCTTCTTCTTCGTCTTCTTCGTCTTCTCCTTCTTCTTCTTCCTCTTCTTCTTCGTCTTCTTCGTCTTCTTCTTCTTCTTCTTCTTCTTCTTCTTCTTCTTCTTTCTCTTCTTCTTTTCGTTCTCTGTAAAACACAATGTGTGTTACAAGGCTCCGTGGTTACTGATGTGTCTCCTGGCATGCATGCGGTCTGCACGTTCTATTATTTACGCAGTTTTTTTCTAGCCACCCTCTTTGACAGGTTGTATACAATGGTCCTAACCTCGTTTATGGTTCCAGCTTAGCTTCCTCTGGCATCTTTTTTTGTTGTTGTTGTTCAAACCCATCTTTTCTAATGATTATTGGGGATGTGTGGTTCATCAATCCGTTGACGGAGTAGACTTGTGCATGGCTCGTATAGGGCTGCTCTGCCCCATTTTGGCTCTACAAACTCTCCCACATGTCGTATGTTGTACAACACCATTCCGGTTCCCAAATGACACTCTCGTGTATCAGTAATGGGGAAACCTCGGGAAGGAGAGGTCGAAAAGGGCTTTGGCTTTTGTGTATGCATACATCCACACAAACATACTTCCACACAAATATACATCCACACAAACATACATCCACACAAACATACATCCACAGATGCATACATCCACACAAACATACATCCACACAAACTTACATCCACACAAACATACATCCACACAAACATACATCCACACAAACATACATCCACACAAACATACATCCACACAAACATGCATCCACACAAGCATACATCCACACATACATACATCCGCACATCCATACATCCACACAAGCATACATCCACACAAACATACATCCACACAAACATACATCCACACATACATACATCCACACAAACATACATCCAAACATACATACATCCACACAAACACACACACACACATACACACACACACACACACACACACACACATACATACATACACACACACACACACACACACACACATACACACATACATACACACACACACACATATACACACATACATACACACACACACACACACACACACACACACACACACACATACACACACACATACACACATACACACACACATACACACATACACACACACACACACATACACACACACATACACACATACACACACACATACACACATACACACACACATACACACATACACACACACATACACACATACACACACACATACGCACATACACACACACACACACATACACACACACATACACACATACACACACACATACACACATACACACACACACACACACACACACACACACATACACACACACATACACACACACACACACACACACACACATACACCAAAAAGTTATTGCACATCACCAAGCGATGGTGGTCACAACATCAGACGGTTTTGTCTCCATAATGTGATGTGCTGTATTTTGATTATAGTGAGGGAGAATTTGCGATGGTCATCAATATATTATCCCGAGTTACCTTGGATCAGTGGCAAGACTATTGGTCGAAACGACTGGAGGTAACTCGGGATGTAGGCACTCTGGTCTTACCTCCCGTGAGACCAGGGGTGGCTTGAAACTTGCTGGGTTCGATCGCCTACTGTTTCCGTTCATCACAGTGAGAGGCGAGAGCCTTAACACCTTTACTACATCGACCACCATACATACGTATATACATACATACTTGCATACATTCATACGTACACACACATACACACATACGTACATACATACTTACATACATAAATATATATATATATATATACACATTCTGTATTCATTCATACATACATACATGCACACGCATATACAAACGAACACAGAGACAAACCCTTCTGTATTATCCATACTAAAACAGGGTCCTATTATACCCCAACATCGAACACTCGGTATATGAACCCTACTCCTACTGACTATAGATATTACCAATCACAACATCTACAGTTCCGTGTTTCTAACTACAGCAGGTCTGACAAAACATGTTTCCTTTTCATAAATGTTTTTGTGCCACATATCTAATGAACTAGTGTACACTTTTGTAGATAACAATGTCATATTGTCGAATTCTAAGATGGAGTACTCAATCAACAATCACTACTTGACAGATTCCCTCTGGTTGTTCAATGAGCATGACGCTGCATCAATCGTTATTCACGGGCTACTGTCTTGGGTCGACTGTTTGAGCTTCAGCCATGAGACTAAAATTGGTTTCCTCTTCCTTTTCGTGCAGCCTGTGGCCCGCCTATTCGTGTTCTTCCCTCGTCTTTGCCTCCAATAGGGAGATTGAACAGTCGCTGCAAATAGATCCTCCAAATAAAAATCTGACCTTAACGTGCACACAACTTTGTGGTTTATTTAGCCCACGATCAAATCGGCGATCCGTTACACGACACGTGTGCATACATCACATAGTAACCAAACTACGATCAACCACTTCCCTGAACCATACATCACATAGTAACCAAACTACCATCAACCACTTCGATGAACCATTCATCACATAGTAACCAAACTACCATCAACCACTTCCATGAACCATTCATCACATAGTAACCAAACTACTTTCAACCACTTCCATGAACCATAGCCATTGCCCACTCGACATTATTTGTTGACTAACTAATTGTAAAAGCTATACCCGTATTTCTAATGGATAATTGTATTCTTGTAACTATTGTATTATGTTTCCATATAGCCAATATCTGACTAATGGTGTCATTGATATGTCCATTTATTGATTGGTTATTTGAATCTCTCCTGTCAGATCAGAACCGGAATGGTTGTGTTTCGCAGGACACACGTGTCCGTTCGGATACTTCTCTACCAAGATAGGCCAAGCTGATTCATGCGCATGTAAGTCATGGCAAGATTGTCCTTGTGTAATGTAGAAATGTATTGTCATTGTAGATGTTCAAGGTTGTACCGCATGTACTGGTTTCTTGTTGGTCAACATGACGGAACAATTGTAGGTAACATTAATATGGAAATAGTACGAGGCGTATTCACAAGAAACCGGACCTAATTGCACCAACTGAAGATACGAACGATACGCATGCTGGCGTCACTTCTCATGCAAACATCACATACAAATAGTCACGTTTGCAAAATGTCAATATCTTCCGACTCATAGTTTCTTCAACAGACCGTTGAAAACATGGCGGGTGTGATACGGAATCTGGCCAGAGTTGATCAGCGAGAGGTGATTCGGGTTCTAACAGATGAAGGATGGTGACCAGTTGACATTCATCGCAGAATGGAGTATTCTCTCTAAAAGAGACGGTTTTTATTTAATCAGCATATTGTCGCTTAATCTATTCTTGTCAAGGAGTTGTCTGCTTGTTGTGTTTCAGATGATGTGTGTTATCTGTGTCAGTTGTCTTGGAAATGTACTTTTTGTTATTGTCTTTATGTTTCCATTGTTAGTCCCGTCATCAATTTGTGTTTTCTGTATCCCACTTTGACTAGTTTATCTACCTCTGCATCTCCTTGTATCTCAATTTGCACTGAATGGTAGCTGGCATCTTATCTGGTATTCATAAGTGCCTTAGGGAATATGTCGTTGTTTTTATCAAATCATTATTACAGATAGAAAATACATAAGGAACACTATCTTATCTCTGACATGGTCTTTGTTTTTCATGAGGATCCGTGCAACTGTTCTTGGTGTGTCAGCTTCAGATTTGGAGTTGTCTGACATTTTCACAGGGGACACTGAGATTTGAATTCCCTGTCCATTGTCTGTGTCTTTTTGTGTTTAAACATATACCCTACATACACTCATTTGCCATACCTCCAATTCCTGATCCATCAGTATATAGTGCCAGTCCATTTTGTGAAATATGTGTTTTGAATATGTTCAAAGGCTATACGTTTTCTCTATGTTTGTTTGCATGCCTTTGTCAGCACTTCAAGCATGTTGTCTATCAGCTCTGGGAATCGTGATGTTTGCTTTCCTAGAAGTGCACCTCTTATCATTAACGTTTTTATCTTTATCTTTTCGTGGTCTGGTATGGAAGGTGCTAGTTCTCTTATTGTTTGTGGAGTTTGTCTCGACCAAACATTTCTTTTGCTAAATTTATTAAGAGCGATTTACATTTTATTTGTTTGCCTCTTGTGGAACCCTTTTCTGTCATTCATGGACTGCATATTCGTTATTTTTCTCATTTATTGTTTTAGTATTTATTGTATAACTCATGTAATAATTATTTTTGTGGCTTTTGAATGGTTTTTTTTTGGTTTCAATGTTGAGCTTTGCAGCTGTTGCCCAGGCTGGTCTAACATTCCCTATCTACATCCATTGTGTTGGTGATCAGCATTTCACCTGTTGCTCAGGCTGGTCTAACATTCCCTGTCTACATCCATTGTATTGATGGTCAGCATTTCACCTGTTGCTCAGGCTGGTCTAACATTCCCTGTCTACATCCGTTATATTGATGGTCAGCATTTCACCTGTTGCTCAGGCTGGTCTAACATTCCCTGTCTACATCCATTGTATTGATGGTCAGCACGTCACCTGTTGCTCAGGCTGGTCTAACATTCCCTGTCTACATCCATTGTGTTGATGATCAGCATTTCACCTGTTGCTCAGGCTGGTCTAGCATTCCCTGTCTACATCCGTTGTATTGATGGTCAGCATTTCACCTGTTGCTCAGGCGGGTCTAACATTCCCTGTCTACATCCGTTGTATTGATGGTCAGTGTGATCAGCATAGGTCACAGGAAGCTCATGTCTGGCGAGTTTAAGACAGTCTCATGGTCAGTATAGGGCACAGAAAGTTCATGTCTGGCAAGTTTAAGACATAGTCTCATGGTCAGTATGATCAGCATGGGTCACAGCACGTTCATGTCACAAGTTTAAGACATAGTCACATGGTCAGTGTGATAAGCATGGTTCAAAGTCAAAAGGAAGCTTACGTTGGAAAATCAAGTGCAAATTGACATCAAAACGAAGATTAAACTGGGATTTTGTAGTGTGAGAACTATTTTTGAGACAACCAAAACCTCCCGGCTTAATACAGAAGATGAACAACTACAAATTGCACATTTTAAGCATCAGCGAAAGCAGATGGATAAACTTCAGACAAAGAACAACTGGAACGGAAGAAAATATATTAGGAGTGAGCAGAACAACTCAACTGATGTTATATTATAATAGTGTGTTATCGGTACATCTATATGATTCGGAATGCTGGGGGATGATAAAGATGGTTGCCCGGAAATTAAACACATTTCACCATGCATGTTCGCAGAATTATTAGTGTTTTGTTCAGACAAAATATCAAATAACAAAAGCTTACTGTACAGCAACCAAGAAGACATGCAAAGCATTGACAGAGAAATACAGAATATGGTGATGGGTGGGGCATGTCATGCGAAGGAGTCTCCATATGGCCACAAAAACAGCACTTACGTGATACTGGAAGATAAAAGAAACTAAGGTAAACCAAGAACTACCTGGAGACGCACAATAGAGGAAGAGCTGGGCAGCGCATATCTGATTTAGAACATTGCGCGAATGTTGTCCAAGCGGGAATGCATGTAAGTCCTTGTGGAGGTCGCATGTACCAAATGACATACATAAACTATGCTAATGATTTAGTTCTACCACGAGCCAATACAACGTGCGTGAGCTGTTTACAAAATAATTTACATTTTGGACATTTCTTGAATGCGGCCTTTTTAAGTTTACATTCAACTTAATGCGGCCTTTTTAAGTTTACATTTAACGTAATGCGACTTTATTAAGTTTACATTTAACATAATGCGGCTTTATTGGATTTACATGTAACCTAACGCAGTCTTACTAGGTTCACGTTTAACGTAATGCGGTCTTATTAGGTTTACGTTTAACGTAATGCGGTCTTATTAGGTTTACGTTTACTGTAATGCGGTCTTATTATGTTTCCGTTTAACGTAATGCGGTCTTATTATGTTTACGTTTACCGTAATGCGGTCTTATTATGTTTCCGTTTAACGTAATGCGGTCTTATTATGTTTACGTTTACCGTAATGCGGTCTTATTATGTTTCCGTTTAACGTAATGCGGTCTTATTATGTTTACGTTTACCGTAATGCGGTCTTATTATGTTTACGTTTAACGTAATGCGGTCTTATTAGGTTTGACAAAGGCAAAGGCCACCGTCCACCGTAGACGATGACGGCATAATTAATTTTGCTGGCGCTATTTTTAGTAAGGATTAACTGCGCTACTTTTTATTCTCTCAATTTCGTCTCGTGCCGCCCGACCCCAGTGGCAAGTCAAGGACAAGACGACAAAGAGGCGACTACGAGATACAGGGGACTCGACATCAAGCACCCGTGAAAAAGACGGTAGAGTCCGGAGTCGAACCCACACCACCTGATCACGAGGCCGACGGCTTAACCACTTCGCCACGGAATCCCCAAAGTGGTTATTAGGTTTGCATTTAACTTAATGCAGTCTTCTAGTATGATCATGTCCAGCACTCCGATCTTAGATTGAAATGTTAGATTATGCACAAAGTGAAATATCAGAGTTCAAGTACTTTGAACAGTAGTATCTCATAGTGCTCGTCATCTTCGATTGAAACATCCACCAAGAAACTCCAATATAAAAATCGTATGTGCTACAAAATAGAAAAAAACAAAAAACAAATATCAAGTTCTATCGAATGCTTATCATCGATGCATTTCTTGACAGATTGTGGCGAGGGCTGTTTGACATGTGACAGCTATGAACAATGCAATGATTGTATTCTTGGTTATTGGATTACCCATGGCACACTTTTGGCAGGTGTCAATACATCTACCTGTACGAGCTCTGGAGGTAAAGCTAACATTTGTGATCATTTATTGTGTTTTGTTTATTTAATAATATGTTATTGTTGGAACTTTCTCGCGATTAGTTCTTAGCTCTGGACGGTTTTTTCTCTTTAATGTCGAGTTGGAAATAATCATAAGACAAAACACAAAGTCCTTAGTGGACACATAATATGTCCAAGTTGCTCGAATGTCTTCTGACCTACAGTACGGGCACGTCGTGAATAAATAGAAGTGTCTCGTGGAATAGACAGATTACGCGAAGTAACAGCAATATGTAAAATTTAATATATAACATGAGAGGAGATGAGAAAATAGATAGAAAGTGGAAGAAATGCATGCATGGGTAATAGATGGAGTAGTGGAAATGAGTATCGAAGACAGATAGAATATGGAAAAACATGGTTCATGTGAAATAATTTTGTTTGTCAAAGAGAGTGTGAAGTGAAGATAACGGTTGCAGAAAATACAGATGTTGAAGGAGCATGGGAGCATTGGAAATACAGTTTATAGATAAGATATATAGCTGATATGAAATAGAGGTTGTGGTTGAGTTATATGAATTTACATAAATTGAGGACTTTGATAACCAGAGGTGGTAGTTGAAGTATTATGAATTGGACATGGAAAGGACAAATGGACATTTACAAGTACATGGCTGCGATATGCCACGACAATAACAGACAAATGGACATATACAAGTACATGGCTGCGATATGCCACGACAATAACAGACACGAACGGACAAATGGACATATACAAGTACATGGCTGAGATATGCCACGACAATAACAGACACGAAATGACAAATGGACATATACAAGTACATGGCTGCGATATGCCACGATAATACCAGACACGAAAGGACAAATGGACATATACAAGTACATGGCTGCGATATGCCACGACAATAACAGACACGAAAGGACAAATGGACCAATACAAGTACATGGCTGATATATGCCACGACAATAACAGACACGAAAGGACAAATGGACATATACAAGTACATGGCTGCGATATGCCACGACAATAACAGACACGAAAGGACAAATGGACATATACAAGTACATGGCTGCGATATGCCACGACAATAACAGACACGAAAGGACAAATGTACATATACAAGTACATGGCTGCGATATGCCACGACAAAAAAACACGAACGGACAAATGGACATATACAAGTACATGGCTGCGATATGCCACGACAATAACAGACACGAAATGACAAATGGACATATACAAGTACATGGCTGCGATATGCCACGACAATAACAGACACGAAAGGACAAATGGACATATACAAGTACATGGCTGCGATATGCCATGACAATAACAGACACGAAAGGACAAATGGACCAATACAAGTACATGGCTGAGATATGCCACGACAATAATAGACACGAAAGGACAAAGGGACATATACAAGTACATGGCTGAGATATGTCACGACAATAACAGACACGAAAGGACAAATGGACATATACAAGTACATGGCTTTCGATATGCCACGACAATAACAGACACGAAAGGACAAATGGACATATACAAGTACATGGCTGCAATATGCCACGACAATAACAGATACGAAAGGACAAATGGACATATACAAGTACATGGGTACGATATGTCACGACAATAAAAGACACGAAAGGACAAATGGACATATATAAGTACATGGCTGAGATATGCCACGACAATAACAGACACGAAAGGGCAAATGGACATATACAAGTACATGGCTGCGATATGCCACGACAATAACAGACACGAAAGGACAAATGGACATATACAAGTACATGGCTGAGATATGCCACGACAATAACAGACACGAAAGGACAAATGGACATATACAAGTACATGGCTGCGATATGCCACGACAATAACAGACACGAAAGGACAAATGGACATATACAAGTACATGGCTGAGATATGCCACGACAATAACAGACACGAAAGGACAAATGGACATATACAAGTACATGGCTGTGATATGCCACGACAATAACAGACACGAAAGGACAAATGGACATATACAAGTACATGGCTGAGATATGCCACGAAAATAAAAGACACGAAAAGACATGATATTTTCAGATATATAGACGCGATATGTAAGAAAGACAACGACAATTGATAAGGGAAACAACCTCATGATCATTTAAGATGATTGTAAAAAAAGATACAAAAACAAATATATCTATTAAAAACCAACAAGTAAAAACAGGAGAACAATTTCACTTATTTGGGTAATATTATCTCAGTACATGGCAAAGGAGTCGCTTAAATCCAACACAGATATAATAAAGCAAGTCAAAGCATTAGGCAAGTGTTACCGATAATACAATGTAAATACGTTACAATGGTTCCAAACAGAACACTATACAATACGATATTTCTACCAATATTGTGCTAAGAGTGCCAAAATTGGACATTGACAAGCAAAGATAAAAGTGACAATGTAACACCAGAGATTAAAATGTCTTCGCAGAATGCTTGGAGTAACAATAATGGATAGAACCAGAAACGAAGATATTAGGAAAAGAAGTAGGTACAACACAAGTGCTAAACTTCATCAAGCGACAGCAAACCAAATGGTTTCCGTCACGTGACACGTCAAACACCAGATAGTATCCCTGAGAAAGAAATGCTACACAGATACAATGGATACAAAGTCAAGGGCCAACCACGCAAATGATGGATAGCAGAAACAACAGACGCAGTAAAGCTTCCTGTGAAAGAAGAAAGATGAAGAGAGCAGGTTGTCGTGTTCAAGATCCGCACAGGCCACAATCGACTGAGGTACCATCTAATCAATGAATTGAAAATAGGTGCTATCGACGAATACATCTGATATTCAAGGACAATTCTTTCATCTCTAGCATTATTTTTTCTATTTTCCATAAAATAAAATGAGAAAATATCAATTGTTTTTTTAATTTTTGTATTTGTTTTCAGGATTCCCTTGCTCTTCTTCCATTCACAGTTTTGCAAGATGACAATCTACGTTATTGACAGTAACAAATCTTGAATTGCTAACATAATGTCATTCTTTCATTGTGTACACCATAACTGATGGGCATAATCAAAGATGCAGCAGTGAAATAGAAATCTGACAGCAGCCTTTGACTCATTGCTGGCTGCTTGCATCAGGGTCAGCGATCCATAATTGATCAATACCCTATTCCACCTCTAAGTGGTGAATCTGAAAACTTACTGCAACCATGCTGCTTTGCTAAAAGATTTAGGATCGAAAAAGGAAAGAAAAGCCAATCCCTAAAATGTTCTGAAATCGGATGTGTTGAACCACAAAGCGCAGATACTGCAGCGTTGCTAGAATCTACGCCATATTGCTACATACATTCTATTCAGGACCAAAGACACATTAGAAGAATGATGAACAAAGGAAAACACTGACATGAAAATATATGGAAGAACATTGATTTATTAAAGATGTTATAAGATATGCTTAGCAACACAAAGAGCATGTCAGGATATAGGCATACCATTTTCATGACGTATTAAATTGACCAGTTCCAGAATATTATTCAGACATTCAAACGGTTAATTGTATAAAGTCAACTAGAAAAGAAATCTGAGAATCTATTTTACTTCTGTAAGATAGTAAACCCACTGAACCAGATGGTGTCTCAGAATAAAAATAAAATCAGATATTAGAACTTCAACAGAGAATGTTACAGTTTTATATAGAGAAAAACACAAGCAGACCGGAAGAAGCACTAAGCAGTTCAATTACTGCAAAACGAGGGATCCGCAACTGTGCACACATTATAGGGGTAGGAAATTGAACTGGATTATTTAAATTAATGATTGAAAGATGTCATAGTTAGGGAACGAGCAGGAGGATTTGACATAATAGGTTATATGTTGACCAGATAACTGAACTGCAATGAATTGTTCAACATGGTGTAGACTGGAATGCGTAACTGTATATCGCATTTGCAAATTATGAGAAAACATTTGATAGTTTAGACAGCGAATCACTTTTTGAAACTGCTCAGGCACTATTGAACGTCCTTAATGTTCCCAAACAAAATTAAGAGAACTTCAGAGTTCTACGAGTTGAAGAGCTTCTGGGGACCTTTGAGATAAGAACTGGGGTGAGACAGAGCTGCCTCCTACCAGCATGCCTCCTTCCTCTAGCTGTTGACTGGATTATGAGAACATAGCTTTTGCTTACTAACAAATTATGATCTGGGCGTGGCTGATGAATTGGTTCTTCTTTTTCATAACCACAACCACAAACAAAACAGAATACATCTGCTGACTGAATGGTTCCTCAAATTAAGTCGAGTGTTCACAAAAAAACATAAATATTATTTGTGAATAAAAGCACCAAACGACAGTGAGAAGTTTTTGGTGGACACGATACTGCTAGATGTAGACTCATTGATTTATCTTGGTAGCAATATTAACAAGTTTGGAGGTACTGATAGATTTCAAATTAAGAATACTACAAACGGCAAGAGGCTTTTATTGCGTTACGTAAATTTCTGGAAAGCGAACGACATAAGTCAACCACAAAAATACAGATATTCAAATTCAAAGTCATATTCCCTCTATCGTATGACTCTGTGACGTCGGGAACAAAGAGAAGTACAACTAAAAAGTTACAGGCTTTCATCAGTGAACGATTGCACCAAACTGAGAAAATACAATGATATGATGAAGTTACTAATAACAAATTGTTGGTAAGAACAGGACAGATGCCAGTGGGACTAGACGTAAAAAGAAGAGATTGGTGAGGAAAAGGACAACATTATAGAAACGCCCCGACAGCATCACAAAACAGTCTCTGCTCTGGAATCGTCAGGGCAAGAGAAGTGGGGGCAGACCAAAACACTCAAAGTCGAGGCAATCATAAAAGTGGCATGGATGATGTCAGTTATATTTATAACGGGAAGATGTTCTGCACGGGTCATCTAGTTGGTATGATCAATGGTAGTAGTATTAGCAGTTGTAGCAGTCGTAGCAGTCGTAGTTTATGGGAGTAGACCCAGACATGAATTACGGAGTTGTATCACTTAAAGCGGATGGTTTCAAAATTGCGAACTCATTTATGCAGCTTTTGTATCTCAGCTGGTGCGAAATTGTCATGATTTGCATTCTTTTGTATGACACCAGTGAGGCCGAGAAGGGGATCCTGCAGTTTGGGCAGCCCGTATTCAGCGCCCAGGCTTGCGCCCTGGTGAGGTCACTAACACGACGTTCTTGAGTGAGAACACAACACGGATGTCGGCTGTCTACGGGTTATAAGTCCCACCAGATTGATATAGTAAAGCGGCTACATGGATCAGCTTCAAGGGTGCGATGAATCATCGCGGTCCATTGGTCGAGTAGTGCCCGCCTCAGCCCCCAGTCAGTAGGTAATGGGCTCGCAAACATATCCCTGTTCCACTGGGTACCTAGAGCTTAGTACATGCATGGCAATCATGATATGATCTGCACCAGACAAAACCAAACATAAAAAGTAGACGTTGCTATTAAAAACAGCATTATGGCGTCTGTGATACTCACATGAAGAGTTCTGGGAGTTTACAGGCCAGACGCTTCGTCAACGCTACATGTCCTGTTAATACCCTCAGCGTCGTCTGTTACACTCTAGGAGTAACAAAGAATCGATTATATGGAGGAAATGATCAAGAACAATCCCAATAAAAGACACACTCTTCCTTCTCATGGACTTTAAGGATGAAGTAGATAGGGACCACGAAGAGTGGCACACCTGCCTTGGACATCATGTTATTGGCAGATTAAATGGCCACGGTCATAGGTTGCTAAAGGTGTTCCCTAAACAAGACCTATGCATTACAAATACTTTCTTCAAGAGCAAGCCGCCACATGAAGTCCGCCGACTAGGCCACATCGACGGCATCATATCTACTAGATTGTCACCAGAAGCTCAGCCTTAGACATGGCCCTGTCCACTACAAGTAATGGGTGTTGTAGTTAAAGTAGTTGTAACACCGGTAGTAATGGGTGATATAGTTAAAGTAGTTGTAACACCGGTGGTAATGGGTGATACAGTTAAAGTAGTTGTAACACCGGTACTAATGGGTGTTGTAGTTATAGTAACTGTAACACCGGTGGTAATGGGTGTTGTAGTTAAAGTAGTTGTACATGATGTACATTATTTCAAAATTCGTTCATCTCACAGTCGTCTGCCCCGAACCTAAAGATGGATGGCATTGTAAGCACCAGGTGTATGCGCGCGCTGTTGTAGGTTGTTCTGGATGTGTCTTGTGTGAAGATGGATACCTACCTACGTCAAACCCTAGCTATCGACGAGCCCCAGGGCAAGGGACAGGGACGTACGATTACATGGGGCTTAAGATATCTGGCTCCTTCGAAATGTAAGTTGGAGAATATATCCGCTTTCTTTGTACAGTTACATCCCCTGTTTATGTAGTCTTCCCTTTCTCTTTGATTCATTAGTTTGTTATTGTTATTGTTCGTTTCTCCGATAAAGGCCTACGTGTAGTAATTAGTTCAGTTGTCTATCTCCAGAACTAACATTACACAATAATGAAATAGTTCTTCTAGTTCAGACCATACATCTAGACAATATGACGTGGCCGTAAAGCTTTCAATCCCAGTTTCAAATGGTGTTCTTGAAATGAAAAAGAGCTCAGTAACTGACAATCAAGTAAAAACTTGGTTTGTAATGTCAACACTTGCAATTGGTCGTAACGTAAGTTGTGTTTTCGTTACATTGTATGCAGACTCTGCAGGGTCTTCTAAAACAGTATAAAGACGTTAATTTAAGTTAAGATAGTGCAGTATCGGACCATACATATTTATAATTTATTTTCACTTGATGTTTTCTTACTTTGTACAGTTAGGGATGTTGTTAATACAGGACGCGGGAACAACACAATAAAGTGTTTACTGAATGTGAGCGACTGGTTAGTGTAGTGGGACAGAAATCGCTCTTTAAACCAAAGAGGCAAGGTTCAGTTCCCGCTGCTGACACGCTTCAGTTGACCCAGCAGTAAAGGGGATTAATTTAAAAATGGGTAACTGATCTACGATTAGGGATATAGGGAGAAAAAGGCAGAGAGGAAGGGAACTGGCTACCCCATTCCCTGCGGATAGGACTTCACTCTCTAACACGCCATCCTCGACGGCAATTACTGCTAACTGACTTGTTTGCACTGGCAGTTCTGGTGCCATCTAGCTAGAAAGGATGTGCTGGTAATTACATGGAAACATAGGCGGAGACAAGTAAGAAATACATGACACATGGTCGGGAAGATGACGAGAAACAGGAGCGGAGACAAGTAAGAAATACATGACACATGGTCGGGAAGATGACGAGAAACAGGAGCGGAGACAAGTAAGAAATACATGACACATGGTCGTGAAGATGACGAGAAACAGGAGCGGAGACAAGTAAGAAATACATGACACATGGTCGGGAAGATGACGAGAAAGAAGCGGAGACAAGTAAGAAATACATGACACATGGTCGGGAAGATGACGAGAAACAGGAGCGGAGACAAGTAAGAAATACATGACACATGGTCGTGAAGATGACGAGAAACAGGAGCGGAGACAAGTAAGAAATACATGACACATGGTCGGGAAGATGACGAGAAACAGGAGCGGAGACAAGTAAGAAATACATGACACATAGTCGTGAAGATGACGAGAAACAGGAGCGGAGACAAGTAAGAAATACATGACACATGGTCGGGAAGATGACGAGAAACAGAAGAATTATACCACTGAAAGACAAATGGCTGTGATTGGCGTCCACTGTCTTCGAGCCTAGGTATCGCACACGGATACGATAACTATAATAACAACAATGGTATCATCATACAACCACGACAAAGTGAACTATATGACGTAAGACAGATAAAATAATTGACGATTGAAGAAATAGTTTAAATAAAATTACAAGTAAAATAAATATGAAAGCAAAGAAATATGGACAATATCCCCGCTTCTCATTCTTAATTGTGTTTTGGTTTAATGTTTGCCTATTCTAT
This sequence comes from Ariolimax columbianus, assembly GCA_036924085.1. Classification (NCBI taxonomy): domain Eukaryota; kingdom Metazoa; phylum Mollusca; class Gastropoda; order Stylommatophora; family Arionidae; genus Ariolimax; species Ariolimax columbianus. The sequence goes on from JAVGWX010000008.1 coordinate 5,277,803, forward strand.
GTTTCCCCTCTTCGTCTATTTTGTTATATTTCGTAAGATTTGTCAGTATGAACCAATCCAACATATCCTTTTTCACTTCGTCATCAGTGATGGAATCTTCTTCTTCTTCTTCTTCTTCTTCTTCTTCTTCTACTTCTTCTTCTTCTTCTTCTTCTTCTTCTTCTTCTTCTTCTTCTTCTTCTTCTTCTTCGTCGTCGTAGGCTGTCAAACGTCAACTTGAATTTGTTCGAAGAAAGCATCTTTCAACCTGACGCTGTCGACACTGCCATAGAGCTTGTCTAGTGTTGGCACTCGTGATTGCCACATGTACTTTTTCTGGTCCTCGTATGTTGGGAAATTTTGCAGCAGATGTTCAGCGGTCATTTTGCCGGTACCACAAGTGCATTCGTCAGTGCTACCTATCTTCAGTTTACTAAATAGATGGTACCTCAGTCTGTTGTTGCCTGTGCGGAGTCTGAAGACCACGACCTGCTCTCTTCTGTTCAACTGGTAATAGGCATCATTTTTTGTGTCGCCAGTATGCGCTGTTTCCCATTTGGCCACGTATCTGTCCCTTATAAACCTTTTGGACTCTTCGTAGGTCACACTAGAATCTGGTTGTGGTAGTCTTGCACCTTCTTTTGCCAGTCTGTCTTCCTCCTCGTTGCCTTGAATGTCACAATGGGATGGAACCCACTGTACCACTACCTTTTTTGGTGCGGACTGCTGGCATAGTTGACAGAGTACTGTTCTTAAGTCATTAACTGCTGTATTTTTCTGGCTTTTTAGTGATGTAACCACGGACAGGGCATCTGCAAACAGGACTAGCTGGCTTTCGTCGGTCAGCATTGCTTCTACTGCAGCCTTCAGCGCCTCTGCCTCCGCTCTGAAATTTCTTGAGATTTTTCCAGTTGCAACTACCAGTGTTGTTTTTCTACCATTTGGTAAGCTCAGGAAGACCCCTCCTCCTCCATTCTGTGTTGTGTTTGTTACAGAACCGTCGGTGTATGCATGGGTCCAGTACATGCTTTGGTAGTTTTTCGCTATGTGCCTCAGGGTTACGACTCTTCTTTCTTTTTCAGTCTGGCTGTTCTTGTTTCCAATACCTGGTATATTTTCTACCACCTCTGGAATGATATGCTGCTTCCAGGTGGGTTTGCGTACAGTAGGGATGGGCTTTGGTGTTGTTGTGGTGTTCATTGGGTCTTCGATCATCTTTGCTTTGGCAATTTCTGCAAAAAATTACTCCGCTTTAGTTTCCCATTTCCAAATCTATTTAGTCTCTGATGCATTTGACGATTTGTCAGTCTTCTTAGTTTCTCTGCTTGCTGTTGGGCTCTGCAGTCTCTTCTATCGGTCAGGGATTGCAGGTTTGTAATCTTTTCAAGTTCTACAATTGCCGTTGACTTCATGCCGACTGTTATAGCTCTCATGCTTAGTTGTAAAGTGTGCTAATTTTATCAAAGTTCACATTTGCTGCTGTTGTCCATGCCGCAATGCCATACTCGAGAATTGGTCTCACTCTTCCAGTTTACAGTTTCTTAAGTATTATTTCGTCTGCTCCCCAGCTTGTGCCAGCAAGTTTCTTCATGATTGCCATTCTTTCTCTTTCTCTCATTCGGTTTGTGACTTTTCCATGTCATGTGCCGATCATATGTCACGCCCAAGTAATTTTGGTTGTCGTTTTGCCGCAGATATTTGCCATTAAGACTTATTTTTTGTGTTGTGTGGTTTATTTGAAAGGGATATTATCGTACATGTTGTTTTTCTTCATTTATTTTGACCAGCCACGATTTCGTCCACTGCTCCAGCGATGTTAGGGCCTACTGCACCCGATTGTTTGCTACGGTGAGATTTTCTTCAGAGGTCCACATAGCTAGGTCGTCTGCAAACATGGAGCTGTGGACTATTCTTGGTATATTCTCTATTATGTTGTTTATATACACCAGAAACATTGTCGGTGACAGTACTCCCACTTGAGGTACTCCTTGCTCAAATGTGCCACCTTTTTGCTCATCTGCCATTGTACTTGGACTCTGGCTGTTCTGTTTTCGAGGTCGTGGCTGATCCATCTGTACATTTTTCCAGATACTTCACTTCTTCGTAGCTTGACTTTAAGTCCCTTTTTCCACATCTTGTCAAAGGCCTTCTCTAAATCCACTCAACCCGCTACTGCATGCTTTTTCTCTTGGTAAGCATCCTCTATTTCCTGAGCTATGAGAGTGATCTGGTCCTCAGTGGATCTGTGTTATCTAAATCCTGCTTGCTGTGGACTTAATATGTGTTTTTCTTCCATATGCCACATCAGTCTGGGGTTTATCATACGCTCCATCAGTTTACCTACACAGTTCAGTAGACTGATGGGCCTGTATCCATTTTGATCTGTTCTATATTTTCCTTTCTTTGGTACTGGAATAATTACCGCATCTTTCCATACCTGCCGTACAATTTTCCTTTTCCAGCTTTCGTTCAAGACTGATAGTAACTTCCTCTTTGCTGTTTGGCCCAACCCAATCAGCATTTCATTTGTTACACCATCGTTTCCGGGCGATTTATTTTTCTTTAAAGTCCTCATGGCCGCATTATTTTCATTCATTGTTAGTTTTGCCATAATGTGCTCCTCTGGTGCCATCCTGATGCTGTCGTGGCTCTTTTGTTTTTCAATTATGTCTCTATGCCTGTCTGTAGGCACATCAATGTGGTTTGCTCTGGCATAATGTTCTATAAAAGCGTTTGCTGCTTTTATTCCAGTAAGCATCTTGTCACCCTGCTTGATGGTAATTTGTTTATTTGATGGTGTTTCAAGGGATGAAATAATGACCTCCCAGAAATTCTATTAGGGGACGAAAACAAGTGGAAATCGCTTGTAGCGAGGTGATTGTGGTAACACCTCCCAGCCAAGTTACTGCAGATAGCTCATAGTGCGTTGAGACGTATGGGGTCGAGCCTAATCTTGCAGGAGCAGAACATCCGTTGTGATCATACCTGGCAATTTTGCCGCTGACGGTTATGCACATTACTCAAAATGCGGATGTACTGTTCACTGTTGGTAGTAGCACCAAGGTGTAGACAATCAACATCCATGATAAGGTGTTCCACAATCAACATCCATGATAAGGCGTTCCACCATCAACATCCATGATAAGGTGTTCCACAATCAACATCCATGATTAGGCGTTCCACCATCAACATCCATGATAAGGCGTTCCACCATCAACATCTATGATAAGGTGTTCCACCATCAACATCCATGATAAGGTGTTCCACAATCAACATCCATGATAAGGCGTTCCACAATCAACATCCATGATAAGGTGTTCCACAATCAACATCCATGATAAGGCGTTCCACAATGAACGGTGACCATGATGGGTTAAGAACCACCACAGCCGAGATAATCACTGACGGATGTACGGCCTTCTCTAAAACGTTTACACCCTCCAAATGTCTTTGTGCTCCTCAGTGTCTCATCACCGTATTGTGATTGCAGTCTTGTTGTAAATTTCCGCAGATTTCACTTCTTCTCTGACAAGAAACTTCGTCACAACATGATGTTCCATGCACGCACTAGCAGTGTTGTCCGTCACTTATATGTATATGTCCCGTGACTGGCTAATGGCCAGTGAACCACCTAACAGTAATAGGACGCAAGAGCTCCCTTACTATTTATATTAGTTCCCGCACGCTTTAACCCATTCAGGTGGAACTAGAACAAAATGTCCCGGCTTTATTTGAACGTCCCTCGTATATAAAGTGACAGTAAAACATTTAGCTTCTAATCATGTTTCTAGTTCTAACAAAGCATTCATTTCGTATATAGGGAACAACAAATTGAAGATAGGGTGTACCGACGAATGCCCGTGCGGTACTGGTAAAATGACCACTGAACATCTGCTGCAGAACTGCCCGACATACGAGGATCAGAGAGAGCAGATGTGGCCATTGCCAGTGGAACTGCAAGACAAGCCCTATGGTAGTGGCGAGAGTCTCAGGACGACCGCCGCTTTTTTCGAAAAAATAATGGTTACTGTCTGACTGTGTACGCAGAAGAAGAAGAAGAAGAAGAAGAAGTATATAGGGAACTACTTGTTTAATGGTTGCATCACTTCACAATACAGGACCGTGTTGTGCCAACGGATGTGTTGGACCGAAAGGTGCAAATATCGCAGCGAAGGTGTAAACTAGCGACACAACGCATTCCGTTCTCCGGACTACATCCTGCTACTTGCGAAGACCTGTACATGGCTTGGTAGCGGGAGATTGAGAACGAACGCAGAAGAAGAAGAAGGATCGTGTTCGTAAATCTAAAAAATGGTTCCATCACTTGACAATACAGGACCGTGTTCGTAATTCTGAAAAATGGTTCCATCACTTGACAATACAGGACCGTGTTCGTAAATCTAAAAAATGGTTCCATCACTTGACAATACATGACCGTGTTCGTAAATCTAAAAAATGGTTCCATCACTTGACAATACAGGACCGTGTTCGTAAATCTAAAAAATGGTTCCATCACTTGACAATACAGGACCGTGTTCGTAATTCTGAAAAATGGTTCCATCACTTGACAATACAGGACCGTGTTCGTAAATCTAAAAAATGGTTCCATCACTTGACAATACAGGACCGTGTTTGTAAATCTAAAAATTGGTTCCATCATTTGACAATACAGGACCGTGTTCGTAAATCTAAAAAAATGAAGACGGTCTAATGTTTGATAACACAACATGTTCTTGCAGTTCTGAGTCCAGGTACACGTGTGTGGCAGGGAACATTTGCTCTAACGGATGGACTAATGTCACACGAAATGGATTGCAATTATGTGAAGGTAAAGTTGATGTTGTAGTCTTCGACAATGTTATATATATCATGTTGTCACAACATTTTGTATGGATATAATTTATCATGAAACTAGTCTGTAATGCATTTGTTAATATACATTTTAATAATAGTTGTTCAATTCAAGTGAAGATGACGGTAACGTCAGATGTATATATTTAAAAAGGGAGATTTCGCCGTTTTTGGCATTTATCTCATATCCTGAGCTACCTTACTCCAGTGGCAAGACATAGCCGAACTGAGATAGCACGGGATGCAGATATTTGCAGGAACTACGTATTGGTCAAAACTTATTGTCAAGTGTGCCATTAATGTTGATTTCAGATGTTTCTTGTGTCAGCCTTTACAACAATGCTCATGCGACCAAGCAGTTCTCTGGATGGTTTCAGTTTTCTTCTTGTGAACACGGACTTTTCCTGGAGTTGCTCCTCTCTGTTATATTTCTGTTTTTGTCTGACGTGAAAGGCGTTACCTTTAACAAACAAAGATACTTGATGTGAGTGATGTTTCCTGCTATCACAGTTTCATTTGGTAACAAGATACAACAAAACTAAACCCCCACATTGATAACAAAAACTAAACTTCAGTCAAACAGAACAGAAAGTCATTAGACAAACACAATTGACTGTCCCAGACAAACTCAAAAAAAAGAACCAGATAACAAATAAAGAAAGTAACCCGACTAATAATCATCATGTAGCATGTCATTTGTAGAACGTCGCTTTCATCACAGACATTAATCTCGGTCTGTAGTCAATCTAAGCGCCTCAGAGTATCCATGATATTTTGTTTCCACCTTCGCCTCGGTCGACCCCTGCTTTCCAGGTACTATGCCCTACGTGACCCTTCTTTCCAGTCCGTCATGACGTGGCCGAAAAAATTCAATTTCCGAAACAAAAAATTATTTATGAGCCAGTTGTCTTCAACATTCAGTTCTTCTAGGGGAGGTTTTATTTTTCACTTTCGTTATCCAAGGAATTTTTAGAGTTGTTCTGTAACATTTTGTTCCGAACGCTCCGATTGCCTTACTTGTTGCTTGTGTCGCAGTCCATGACTCGCCCCCGTACATTTCTACATGGAATATGCATGTTCTCATGATCTTCAGTTTTAGTTGCCTGTCAGTATTATGCAATACAATTGGGCATGTTGTTTAGTTTTTGCATCACCAAGGCTTAACGTCTTATAATTTCTTTTAAACATTCTTTGTATTTAGATGACGTAAAGCCACGGTATTCAAAGTGTATGACATTTTAGGTTTCTTTATTATTAATAACAATCTGAGGTTGCAGTCCTGTTTTGTCAGTAGACATTATCTTAGTTTTCTTAATGTTCAGGAAAAGGTTTTGAGCTTCACTGTGCTTCTGGACGGACATGAGCAGTCGCTCCAGGCCCTTGGCGCTGTTTGATAGCATAAGTGTGCCATCTACATATATTAGCTCTGGAATCTCCTTCCCTCTTATTGTGGATGGATCAACATTCCCGTAGCTGGTATCTATTTTTACCTTTCGCATGACATCTTCACGTAGATGTTAAATAAATAGGATGAAAGTATGCAACCGTGTGTGATTTCCTTGTGAATCTCAACCCAATATGTTGTACCTTCATTGATTGTAAAACCGGCTTGATGTTCCATGTGGAGTGTTTCTATTAGATGTATCAGGTGTGTTGTCTACTGTAGAGTGTTTCTATTAGATGTATCAGGTGTGTTGTCTACTGTAGAGTGGTTCTATTAGATGTATCAGGTGTTGTCTACTGTAGAGTGTTTCTATTAGATGTATCAGGTGTGTTGTCTACTGTAGAGTGGTTCTATTAGATGTATCAGGTGTTGTCTACTGTAGAGTGTTTCTATTAGATGTATCAGGTGTGTTGTCTACTGTAGAGTGGTTCTATTAGATGTATCAGGTGTGTTGTCTACTGTAGAGTGGTTCTATTAGATGTATCAGGTGTTGTCTACTGTAGAGTGTTTCTATTAGATGTATCAGGTGTTGTCTACTGTAGAGTGTTTCTATTAGATGTATCAGGTGTTGTCTACTGTAGAGTGTTTCTATTAGATGTATCAGGTGTTGTCTACTGTAGAGTGTTTCTATTAGATGTATCAGGTGTGTTGTCTACTGTAGAGTGTTTCTATTAGATGTATCAGGTGTGTTGTCTACTGTAGAGTGTTTCTATTAGATGTATCAGGTGTGTTGTCTACTGTAGAGTGTTTCTATTAGATGTATCAGGTGTGTTGTCTACTGTAGAGTGTTTCTATTAGATGTATCAGGTGTTGTCTACTGTAGAGTGTTTCTATTAGATGTATCAGGTGTTGTCTACTGTAGAGTGTTTCTATTAAATGTATCAGGTGTTTTGTCTACTGTAGAGTGTTTCTACTAGATGTATCAGGTGTGTTGTCTACTGTAGAGTGTTTCTACTAGATGTATCAGGTGAGATGTCTACTGTAGAGTGTTTCTACTAGATGTATCAGGTGTGTTGCAAGACCCATGTCTTTCTTATTTGTCACAGTTGCTGATGTTGTACACAGTCGAATGCTGTGGTGTAATCTATGAAGCACGTGTAGAGGTTTATATCGTACTCTTTGCTTTTCTCAAAGATGTGTCTCATATTGAAGTTGTGATCGCGTGTGCAAATGCCTTGTTTGAAAAATCCCTGCGTTTCGTGTTTTTCATACGCAACTTTGTTCCCGTCTCTTCATGGTTATTTGTAATACAATCTTGCCGGCATGGCCTTTTGGGGCAATAGTGCTGTAGTTGGTGTATAATTTTAGATTTCCTTTTTTTGAAATGGGAATATATACTGATATTCCAGACTAACGTAACCAAACAATTCCAGTCAAACAGAAAAGAAAGTGCCCCCCTCCACCCGCCCCGACCCCAAGACTAAAAGAACATACAGTTCCAGACAAACATGTGCCATATAATCATATTCTTGTTCTGTTGTTTATGCATTGCAGAAGACTCTTCTACAGTCCGTTGAAGCAAGCTTGGTGTTAAATACATGTTGGTTCATATCATGCTAACTGATTGATTTCTGACATTATCAACACATCTTATGAAGTTGTTTAATTGTTTGGTTGATTCTTAGTTGCAAAGATGTCAGTGTTTTGAGAGAGTGATTATAATTAAATAACACCCCAGCCACTAAATACTAGATATTCCCAACACAAGACCCACTAAACACTAGGCATTCCCAACACAAGACCCACTAAACACTAGACATTCCCAACACAAGACCAACTAAACACTAGACATTCCCAACACAAGACCCACTAAACACTATAATTTCCTAACTCAAGACCCACTAAACACTAGACATTCCCAACACATCCCACACTAAAGACTAGACTCACTCAGTAGAATGCACCATAAACACTAGAAACATTTATAACTAGACATAGCAAATCCAGACACAAATTAGAAACGTTCACCACTGGATTCGCTCAACGCTAGACACTCCACGCTATACACACCAAACACTTTACATACTCAAGGCTAGAAACACTCAACTCTAGACATACTAAACGATATACATACTCAGCGCTAGACACACCGCTCAACACTATACACTCATCACTAGACACACTCAACACTTTACCAACTCAACGCTTTACACACTCAGCGATATTCATACTCAACGATATACATACTCAACGCTAGATACACTCAACGCAAGACCGACTCAACACATACTCAACACTAGACACACTCAACACTAGACACATTCAACACTAGACACTCAACACTAGACACACTCAACACTTCACACTCATCAGGAGACACATTCAAAATTAGACAAATTAGAAATGAAATACACTCGACAAAGGCCCACCTTGTTTCTACTTACACTTTCTTTTCTTAATCTTCTTTTCCTTCTTCCTTTTCGTTTTCTACTTATTCTTTATTTCTTTTTCTTCTTGTTTAGCTCCTTCTTCTCCTTCTTCTAGTTCTTCTTTCTAAGAGCATGGCCAGATTGGTTGCGTATTGAACATTTTAGGACAGCAGTTTCCTTTGCCACAAGCCAAAACAGTCGACTATTAAAGGTTTTGAATTGTGCTAGAAATCTCAATAAGTAGAAGAGGCTGAAGACGAAGCATTGACCGAGCTGACAGAAGGAGCTAGCTAACTCACAGGTACATTATTTCATCAGTGTCAGCGGGTCAGAGCTGACGAATACCCTATTTCATCTCCATAAACATGCTGCACCCATGCAGCTTCACTGAGAGAATGAATATCAAAAGGAGAACGTAAATTGTGTCTCAAATTTGATGTCACTGTTCGAAAAGGCCAGGCATGGCAGCCAACTTTGGAAGCTACAACACAACGTCATGTCTTTTTCATTACGAATGCTGAAGAAGAAGAATAAATACTAAGCAAAACAGCTTCTAATGAAAACCGCGCTGCAAACATATTAAGACCATTAACATTTTCATTAACGTTTTTCTTTTTTTTTTCTTTAACATATTTCTTTTGTTTATGTTTTTAAAAAAAACAAAAGCATGATATGAGACATAATTACATAAATATTAGGATAAAAAGTTTGAGATGGTGATTTCCCTTAAACAAATGCAAATCTGATCTAAAGTTCAAAAACAAAAATCGAAATCAATTTTCACTCACGAATCAATTTTAGTATTAAATTATTGTTATTTGTTTATGTTGCAGTGTCCTATTCCCAATTGATGGTTACATTTATTACATACAGTATAAATGTTACATTCTAATTGCATATGTGTTACATGCAGATTAGGAGAGAAACCTGCAGATAGCCTGAATAGGAAACCTTGTCATAGCAGATATACTGGGTTACTAGAGAGCTGGTAACGGCTCACTTGATAATGGGGACTTGGCATCCTATTAAGAAAAGAATGCAGCGATGAAGGAAACTATAAACCATTGGTAGCCTCGCGTAAAGAAATATCTTACACTCCATCACCGACAACAGCGTCTGTACCTTTTCATTCAGAAATTGCAGCAACATCTTTGGTTGTTTGTTTTGTTAATGTACTACAGGACATGTGAAAGCAAATTACTTGTGTACTTGGAGAACGGTAGAATATTACATGTTGTTTGTTGCTTAGATGTTTGCTTCACCAGTTTCTACTGGCGGAGGTGCGCCCATTCCACCCCAGACCGTAATCCATTGGGCGATATCAGGGCGCATAAGCCAGTGCTTGGATGCAACATCTTTGGTTGTTTGTTTTGTTAATGTACTACAGGACATGTGAAAGCAAATTACTTGTGTACTTGGAGAACGGTAGAATATTACATGTTGTTTGTTGCTTAGATGTTTGCCTCACCAGTTTCTACTGGCGGAGGTGCGCCCATTCCACCCCAGACCGTAATCCATTGGGCGATATCAGGGCGCATAAGCCAGTGCTTGGATGCATGTGTGCATCAGAAGCTAGCCCAACCAAAGTGCAATGGAAGGGCCTAGTATTCTGATCTAGCAATTGATTGAAATACAAAGACGCAATAAAATAACGATAATTAGACAAGCAACAAAGCTATGAAGTTACCTAGACACAAAATGCAGATGCATATATGCAGGTTCTCTATTGGGCAATGAAACATTGCGTGTTATATTCCGGTTGTACAAATCGGCACATTTCTTCTAACAAGACATGTGGGCGAAAATTACGGAAACATCTGCCTTTTATTTATGTAATAATGTATTACTGCCCTTACATAAGCTATTCTTGTATCGCAGTAGCAACTCGTTCACATACATTTCTTTTGTACACCGCATTCATAACCTGTTCTGGCATATTTTCATTATAAAAGTCCGTTTAGCTGTTTATCTCTAGAACTAAGACTAAACATTAATAGCATAATGTGTCTAGTTCCGACCAATTAACCTACACATTAATATACGGCCGTTAAGGTTTAAACCTCAGTTTCAAAGAATTTTCTCTAAACGAATGAGCGTGTGGTGGAGAAGTGTAAATCGAGGACCTGCTTGGCTTGCAATACCAACATACCCAATTCAAATCACTTCCTGTAAATGTGGTTATTTCTCCGCGTACATTCATTATTTTTAAAAACCTCTGTACTGCCTTAGTGGAACACATACAACAACATATTGCAAACATTTGCACACACTGGCAAACACATCCTGATGTAAACTGAAAGACTACGTTCTGTAGTTTACTGATGAGTGCGTTTGCCACTAGACTGCCTTAGAGACATTAGCTTAGTATAGTTTTTACTCCACATAACTTTTTCGTGAACAAGTATCCCACAAGGTTATGGGGGCATGGGTGTAAGTGGCATATTCGAATAACGATAGCAATGTTAACATACAGCGTGAAATGATAGACATATTCTAGATCATGGCAGTGTAACCATTGAGTGACAGTGACTCAAATCAACACTGATACGTCGAACAACGTTCTTGTACTATGCAGGCCCGTGGATTGCCCTGTCGTTGGCACTCAGCAGGTCGACCATACTGCAAGTATCCGGGAGGTATGGCAGTTCATCAGCTGGTCGAGGTCTAGTGATGCTTCACATTCGCATGTTTCATCACCCTTGTATCCCCACCACTTTTATATTTCTTTCCTGAACAGTAATACATCAATTCGAAGTTTATCTATTGATTTCCTTGTTGCGTAAGGCAAGCGATGTCCACGCGAAGGTTCATCTCATATCTCGACCCAGGGGACCTGTTATACGGCGTTTTTCAGGACGTCTGCAGCGACTGGGTTGACTGTTAGAAACTTTGTCTCGATTTTTAGTCCTATGCCCAAAACATAGGGTACCTTGGGTCGTTGACCTGTTTCTCTCATTATATCTCTGTCGCGACAATTATTCATGCCCCAGGTGGCGACACACCGATAATGAGCTTCATTTAGTTGGTGTAGGTCTTAGGCACCCAATGGTTATCTGGCCTGTCTCATTCTTTGGTGTACCAATACCTTTGACATGTGCTGATGAAAATGGGGAACACAAAATGCGGTAGTAAGAAGGTTCGACGTTTTTAAAAGAAATGACCAGTATGATAGTACAGACAGCTACATGAAGCAATACAAGCAAAGAATAGATTATACAAAAGTAGTTGAAATCAAAGTCACAATAGGATTGCGCAACTTACCGAATCCCACGAACGCATTCGAAAAAAACGTAATCAAAAATTATAAATCAGACGCCTGAAAGTAATGCAGTCAACAAATAGCGCTCATGTGTCACAAGAAGCCGACATATTTCTGTAAAAGTGACAGGACAATGAGATTTATAAACAAGAAGTTAAGCCCCACCACGATAAAAACGCACGCCGACTTCCAGTCAACAACAAAAAAAAAGCCAGATGGAGGTAGTACTTCCTAAAACTCATAAACCCAAATGATACTCAAGGATACTAAATATATCCGAAAATAGAGACAAATATATACCCGGAATATAAATCTAGGAGATTGAGGAAGTTGTGAAAAAACAGCCCAACCAGTAAAGGCGTCATCGTGGAAGGTGCGAGGGAGTGACAGATTATGGATTCTTTTGAGTAAAATGGTTACATAGAATATTCTCAGCGACGTCCGAATAATATAAGAGTCTCTCAAGACTAGTGTAAAAATATCGTAGTGCCAATCTGGAATAAAAGAGTGCGATACATACCAGGATATATCACGATTAAGCCGGGCCTGGAAACTGTACGCCGGTATTCTGGAGCAGAGCGTACGGCTAATAATCGAATCACAGCTGAGTGGGGCTCGATGTGGCTTATGGCGAGGCAGGAGCTACACATACTCATGCTTTTTACACATTGAGTATAGTATACAGTATATTGTTTCAGTCATGACTAACTAAAAGATTATATGACTTGGAGTGGTAAACAAACAATGTATACTTAGTTTGTATTATTGCTTTTCACTTCGGCGTTGTCTTTTCATCTGTCTGTGCTGCAAAAGCTTTTCTTCACAAAGGGTAAGGTGGGAATTCAGACAGCATCTCTTCGTGGATCGGTCTGCAGCATCGCTATCCCAGGATGTCATACTTTTGTCCAGGGCTTTTATATCACGCTTACACACATCTGTGAACTTCAACTGTGGTCGGACGATTGTTCTTTTCCATTGAGACAACTAAGGGAAACAAACATTGAATACGATGGTTCATAGATCAAGTAAAGACGTTCGCCAGAGTATAAATAAATACATGATTGGCAGAATAACACTGAAGGTAAAAGAAGGAGCATTTAACATGCGTGATAGAAAGAACAGAGACTGTGCATTTCAACGAACTCCTATTTGCAGATGATCGGTGTCTGCAACTTAAAGAGTATAACCGATCTGTACCAACATCTGACTACCTTCATTTATGTGTGCGAAAGATACCGTATTAACATTTGCAAATTCACAAAAAGAAGCTCTGTAGATAAGCAGGTCGCGGTAAAACATGAACATTATAGTAAACTAAACACATAGAATACAGTTGCAGTTTAAGTACCAGGGCAGTGTTTTTCCACAGGTGGGGCGGAGCTGCAGGGCACCCAAGAGCAAGGACCAGTAAATCACTGAAAACACCGTTAGTTGTACCCACACACAACTTTAAGTCGCTGCCCGTTAACTACAGCTTATTATAACGGTCATTTTTCGGAACCTTCGTCAATGACCATTTAAAGACTACCCAGCCAAATTGAAAATCTCACTGTCGCCTGAGCATAAATACGAAATTAGAAGTCCCACGACCTTTAAAGTGACATAATTTAAAGACAAAATACTCGTTATTTAGCGGCAACGTAGGTCAGAGAAAGTGTACCTGCCAGCAATTATTCAAAGATAGAAGCCATTCACCAAACGAGAAATGTATCTATATTATTATTTTCCTTCAAGCAGGACATTTTCTTGGCACCCTAGATAATTTTTAAATTCGACATTTTTGTTATGTCCATCATAATGAACCACAGCCTAAACAACATCTACCTTTTTCTCTTCCTTGGCTCAATTACACACAAAATTTGGCACATGCATTTCTCGTCATGCTAACGAATGTTCCATGGAAAATGCCATGTTTGTCGTTAGAGGATATTACGCGATACTTAAATTGTAACGACTTGCTGTTTTTGAATATGTTGCTAAATTAAGAATGAAATTCCAAGTTTAGTACACGAATATAGAACAAACATTACATATAACTAGATATGCTTACTTTCTGAAAAAAAGCTGTACACTTTGCTTGTTACCATTATTTAAAAAAAACAGACAAATGTTTGCCATTTCCAGGTGTTCGATAATCGTAAAACATAACAGAAGATACCCGCTCTCAGACAAGTATTGGCAGCAAGGATTGCATTGACCAAATGTTCCTTTCAAGAAAAAATAGAAGTTGCTAACCTCAAAAAATATCGGGATACAACTGGAGAAAAGGATAATCACTACTCGTGTGCTAATTGCATTGTGGGGCTTAAACATGGACTCAAATACGGATGAAACAAAGGTTGGAAACACTTGAGCTTTGATGTTACCCTAGGATACAAACGACTGAGTTGATTAGATAAGATATACAATGGTAATGCTTTCACTGAGGTAGACTCACAAAGACAATTGTTGTAAACGATACAGGATCGAACATTGCTTTGCCTGGAACACAATATGAAACGTGAAAGTCTTCTGCCGAATATTGTAAGGGGCATTTCCATGTTGTTGTCGTCGATGGCAAAATGAGGAGACATGCTCAGGTAACGCTACAACCAGTTGTATAGCTAATCACGCTGACCAATAGGAGAACAGCCTCTACATACTTCTTCTTCTTCTTCTTCTTCTTCGTACGCTGTCAGACGTCAACCTTTATTTTTTCGAAAACAGCAGCTGTCATCCTGATACTGTCGACACTGCTATAGAGCTTGTCTAGTGTTGCCACTGGTGATGGCCACATCTGCTCTCTCTGGTCCTCGTATGTCGGGCAGTTTTGCAGCAGATGATCAGCGGTCACTTTCCCAGTACCGCATGTGCATTCGTCAGTGCCACCTATCTTCAGTTTATTGAATAGGTGGTACCTCAGTCTATTGTGGCCAGTGCGAAGTCTGAAGACCACGACCTGCTCTCTTCTGTTCAACTGGTAATGAGCATTGTTTTTTGATCCTCTACATACAAACGATGCTTATTATCAGTTGACAAGAACAGAGCAGATGGTTGTCTTGAGAGTTCGCACGGGCCACAAACGAGTGATGTATCATCTGCTCAATGAATCGAAAATAGTTGCTACTGATGAATGCATCCGTGGTACTTGGAACATGGCCTCTGACAATCTGCAATTAAATTGCCCGACACACGATGACCAGAGAAAGAGTATGAGGTCATCACCAGTGTCAACACTTCTTTTTCTTCTTCTTCTTCTTTTTTTTCTTCTTGTTCTTCTTCGGTCAACTGATGATGTACTTCTAGTGAGGTTCATGAAGGAGGCTCTGCATTTCAGGTATTTTCCGGTCCCCCATTTCTTTTCGAGCATGGTCGCTCCACCAGGCCAGACTGCCTCTCTTTGGCTGTATAGGTCGGGCAGTCCTGCAGGACATGTTCTGGTGTTTGTCTCTGAGACCATTTCTGTAGAGATGGACTTTGAGTCTACAATATCTCGTTCTGAGTCTAAATATCTTTGTCTTCCCAAATCTGCCACGTTTGTCTTTGCTGTCATTTTATGGCTTGTATTCTTTGTGCTGGTCTCTCCATTCTGTCCTCATAGATCGTTTGATGAGTGTATTTACGTCTTTATATCTCTGTGGATAGGCAATCTGCGTGCCGATATTTCTGGCTTTTGTGAGCGCATCTGCTTTGTCGATTCCAGAGATACCACAGTGGGCCGGAATTCATTGTAGGACTATATCTGTTTTTTGGGACATCAATCCGATGTTATATTTTGTTCTATGTGAGAGTATATCTTGTTTGGGGGCTTGAGATGGCTTGGAGTACACTCCTGGAGTATGTTAGAATGACCGTTTTCCTTGAAGTGATGTTATGGCTGATAAAATTCTGATTTGCTGCATAAACACCTCTTGCTTCAGCTCTGAATATGGTGCACGTTTGTCATGCTGGTATAGAGTGGTTTTTTATGTCGCCATTGGAGTGTGTAATGTAGATTCCACTGCCTCTGTTTGTTTTTTTTTTGCAAGGGCGATCCATCTGTGTACACGTGTGTTCAAGAGTTGATAGGGTACTGTCTCTTTAGCTCCTAAAGTTCGTGGATTTGTTGTTCTGTTGCTGACCGCTCACTTTTCTTCGTTGACACTGGAACCTCCAAAACTATTTTGGACCTTTCCTGGCACCGTGTCCAAGGTTCTGGAGTACTATGCACTTTTTGGTTTCATATTCAAGGACGTCTGCGTGTTTTCTGTGTACTTCTCTGGCCAGAGGGTTTGGCCTTTTCCTTAATATTCAGTTTATTGTTCTGCCCTTGGACGTCTAGCTGTTTTCCCAGTTTTTATACCTCAACGGTATTTCTGAGACCCATATTTTCGACTAGTTTTCCTGTGTTTGTTTTGGCCGCTGTTGGCCAAGTGCGAGAGGCATAGTCCATGATTGATCTGAATGCCCCAGTGTAGACTGGCTTAAGGATTTTTATGTTGCCCTCACCCACTATGTACTAGCCATTGTTTCCATGACTGAGTCTTTTTTATATCCCTTGTCTGGGTTTTCTCTAAATTTGACTTCCAGGTAAGTCTCGAGTCAAATATGGCACCAAGGAATGTGGGTGTGTCCAACTGGGGTATTTGTTGGTTGCCTATTTATACTGTAACTAGTGTC
Organism: Ariolimax columbianus; assembly: GCA_036924085.1. Classification (NCBI taxonomy): domain Eukaryota; kingdom Metazoa; phylum Mollusca; class Gastropoda; order Stylommatophora; family Arionidae; genus Ariolimax; species Ariolimax columbianus. The sequence goes on from JAVGWX010000008.1 coordinate 5,294,343, forward strand.
AATAATAGACAAGATCTAATGAAGCGTCGACAGTCTCTGGAATAATTTGATTGATTTTGGCTGGTAAATATACACGAACAACATTGCCATAATTAAACAACCGTTTTGAATAAACGTTATAGTTAGTACGTACGAACAAGATGGTGAAGGAGAGAGAAAAACAGTCACAAAGACAATATGAAATATAGAAAAAGACAAGGACAAAATGAGATAGAGAGAAAAAGAGAGAGAGAGAGAAACAGGATAGGATGGAAAGAAAGACAAAGACAAACAAATTGAAAGAGTGAGAGATATATAGAGAGGTTGGAGGCGTTTTTGCATATCTGGTTAGTGTGTCACCAAATCGAAATACAGCTGAAGCCTTTGTAACAATTTTCTAAGTAACAACAATGTGAGTGTGTGTATGATCATCTGATATATGGGTGACAAAGAACACGGAAGATAGATATAGAGCGAGACATGTTTGTCTGTGTATATATATATATATATATATAGTGCAAAGCACACCGCCTTGTGGAATAGAGAAATAAGGCGAATGCACACAAAAATAAATGATATAAATAAATGTGATAACTTATATAAGTGCTTTTATAATGATGTTTAGCTATGCTCGTGTACTATTTGTACCGATGATTGCTGGCTACGTGTCCGTGCGATAACTAAATAGGTAAGACAAGGTCAGCAATTAACAGAATATAAACAAATATACAGTTGAATGTGGATATCCTTTCCCCGTCATTATTGTTATCAAAGACGGAGAAACAGGCCGGGGTGAGATAATCTGTTATATTTGTGTCATCTCCCTCAAACAATCGACTTTCAACACAATTTATATTTCCACGTAGAAAGCAGGATGCACCGATTGCTACATACTTATTGATACAAATGCATGTGAGAGTAACAAGCTTAATGTCACTGTCAGTTCTAACATTCCTAAACAAAAAATGTGTTTTCGAAGAAAATATTTTTAGAGGAGCAGAACTACTTTCAGGGTATTCGAAAGTTCGGTTGATATTTGTCCTTGACCTTCGGTGAGCTCTAAAAGCTTTTGTCAATACGGGTAAACTAAGAAATAATTGGTCAGTGGTATGAGATAAACTACTGATTGAATAAATATAAGACATGGTGGCGTATAAGTTGACAGCATATCGGAGATTGAATATGGTTATTGTAGGGCTAAAATCATTGGCAAAATCGAAATTTAGATTATACTTTAGGAAACAGCGAGCGAACTCTGGAAAGGCATCGGACTCATCTAAGGTTAAAGGGTAATCGTCATCAGATACAGCTAGTACAACATAAAATAAACGCTTACATATCCCATCAGGCCTTCTAACATAGCTGGAGGCACAGGTTTGTGCACACGATTCTACAGGCATATTCAGATCATTACTACTTGTTTGGGCCATTTCGCACTTTGAATTCACCCAGGGAATGTTCTGTCCTGGGTTAAAATGTGTGGGGGTAATCACAAGAGAATGCCCTGACAAGGTCATGGTCAAGCTGAAACTGTAAGTATGTCGGCCAACATCAAGATGTGATATGTTTAAGGCCGTCTTCTTTGCACAGAGTTCACAATTGTTATTTTTGTAAGCCAGATCTTTCATTATATTATCATTGGGAATAAATTGTTGACACTTGTAAAGCAAATTATTATCTATCTCTATAAAGTCATCCGCGCAGGTGTCGATATTTTGGAGAATGCATTTTGCTGCTACCATGTCACCCGTGAGATCTGTTGGTGGTGAATACATGGGTCTAGGTAATCTCTTTATAATATCCACAAGAAAGGCTTGAATAAAATGATCGTCCAATCTAAAAGTTGTGTACCACGTGACCGGGCTAGAATTCTTTCTGGCAGCACATGAAAATAGGTCCATGTTCTTGTAGACAAAACCGGTGGCTCTGTCTGTGACGTAGGCGTTGTTGATGGCGTCGAGTATGTAGTTATTACCTGTGTCAGGTGTGTTAGACGTTATCTGAGTTCTGGTGGTTGTTATTGGGATTTTTCTTATTATAGTACGAAGACGATGTTGCTAGGGTGGTTGGTGATGTTGTGGTGGTAAGATCAGAGGTTGGTGTTTTGGTTAAATGGGAATGATTACATGACGTAATGATAAAAACATGTTCTCTGGCACACTCAACCGTCATGTCCAGCATGTGACCGTACCTGATCCTACTTTCTTGAAGTACTCCAGGACAAGCTGTTGACATGTCCTCACAGCAGTTGTTGTGTACGAGACATCTGAGATCGCATGAACACAAGCCATCCAGGGTCTGACCACATTTGTTCCTACACGATGACGTACCGTGTAAGACCTGCCCAGTGTTTGAATTGATGGTTTCTGGAAATAGAATCACTTTTGAAATATTCATAACCGGAATTGTGTTGGCGTACTTATCTTTCACTCTATTAACATTGTTTTCCTTTGTGTGCTTTGGCTCAATGACCATTTCTGTGCTGACTTCAAACTTATGCTGTGCTGCATTGTCTTTGCTAAAACGTATTGCAAACACCTCTCTGTTGAATAAAGCGTCGGTACGTAACAGCCAAATAGCCACCCAGATGTAGAAGGCCTCCGTGACTAAATGGTATAACTGCTTGATGAACTCTCGACCAAACTCGATGTGGAATTGTATTATATGTCTGGAAGAGAACAGAGACGCTATAAAATGATAGTCGTTACGTCACATCTCTTCTTACACTAGTTGTAATGGCGATGAGTCCAGCTACTTGTTTAAGAACTCAAGTGGAGATCAAGTCCGTGGATTGTAAGACATGAAGAAACACTTCAGTTATGTAAGCCTTCTGTTTGTCAGCCACCTGGCGATGTTTCAAACAAACATTAAAATACAGCTGAAGTAAGAACAACACACACGCACGCACACCCACCCACACACACACCCACCCACACACACCCACCCACACACACACACCCACCCACACACACACCCACCCACACACACACCCACCCACACACACACACCCACCCACACACACACATATATGTATATAATTATTGTCATTGGTTCTGTCCGTCTTGTCAGACGATAAAAAGTTGTGCTTGGCTCTGTCCGTCTTGTCAGACGATAAAAAGTTGTGCTTGGCTCTGTCCGTCTTGTCAGACGATAAAAAGTTGTGCTTGGCTCTGTCCGTCTTGTCAGACGATAAAAAGTTGTGCTTGGCTCTGTCCGTCTTGTCAGACGATAAAAAGTTGTGCTTGGCTCTGTCCGTCTTGTCAGACGATAAAAAGTTGTGCTTGGCTCTGTCCGTCTTGTCAGACGATAGTAAGAGTGCTGTGAAAAAAAGGGATGAAGCTACAGTCTATAATAATAATGTTCGCATACGCATCTAAGGCCCGTTACATCGAACGACCACTACCATGCCTAACTGCTGAGGCGTGCACATGCGCAGTGTGTCGAAAGAAATCTCTACTTACTCCTCAGGTGGAACAGAGCACTCCGCTTTCTTGGGATGAGGTCAGCGAGGAGTGCGTTAGACCGATGTTTCTGTCAGGCTTTTTTTGTCCGTGTTTGATTCTTTTTTTCACGTTCCGCCTCTTACTCCTCTGGATTGTGTCCACCTTTGTGTTAGCGAGACACTTGCTGGATACGAATTTGGGACAGGTATCGTATAACGTCCAGTGGAGGGAGGAAGGCGATTTCAGTCCAAGCAGGAAGACACATGAATATAACGAATATGAAACGTAAGACCAATCCGAGCAGAGAAGCGTGTTCCCGAGTGTGTGTAAGGAAAGTTAGGACTGATTGAAGCATCGTTTTGTGTAGCATATCTTCTCAAACGCTGAGTACTTAGCCTATTCGCAATCAGTATCTCTTCTGTATATATTCCGTGATAGAATCCTGCCTCTCCATGTAACACGATCCATGGCGTCTTGTTCCCATGATTAAAATCGGTGTCCGAGTAATTATTGTCCTATTTGCAGACATCCTTGTACCAAAGTAGTAGCAGATTCCGATACTTTTTTACACAACTGTAATTCCCCATACAAAATATATTTTGGTATTTAGAATCACTCAGCCCCCGAGTGTGTCCAATCCAGTGGAGCTTTCTAAGAATAATCATGTATAAGATCGTGACAGTTTCTGTTCTCTCCTATACCTCTGCATTGGAAATATTGTCTTTCCAGCCATATATATATATATTTTAATCAAGGTTTGAGCAATCTGTGTGTAGGAATGAATAGACTTCAAATATTGGACATAACAGAATCAAGCAACATAAAGTTGTAACTTAAATAAGTATTTTAAGGCCACCAAAGACGGATGTATCATACCGAAAGGTGCAAATATCGTAATCAAGATGTAAACTAGCGACACAACGCATTCAATGCTCCGTTCATTGCTTGGTAGAGGGAGAATCAGAACGAACGCAGAAGAAGAAGAATAAACATGTCAAGAAAACAAAACTCATAATATCACGTTTTGTGGGTACAAACATACAGTTAATTGTAATTACGTAATAAAACGGATGTCTCAAAAACATAACAAAAACACAAATCATGGCGGGTTTTAGGTAATGTAAATATCTTGTCATCATTCACTGGATGTTCAGTTCTGACTCTGGTTGTAAGGTTGTCTGAACGTCTCTTTTCATTAGACTATATCCTCTGGTTGTTCAGTCATGAGACTGGTTGTAAGGTTATGTGAGCGTGTCTTTTCATTAGACCCTATTGACTGGCTGTTCAGTTACGACTCTGGTTGCAAGGTTGTCTGAGCATGTCTCTTTATTGGACCCTATAAATTGGTAATTCAGTCCTTAGTCTGCTTGTAAAGTTGTCTCACTACATCTTTCCTGGAACCCATCCTCTCCATCTCTTATCATTTCAGCACATGTTGGTATATACATATTTATGTATGCCACCAACACGCTAAACCGCGGGATTTCCAGACGAAGAGCTGCAGCCTGGTCTAACTTCAACACCATACAGCCTATACTTCTGCAGCTGAAGGACATCATGCAAGGGCGCACCTTATCAGTTCTACTGTCATACCAGCCATGATCTAATGATGTGAAGTGTGAAATCTACGCAACGCGAATGCAGAGAAACAACGCATTAACCAGCGAGCGATGGAAAAACGCGATCTTGAGATTTCGATGACAGATCGAATTAACAATGCTGATATCAGATAACGTAGTCTTTTTCGAGACGTCGTGGAAGATACGATGTCTTGCAAATACCACTAGGCTAGCTACGTGGTGGGCATGCCAGAAAACAGATGGACACACAGAACAACTTTTTGGTGGACATATGATTATGCACGACCTTGCGGCCGCCCACCCTTACGATGGCGAGAGTCTGCTGAGAGAACTATTTCCGAAATGGTACGTCACGGCGAAAGATCGTACTGCATACAGGACATTATTGACTACCTCGCATACGACACACCTGTCAGAATGAAGTCGTGGATATTGTATTGTATTGTATTGTATTGTGTTGTAATGTATTGTATTTTATTGTATTGTATTGTATTGTCTAAGATGTAAAGGTGAGTCAAGGTAAACTTTGTTCTCTTTTCTCCTGAACCTTGCACTCTTATGTAGAAGACTTTTATGTCCCATGAAGACGTGTGTCCCAGCCAACTAAATCTTCGTTCATGTATCATTTTCAATATTTTGCTTTTTTGTTTACATCAGTGAGGTCTGTATCATTTGAATTTCTTTGTATCCAATTCGCTCTTTCCATTCTTCTGTGTCACCACATTTGGAAAACCTGACTACTTTTGTTTCATCCTTCTTTATTTGAGTCCATATCTGAGAACCAACTATTCCAATTGACTATACATAAATGGCGATTATTCGTTATCTTTCCTATGTACTTATATTCTTTGAAGTTTTCATTTCATGTTTGTCTCTGAAGGCTGTTTCTTGCCAATGCAATCTCTATTGTAATGGCTGTCTAATTTCGGTTATCTTCTGTTATGGTTTGTTCAAAATATGTAACCTTCTGTACTTGTTTGATTATTTCTCTAGTGATAACTATGCACATTTTGATATGTTGCTTGGCTGTTATGAATGTCTTTGTCTTCAATGTGTTTATTTTTCTACAAATATTGTAAACCAGCATTTGCATAGTTGCAATCGATCCTCACACAATGACCTGATCATCGGCAAATCTGATGACATTAACTTTCATATCATGGACTTCGACACTCGTATAATAACTCCGAACGACTTTTTCCATCATCATATTAGAACATGCGTGATAGAGACTCACAGAAAACAGGCATCACTGTCCAACCAACCGTCACATTGAAATGAGATATGTTAGTCCTTCGTAATTTTAAAATAATCGTCCCATAATTATCATACAGGTTATGTGTTAATCTAATGATTGATGTGTATATATCTTCTTGATATATGTGAACAAGTTTGCTCCAGAGGACTCGACCAAAGGCTTCCTCGTAGTCAACTAAACAGAAAAATAGTGGCCGTCTCTGATTGGGCATTCTGTCTGCGAGAAGTCTCAAAGATCAATCGCCATGTCTTGTACCTATGACCTTGCGAAATCCAAATTCGTAAAGTATTAGCCCCTCCTCTGTCTTCCCACCGATTCTCGTCTTAATCATCGTCAATAGATCTGTCAGATATATATGATACGATTAATATTAACCTTTACAATATAAACATGTATCACATTTATTGTAGTAATAGGAAATAGTATCACGATACGGTTTTTAATAAACTTGAACGACCAAACGTCACTAATGCCAAAACTAAGTTCTTGTTGTTTTTTGGGGGGTATTTAGTTTGTGGTAATTTCAGATTTTCGAATTTATGTAAAAAGATGAAATGAGAACTTACTTCATTGCAAACATAAATGAACGGTCATTATTGAAACATATAGAAAATAACTGAACGTAACAAAACGCTACAACTGTCTACTTCTTACTTGGTTTCTTGACTTGCACCTTTTTATCAGTGAATGTATCTAAACTGAGATGTTTCTAAACTGAGCAAATGAGTTCTGTGTCGCGACGAATAGAAGGAGTGTGGTATAGTGTGGCATTAGCTTAGTTATGATGGGCGTGGTTTCAAATGATTGGCATACGAGATAACAAACAACGTTCTAATAGAAAAATACGAAAGGAGAGTAATAAAGGAATCAGGAATTGTCAGTGTATCACTCATTTCCGCCTGGTCTTTGCTTCAGAGATTGACAGATCACGTCCACGTAACTCCAGGTCATTTTGTTTAGCCCATACACGAATTATGCACAAACAAAACGAGATATGGCATTGTTTAAACAACATTGTCCCCCTGCACCCCCACCCCCTCCCCCCCCCCGCCCTCATAGTAAGTTCACATTTGTTAGTGTTCTTCATGCGCATTATCCAGCAGCCTGTCAGATTATTTTGTTAGGGTTCTTCATGCGCATTATCCAGCAACCTGTCAGATTATTTTGTTAGTGTTCTTCATGCGCATTATCCAGCAGCCTGTCAGATTATTTTGTTAGGGTTCTTCATGCGCATTATCCAGCAACCTGTCAGATTATTTTGTTAGTGTTCTTCATGCGCATTATCCAGCAGCCTGTCAGATTATTTTGTTAGTGTTCTTCATGCGCATTATCCAGCAACCTGTCAGATTATTTTGTTAGTGTTCTTCATGCGCATTATCCAGCAGCCTGTCAGATTATTTTGTTAGGGTTCTTCATGCGCATTATCCAGCAACCTGTCAGATTATTTTGTTAGTGTTCTTCATGCGCATTATCCAGCAGCCTGTCAGATTATTTTGTTAGTGTTCTTCATGCGCATTATCCAGCAGCCTGTCAGATTATTTTGTTAGTGTTCTTCATGCGCATTATCCAGCAACCTGTCAGATTATTTTGTTAGTGTTCTTCATGCGCATTATCCAGCAACCTGTCAGATTATTTTGTTAGTGTTCTTCATGCGCATTATCCAGCAACCTGTCAGATTATTTTGTTAGTGTTCTTCATGCGCATTATCCAGCAACCTGTCAGATTATTTTGTTAGTGTTCTTCATGCGCATTATCCAGCAGCCTGTCAGATTATTTTGTTAGTGTTCTTCATGCGCATTATCCAGCAACCTGTCAGATTATTTTGTTAGGGTTCTTCATGCGCATTATCCAGCAACCTGTCAGATTATTTTGTTAGGGTTCTTCATGCGCATTATCCAGCAACCTGTCAGATTATTTTGTTAGTGTTCTTCATGCACATTATCCAGCAGCCTGTCAGATTATTTTGTTAGTGTTCTTCATGCACATTATCCAGCAGCCTGTCAGATTATTTTGTTAGTGTTCTTCATGCGCATTATCCAGCAACCTGTCAGATTATTTTGTTAGTGTTCTTCATGCACATTATCCAGCAGCCTGTCAGATTATTTTGTTAGTTTTCTTCATGCGCATTATCCAGCAACCTGTCAGATTATTTTGTTAGTGTTCTTCATGCACATTATCCAGCAGCCTGTCAGATTATTTTGTTAGTGTTCTTCATGCGCATTATCCAGCAGCCTGTCAGATTATTTTGTTAGTGTTCTTCATGCGCATTATCCAGCAGCCTGTCAGATTATTTTGTTAGTGTTCTTCATGCGCATTATCCAGCAGCCTGTCATATTATTTTGTTAGTGTTCTTCATGCGCATTATCCAGCAGCCTGTCAGATTATTTTGTTAGGGTTCTTCATGCGCATTATCCAGCAGCCTGTCAGATTATTTTGTTAGTGTTCTTCATGCGCATTATCCAGCAACCTGTCAGATTATTTTGTTAGTGTTCTTCATGCGCATTATCCAGCAACCTGTCAGATTATTTTGTTAGTGTTCTTCATGCGCATTATCCAGCAACCTGTCAGATTATTTTGTTAGTGTTCTTCATGCGCATTATCCAGCAGCCTGTCAGATTATTTTGGAAACATCTACATCAACTGATTGTTGTTGTTGTTGTCGATTAATTAGGTATGCCAAAGAGCGGCAAATATGGCGCCCCACCGGTTGCTGATCTACATTGCTGTGCTGTTTTAGTTCATTATTGATGTCGACGAGTTACACTTGTGTTAACGAAACCGTATATAGGCAAAATATACTGATCAGGATCAGATAAAATTTACTGGCAAGACCCTCGGCGTGATCCTTGTAGTAGTGAGTGATAAGCGAATGAAGCAACGCATAGCACAACCGCATGGAGGACCACGAACCACCGTCATCAGCACGCTCAGGATATGAAGAAAGTTTCTGCAACCCGCCACTTAACGTCCTTTTCTGTGGGCATAAACGAGTAACCGACTCATGGTTGGCATTCGTAGACAACGCAAACAGCATACTAGAAAAACTAGAAATGGTAGCGTGTGCAAAAAGGGTTGATTGAAGGACTATCTACCCTATGGTGAGAAAAGCGAGGATGGAGAAACAGAATGAGCAGTCCTAGAAGAATGCTTTGTAAAACTGTAACATTGTTAGAGAGAATGAACTGACTGACCTATCGTAATGACACGTGACATTTGATACGCCAGCTTCAAGTAATAGAAAACATGTTTCGTTCACACTATCTATTAGATGTGAACGGATAACCCCTTTTCGTTTCAGCGATTTCAACGCAAATCTATGGAACTTGGAGAGTTTGCAAGATTAGTAGTAGATGATTTTTACGTTCTAATCACATGACGATATCTTATTTCTGGGGTTAATGAGGAGAGTGAACATGAGCTGGCAACTAACAGCAGACACATACGTGTTGGTGGTGATCGTACATTGTTTCTTATACTTGATCCAGTAGCATACGTGTTGGTGGTGATCGTACATTGTTTCTTATACTTGATCCAGTAGCATACGTGTTGGTGGTGATCGTACATTGTTTCTTATACTTGATCCAGTAGCATACGTGTTGGTGGGGATCGTACATTGTTTCTTATACTTGATCCAGTAGCATACGTGTTGGTGGTGATCGTACATTGTTTCTTATACTTGATCCAGTAGCATACGTGTTGGTGGTAATCGTACATTGTTTCTTATACTTGATCCAGTAGCATACGTGTTGGTGGTGATCGTACATACATTGTTTCTTATACTTGATCCAGTAGCATACGTGTTGGTGGTGATCGTACATTGTTTCTTATACTTGATCCAGTAGCATACGTGTTGGTGGTGATCGTACATTGTTTCTTATACTTGATCCAGTAGCATACGTGTTGGTGGTGATCGTACATTGTTTCTTTTACCTGATCCAGTAGCATACGTGTTGGTGGTGATCGTACATTGTTTCTTATACTTGATCCAGTAGCATACGTGTTGGTGGTGATCGTACATTGTTTCTTATACTTGATCCAGTAGCATACGTGTTGGTGGTGATCGTACATACATTGTTTCTTATACTTGATCCAGTAGCATACGTGTTGGTGGTGATCGTACATTGTTTCTTATACTTGATCCAGTAGCATACGTGTTGGTGGTGATCGTACATTGTTTCTTATACTTGATCCAGTAGCATACGTGTTGGTGGTGATCGTACATTGTTTCTTATACTTGATCCAGTAGCATACGTGTTGGTGGTGATCGTACATTGTTTCTTTTACCTGATCCAGTAGCATACGTGTTGGTGGTGATCGTACATTGTTTCTTATACTTGATCCAGTAGCATACGTGTTGGTGGTGATCGTACATTGTTTCTTTTACCTGATCCAGTAGCATACGTGTTGGTGGTGATCGTACATTGTTTCTTATACTTGATCCAGTAGCATACGTGTTGGTGGTGATCGTACATTGTTTCTTATACTTGATCCAGTAGCATACGTGTTGGTGGTGATCGTACATTGTTTCTTATACTTGATCCAGTAGCATACGTGTTGGTGGTGATCGTACATTGTTTCTTTTACCTGATCCAGTAGCATACGTGTTGGTGGTGATCGTACATTGTTTCTTATACTTGATCCAGTAGCATACGTGTTGGTGGTGATCGTACATTGTTTCTTATACTTGATCCAGTAGCATACGTGTTGGTGGTGATCGTACATACATTGTTTCTTATACTTGATCCAGTAGCATACGTGTTGGTGGTGATCGTACATTGTTTCTTATACTTGATCCAGTAGCATACGTGTTGGTGGTGATCGTACATTGTTTCTTATACTTGATCCAGTAGCATACGTGTTGGTGGTGATCGTACATTGTTTCTTATACTTGATCCAGTAGCATACGTGTTGGTGGTGATCGTACATTGTTTCTTTTACCTGATCCAGTAGCATACGTGTTGGTGGTGATCGTACATTGTTTCTTATACTTGATCCAGTAGCATACGTGTTGGTGGTGATCGTACATTGTTTCTTATACTTGATCCAGTAGCATACGTGTTGGTGGTGATCGTACATTGTTTCTTATACTTGATCCAGTAGCATACGTGTTGGTGGTGATCGTACATTGTTTCTTATACTTGATCCAGCAGCTAATTTGTAATCATCATTTGTAACGAGAACGTAATTTGATTCTGTTATTCTGTAAAAAATAGCATACATCGAATAACTTCTGTCTACTCACATGTGCTCTGTCTCCTTCAGTAAATGATACTAGTTAGTTAGATAGTCAGTTAGTTAGTGAGCTAGTTAATTAGATAGTCAGTTAGTTAGTAACTAGTTAGATATATAGTCATTTAGTTATTGAGCTAGTTAGTTAGATAGTCAGTTAGTTAGTAAGCTAGTTAGTTAGATGGTCAGTTAGTTAGTGAGTTAGTTAGTTAGATAGTCAGTTAGTTAGTGAGCTAGTTAGCGGATTGCATGTCAAACATCAGGGGATGGTATTGTTAAATTAACTATTCATAACCTCTTCTAAATTGTGTCTCAATGCCGAGTTGCTGTATAATGGACACATAATTACATCCATTCTAAACATGAAATAAACATACACTAACTTTAAACAGCTCACGACCTATCTTCAATAGAGCAAGTGCGACTTTCATTAATATTGTAACCTCACATTTGTTGTTATGCTCATCGGAGCTGGGATATGTGAATGGGATATCCCAGCTAGATCGTTGTTGGGATATGTGAATGAGATATCCCAGCTAGATCGTTGTTGGGATATGTGAATGTGATATCCCAGCTAGATCGTTGTTGGGATATGTGAATGGGATATCCCAGCTAGATCGTTGTTGGGATATGTGAATGGGATATCCCAGCTAAATCGTTGTTGAGATATGTGAATGGGATATCCCAGCTAAATCGTTGTTGAGATATGTGAATGGGATATCCCAGCTAAATCGTTGTTGGGATATGTGAATGGGATATCCCAGCTAAATCGTTGTTGAGATATGGATATCCCAGCTAAATCGTTTTACTTGAAAAAAGCCTCAGGTCGAGGACAGCTTTGAAAGTTGGAGACAACAATATGTAACACTCATCAGAGACAGAGACAACAATATGTAACACTCATCAGAGACATATACAACAATATGTAACACTTATCAGAGACAGAGACAACAATATGTAACACTCATCAGAGACAGAGACAACAATTTGTAACACTCATCAGAGATAGAGACAACAATATGTAACACTCATAAGAGATAGAGACAACAATATGTAACATGCATCAGCGACAGAGACAACAATATGGCATATAGACTGGCAAAAGAAGGTGCAAGACTACCACAACCAGACCCTAGTGTGACATACGAAGAGTCAAAAAGGCTTATTAGAGCTAGATACATGACCAAATGGGAAACAGAACATACTGGCTACACAGAAAACGATGCCTTTTACCAGTTGAACAGAAGAGAGCAGGTCGTGGTCTTCAGACTTCGCACTTGCCACAACAGACTGAGCTATTCAATAAATTGAAGATAGGTGGCACTGACGAATGCACGTGCGGCACCGGGAAAATGACCGCTGAACATTTGCTGCAAAACTGCCCGACATACGAAGACCAGAGAAAGCAGATGTGGCCATCACCAGTGGCAACACTAGACAAGCTCTATGGCAGTGTCGACAGCCTCAGGATGACCGCTGCTTTTTTCGAAAAAATAAAGGTTGACGTCTGACAGCGTAAGAAGAAGAAGAAGAAGAATCACGGTGAAGACCGAGATTTTTTCAAATGGATCCTCTGTTAAAAATTCCCGTGATCTCTGGATAATAGTTGAGTGTCGAGCACGTTAACAATTCCTTGGCAGTTGAAAATCGAAAACAGTAGGCTTAAAGGCCGTTGCCCGGACAAAAGTCAAATTAAAATTATTCCGAGTTATGTGTACTTGTGTAGCAGATCCCACTGTTTTGCCCTAGTGGTATTCTAACTTAGAACATTATGAAACTCATCCACATCATTCTTGACCACACTCAGTAAATGACATATCACACAGCAGGTGGCATATTTATTATATAATACTCATACCAGAAAAATGAGTAGTGAAATTACAAACACAATACAATATAGATCATCTTAACTAAATATTCCTATATTATATATATGTTAGTATAAATATTAACTAAAGCGGAAATTTTAAGCATTAGCTATTGATGGAATTCCCAACTATCAAAACACCAGTTATATTGCCGCACACACATCACACACACACACACACATCTCTTTAACTGCGTCCTCAACACACCTTATCAAAAACTCGCTTAACTCGACAAGACATACATCGTCTACAAGGTGTCCTGCGTACAACACACGTTCAGATTATATATTAATACAAAACTCACACACCTATTTGAACGATCCTGTTCTATCACTAACATTCACATTCGTACACCAGTCTATCAATCGCTCCTCTATCAAATCGGTGAGCTAAACGAACTCCTATCTACAGTCCCTCTCACGCTCTCATCTCCTCTCCATCCAGCTTCCTGAGCTAAACTTTGTCTCTCGTTATATACAGTCAAGCAGTATCCGAGCTGACCAATGGATATCAGGGGGATGGCTCTATTCAGTCGTTGTTGGAACAAAATACATTGCACACCTGTCACTCATCTATCGCTGCAAGCTCTTCTGCCGCCCCGTCTGTCACTCACCACCAACTAACCCAATCGGAACGCCAGTGGTCAGTTCATACCTGTCCACATTCTTTGCCCCAACTCCGTTTTCCTTCTTTGAGACGGTGAGTGACCTTGGCACGCATTCAGGTACCTTTGTTCTGAGTCGTCAACCACATCACCCCTGCTCTAATCTCTCTTGCTCCGTCTGGAACTGTTACACTTGTCTCCAGGTGGTTTGTTAAAGAGCAGCTATAGATTGCCCCTAAATGGCTGAGGGGCTATTTAGCTTTAGTGTTTGAGTCTATTAAGATAAACTCGCACACCTTCCAACAACTGGTTGAATGCACACGTTGTAGAGCCTTCTACACCAGTAACAAATGTTAAATTGAAGTAAGCTAACTTATCCATTGCCATTTGAGTTTTCTCACTGACAACTGCAGCGTGGCTAGTGATGAAAAAGGTGACAGTTTCCAGCAGTTTCCACCAAAATGGAGAACGATTCACGGGAAACAGTTCACTTTCATTGTGATTAGTGTTGGACGCTCGCAAATGTGATACGAAGTAGAAAAACAAGCGACAAACAAAACCACATCGGTCGTAGAATGTGGCCTTTACCTGGTATATCCGGCGTGCACGCTTTACTATCAAGAATGTATACAAATAGGAATGGCAGATCTCCCAAACATAATTATAGTAAATGTGTGGTTTTAGTTTTCATTTGTGTGTTAAATATCTTGAAAGCTTTAGGAAACGGCTACTTTTCTCCAAGAAACATGTTATTGTTGTTCGCAATAAGTTGTTGAGTGTTATCACACAGTATAGCTATAGCGCGCAGAGCTACAACAATCATATTATGTTTATGTAGTTCATAATTTCCCTGTTACCGATAATTACAAACAAGTTGGGGAATATTTGAAGCTTTTGTTTTGCCCGAGGGAAAATAACTGTTTTAAAAGATCTGTCGGGGCAGATTAAAAAGGGTTGCATGTTCCAATCTTTCTCACATATCTTAGAATCGACACCCTTGCGTTAAGATGTGATTTCAAATGTGAAGGTGGCTTGAAGAATGTCACAAAACGTTACAACTGTATGAACACAATACGAAAGGTGCGTACATTGTCATTTATGGTTGTCATCGGTATACCCTTTACAGAGGTGTTAACATAACATAGACTGATCTTTAGAGGCACTGAGAGAACATAGAGTGAACTTCAGAGGCGTTGACAGAACATAGAGTGATCTTCATGGTCGTTGACAGGACATAGAGTGAACCAGAGGCGTTGACAGAACATATAATGACCTTTAGTGGCGTTGACATAACATAGAGTGAACTTCACAGGCGTTGACAGAACATAAAGCGATCTTCATAGGCGTTGACAGAATATAGAGTGATCTTCGGCCATTCATTAAAAATAACAGACAAGACGAAAGGAAAAAAAACGAATGTCTCTTCAAAAAAAAATCGAATTTTATTATTCAGCTCTCAACTTCCAACTGCTTAGATTATCCTTGCATCCTCCCACTGTTGTAGGGTCATCTTACATCAATCACTTGAAACTCCGCCCGAGCTAGATTACGCTAACTCAAACTGTGGTTATAACAACCACGTCAAGTTCGTGGCGAAGGATACTTATTCTCCAATTGCCAATGATCAGCATTTTGTTGTGGTAAAAGAATTTACAAGGAAAACAAGAGCCTTATTTTTATGCAGGTTTGTCATTGACTGTCTAACTGTTAATTCACATTTTGTAAAGTATATTGACATAAAAGAAAATGTATTCTATGAATATGAACACTTCATTAAGTTAGAAATCTTTCAATAAAATCACAACATCAAACACTACTATAGAAGTCTGTCTTACAGGCTATTCTGCGCTAAAGGTCCGTCACTTTCGATTTTTACAAATTGTTATGGAGATATCATTTACTAAATTGTCTATAACTTATCTTTAAACATTACATTCTTCTTGTTGTTTCGAATGCCTACAATGAGTTTGATTACTCTTTGTGTGCGCCCTAAAAAGAATGTTAAGTGACGGGTTGCAGTAGTTTTCCTCTCATCCCGAGCGTGCTGATGAAAGTGGAACGTTGTCCTCCTGTTGGTTGTGCTATACTTGGCTTCATCTGTGTGTCACTCACTACTACGGGGATCACGTCGATCCCACACCTCGTTAGTCAAGCTGCCATTAAAACAACATGTTCACATAGAGGGCTACGTGGAAGTCAAAGAGAAGGTTGCTAGTAAATTTTGACTGACCAGATATTATTCTTCCTTTGCTCGATTGGAGATAGCAAATAAAACATTGTCTATAACTTATTTCACATATTCAATTCTACATAACATAGACTAAACTGTTTATTACATAAATGGCCCAAAACAATATACATATCTCGACCGCCGCATCGCCCATCAGGAGGTTTTAGCTATTGATGAGTCATTCTTTACTGATCTCGTTTACTCCGACGACATTGTCATATTCGCTGTAGACAGATCTGCGTTGCGGTGCTCTCTGGAAATATTAAACAATCGACCGCTCTCCCTAGACGTGTCTTTATCCAGGGTCAAGGCCAACGTGCAGAATCTCATTTTCGACACAGCACTCCAGGGTATTGAAACTTAACGTCACACTGTGGAGGGCACAAACGAATGCATCTATCTTGGCAGCATGATATCATCTGATATGTCAAGGCGGATCGGATTAGCTGCGGTTACTTTTGCACGACCTGACTCCGACATGTGTGGAGCAATGCAAAAAATCTGCATTGGGAAAAAAATCGGCCAGTCATGCATGGTCCCAATCATGCGTGGTCCCAGTCATGCGTGGTCCCAGTCATGCATGGTCCCAGTCATGCGTGGTCCCAGTCATGCATGGTACCAGTCCTGCTTTACGACTCCAAAACCTGAATATTGCTGAAACATGACATGTCGAGACTGTAAGTCTTTCATATGCGCAACCAGAGGCGTATCCTGGGCGTCCGATCGCATGACTTCATCCGCAACGGGAAGGTCTCTTCTAAAACAGGCCTCCACCCAATCTCATAAACACTTGACCGGTCCTGAGTTTCTTTGTTCGGTTATGTTGTAGGGCTGGACCCGAAACCCCTGCCCACACGATACTAGATATGCCATTTCTCAGCGCCAAAAGTCCGTCCCCAAACAGTATGGCTCCAGCAAATAGCAACCTTCCCTTCCTTCCATGACGATGGCTGGAACCACGCAACAGATCTGGGTCATGGATGTGTCCGAACGACGCAACGGTCCTTAGACGCCTAAGCGAACATTAATATTATCATTATTATTATTATATATATTTAGCAGATCTTTGTCTTGTGGTCTTTCTCATTTCATTATTTCGCGACCTTCAGATTTAGGAAGGTCACTCACCTTCTTGCCGTTTTCATTGACAAATCGAAGTAGAAGTGAGACGTTTTTTGGAATATCATACCATACTTTTTTTGTTTTATCTCTCAAAAATCTGAATATTGAATGGCAAGATTTTATTATATATATATATATATATAAATATGTGTATGTATATGTATTCGCATGTACCATGGTCTTTATAGAAGGTTGCTTCCAACACAGTCTAGCTGAAAGAAACTCCTTCCTTTGTCAAAACTGTCGTGTTTTGTCGGTGGTCATTATCTTTATTTCGTTTATGTTTATAAACAGGTACTGATCTTTACTGTGTCCATTAACGACTGAAAGTAGCTGTTCTAATCCTTCTGCACTTCTTGATAGCATCACTGTGTCGTCTGCGTATCGTAACCATCAATCGTAAATGTGTCCACACGTTCAATGTTCTCTTCATCTCTAACATTTCTAATTAAACGTTTCTCATTTATGTTATAAAGATGAGGAAAGAAAATGCATCCATGTCTTCCTCCCTTTTGTATTGCGAACTATTCTGATGTTTGCCCATGTATCCGGACAACGGCTCGTTGATCGTGGTATAAGGTATCAATGAGATGGATAATAAACACAGGATATATATATATATATATATATATATATATATATATGTATATATATATATATATATATATATATATATATATATATGTACAAACACTGTAGTTCCAAGTCAAGCAACTACCAACACAACAATTACAAGATAATTACACAAACACTTCAATTCTGCTATTTGGAGTAAACTGCCACATCCACTCTCTCACTTTGACGGAAAAATGAATTCACGAAAAGGAATCACAGCTACTACATGTGTATAATTATCCAACAGAGCGTGTGGAAATAATCAATTAACAATGGAAACGAAAGCTCAGGTGTATCGGGACTTCGTGTTTAGCGACTTATTGTATGGCTCCGGAGCGAGGAGCACGAGAGACACGAGAGAAGTCAACACCTTCGTTGTCTAAGCAAAATAGTGAAAATCCAATAGCAGGAAAAAATTACCAACACGGAGATATGTAATGGAGCCAAGCTGCAGTCCCTCTCGATGATAGTTAGTAGTAGAACGCTGAGGTGGCTGGGGCATGGGATAAGAATGAAAAACAACAGCATTTCGAATGGCATGAGACCTGTACGTAGACCAACATTAAGATACATACATGTATGTAAAACCTCAATTAAAGACTTCTCCTTAGACTTTTAAAAGTGGAAGCCGATGGCTCAAAACAAATATAGACTTTTGTGGAAACCCTAAACAACAATCTGGAAAACAAACGACAGAAGCGCACAATATACATCCAAGACCTGCACTCATTGTGATCAAATGTTTGAAATCGGCATAATCAGCAATAAAAAAGAGTCATATATTTATGTTTTGTTTTTGTTTAGGTTTTTCCTTTTAGCGTTTATTTTCACTTGTTCATGATTTATGTGTTGTGAGCTATTTCAATGAGTTTGTTGTTAAAGATCAGTGGCACGCTGAATAAAGACTATCTAACGCTATTACATGATTATTCACCAAATGTCAGATCCGGCCATGATCCCTAACCTGAAGAATGTAAATGTTACTTATATTGAAATATGTTGTGGCAGGAGTTCTAAAGAATTCTTACATATTACTTTTGGTGTTCCCCAAATAATTGTATTGTTTAGTTTTATTAAGAATATACAGGCCGTACAACGATGAAAGCGAGAGCTAGGAGCAGCCTAGACTATGCCTGCTGTTAACTTGGAACAGTGTCTTCTATTCATTCTATTTCGTCAGGTTGTGCTATACGTTATCGAATACAAAATGAGCACCCTCACACTATCGAGGGAACAGCGTGGAAAGTTGGAACGCATCCAGAATGAAGATATGCGACTTGTTCTGAGTCGCACTAGCGATACCCTGATTGTGAAGATGTGGTACATGCTGGGATTGTTATCGGTGACATACATGGATGGCACATGCAGAGAGAACAATCGGACAAGTCAGCCCAGCTAAGACGATAGTCAAGGGGAGAAAATGGGTATACAGTGGGGAAAGAATGATAGAGTACCAGGAAGTAATCGTAACTTTAGGAAAGGTATGCAGAGAGCAGAGCAGAGCACAAGGTGAATCGGCTGATAACTGAGAACACGCATGATAGTGATGCCGTCATATACACCGACAAGCCCGTGCTGAGCAGCGGAGCATCAAGCTGGGGTTTCCCATGTTGAGTGAAAGGACAAGTCGAAGATAAGCGGAGTGGGGCTTCCCGTGTTGAGTGAACGGACAAATCGAAGATAAGCGGAGTGGGGAATGTACGTACAATAATCTGCAGTTTGAGAATGAAGATGGAAGCACTGATCTTAGCGTTAAGATGCCTATCTGAGACTCCTTTACCAAGTGCAGCCATTTTGGTCTACCCCCAAGCCGTACTTTAGAAGGTATAGAAGGGGAGGCTGAGGTTGACATGGATCTACATTCCTGGTCATGCTTTGTTCAGGGCAATGAAAGAACTGTGTTCTTGGCTTCACATTCCCCCATCACGGGCATATTCGTAATGGATG
Source organism: Ariolimax columbianus (assembly GCA_036924085.1). Lineage (NCBI taxonomy): Eukaryota > Metazoa > Mollusca > Gastropoda > Stylommatophora > Arionidae > Ariolimax > Ariolimax columbianus. Next base: position 5,314,218 of record JAVGWX010000008.1, read on the forward strand.
GAAGTGACATTTTGAAATCTATCTGCGACAATCTGGACTAAGCCACATAAATAGATGATTCTGCACTCTACAGACTACACTGTTGCGACATCAAACAAAGTTTAGTGGAGTGCTGGAGGGGGACATTAGAGGACGGAGCAGAAGATGTGTACAACGAGCGATCTAAATGTACCATCATCTTCCAGCATGTGCTTAGATAGACTGAGCACCTATTAGTATACCTACAGTATAGTGATGTCGATTCTTAGAAAAAGACAAATAAATAGAAAAGTATAATTCTTAATTGATTAGTTCACATTAGTCTATTAATGATTTCCGTATTTGCTTCTGAATATACCAACGGATTCCTCGTATCACCTATCCTGTTTATATCATTTATTATCGTTTATGGTTGCTTTAAATTGTTTAACGAAATGTTTCAATTTGGCTGATAACACTATTTGTTTCCTTTTCCGTAATATGCCTGCCAATATTCATCTATGCTTGTGAAACATGGACAGTTACAGCTGACCTTCAGCGAAGGATGCAGGCCTTGGAGATGAGATGTTTCCGAAGACTCTTAATCGTCACGTACAAAGATCGAGTTACAAATGAGGAAATACAAGATAGAATTACAACAGCAATATGGCCTTTTGAAGACATCTGGACAACTGTCAATAGAAGGAAACTCGCTTGGTACGGTCACATATCGAGATCAAGGTCTTGCAAATACGATCCTCCACGTAAATGTGCAAGGCAGACGACGAAGAGGTCGTACCAAAAGGAGGTGGGTGGACAACATAAAAGAATGGACTCATCTCCGACCAGAAGATGACCAGACAGCGGCTGCTGACAAATAAGAGTAGCGTGGGTTTCTGAGGATGTCTTTATGTGTGCTCCAACGACCTCACTGGTCCTGTGGTGACCTGACCTTACCTGACCTTACCTGACTTTATCTGACCTGACCTAACCTGACCTGACCTTATCTGATCTTACCTGACCTGACCTGACCTGACTTGATCTGACCTGACTTGATCTGACCTGACCTGAACATGAACCTTTAAAGAACTAATTGTTGTTATTTTGTTTTTCTAGGCTATGCTCTTGTTGATATTATCCGCAAAATAAGCTAAAACCAACTTGATTCTTGATTCTAGGAACCAGCATCACCACACAGGGGACATTCCCGTAACTGCTCCGTTATCTGTTCAAGCAGCCAGCCAAGCGTATCTATAATCAGAGTCCCAGTCAGATGTTGATTTTGTGTTTTTTGGGATATTTACAGAAATAACACACTTTCTACCCTCTCTTCGTCACTCATAAATCTAAAAACAACTGCATGAAATCATTCTCCTTAGCAAATATTGTGCACGAGTAGTGTAGTAATATCGCTAACATTGTAACGAGAGATGGGTAGTAACAAAATATATGTTGCAAAACGAGATGTGTTGAATGTTGAAATAACCTTGCTGTTGTAACATATATCTGGTTACCAAGAGCAGTAGCATATGTTCTACAATTTTTCCACTGACGTCATCCTGCAAGTCTAACTATGGGGCGCTGCTATATCTTTATATTTTGGTTAGTTCATATTGTAGTTTTAGCTATCGGTGCTGACTGTGTAAAAAGTCATATCAGCGACGAGGAAACGCAACAAAGGCCATACGACGTAGTGGATGTGGTCACTGAATCACTACCTAATAGTTACAATACAACTGATATGGGACCAATAGTGAGTGACATCAGTACACTTATGATCACTGAATCACTACATAATAATTACAATACAACTGATATTGGACCAATAGTGAGTGATAAACTTGATACGACGACTGATCTGGAAGCAGATATTTCTCCAGAGACGAGTCAAACTGACAAAATAGCGCATATTGACGATAAATCGTCATGCTTAAACAAATGTGGCCAGATCCAGCAGATGCCTTGTACGTGTGATCTCAAATGTCTGGTTCACAAAAACTGTTGTGAGGATATGCCAACAGCTTGTCCTGGAGTACTTCAAGAAAGTAGGATCAGGTACGGTCACATGCTGGACATGAAGGTTGAGTGTCTCCAAGAAGTATTTGTTATTACGACATGTAGTATCGCACTTCCAACGAAACCAGAAGTCACTGATCTTGTTCATCCAGGAAATGATTCAGGAGTAATGCTGGCTACAGCTTATACCAATGCTAAAGAACAAAGCACCCCATCCATTACTAGATCTCAGTTCTCGTCCAACAAACCAGATACAACAAATAACTACATACTCGACGCCATCAACAACGCCTACGTCACAGACACCGCCACCGGATTTGTCTACAAGAACATGGACATATTTTCTTGTGCTACCAGAGAGATTTCTAGCCCCGTCACATGGCACACGACCTTTGATTTTGACAACAAGTTTATTCACTCATCGATAGAGGATATTATAAAGGAAAAGATCAAGCCAATTTATTCACAACCAGCAATTCTCACAGTTGACTTGATCGGAGCAAAATGCATCCACAACAGTATCGAGACCTGTCCAGATAACCTTACAGATATCGATACTCATTTGGTGTACAAGTGCCAGCAGTTTATTTCCTACGTAACAACACATCTGGTTTACAGAAATAAATATTGTGAACTGTGCAACAAGAACAATACATTGAACTTCATATCCAATGATAAGCGGCATTTCTTCAGCTTCAGCTTGACTATGAGTTTATCTGGACATTCTCTCGTAATAACCCACACAGAGAAGTATCCTCGGGTTGTAAATCATTGGGTGAGTGCGACGTGTAATCTGTCCCAAACAAATAGCAACAGTCTGAACAGCGCTGCAGCGCCGCGTGCACACACTTGTGCAACAAACACTGTCAGACGGTCTGATGGGATCTGTAAGCATTTATATTCTGTCTTAATTGCTGTTTCTGACGAGGATGTGCCCTTTACCTTAGATGAGTCGGAGGCTTTTCCGGAGTTCGCTCGCTGTTACATAAAGTCTTACCTTGAGTTTGATTTCACAGATGACTTCAGCCCTACTATAACCATGTTTGATCTCCGACAGAATATCAACCTATATGCTACCATGTCTCACGTATACTCCTCTCTCCAATTATTTAATTTCGATTTACAACTATTTATTGATTTATCCGTAATGGCAAAAGCTTTCAGAGCTTACCGGCTGTCAAAGACGAATGTCGATCATACATCTAGATTTCATAAAAACACGTCAGACTATCTTAAATTGTATTCAGCAGATAGCAGCACATCGTATGGAGAACTCATAGCTGCTACACGTAGGACTATCATTGACACAAAGAGTGGTACCTTCACGTGTTTATGCATCAATGAGTACAAAGTCTCTAGCACTCCCTGCATTACACAACAAACGATAACATGTGTTAAAGATCCAGTGTATGAGGGGGACGACGAAGTTGTATCAGAATATCTAACTTCGAACTGTTTCTCCGTCTTTGACAGAAACATCAACAGCGGAAAGATGATGATCAAACCTAAGGATGTCTTTCTTTACATATATCTCAACATTCTCCTTTACCAGTTGATCTGAAGCAAACACCTGTCTAGAACACATGTCATCTGTGTATGGAGGGCTCTTAAATAACAACACGTCTTGTCCTGCAACACACACTCTGAGAGCGGTTTCTACTGATCATTGCTAGTTGGTATTGGTGGTGGTGGTGGTGGTGGTGGTGGTAGTTCTGAACGTTCACAATCAGCAGGTTAACTTTTTTGTTCTCCCTGACAATGAAGTTTACTGTATGGGGGGGGGGGGGGGAGGGGAAGGGGGGAGGTTACAGTAGGTTTACTCTTTTGTTTTTCCTGACAATGAAGTTTACTGTATTGTTGGGGGGGGGGGGGGAAGGGGGGAGGTTACAATAGGTTTGCCCACATTCGGAGCGCAGTAATGAAGATGGACCGAGGTCATCCAGGCGGATATGCTATGCTTGGCTTCATCTACTGACGCTCACTACGGCTCACTACAATCCGTTTCTTTTTTAGCCAGACTGCCAAGAAGTTCAGCCGTCTTAAGGAAAGACTACGGGGAAGTCAAGGTGTGGGTCGTAGCCAGTACATTCTGCCTGACCCTGACTAACATGTCTTATCAGTATGTTTTGTCTGACCCTGATTAACATGTCTGATTAATATGCTTTGTCTGACCCTGACTAACATGTCTGATCAGTATGTTTTGTCTGACCCTGACTAACATGTCTAATCAGTATGTTTTGTCTGACCCTAACATATCTGATCAGTATGCTTTGCCTGACCCTAAAATGACTAATCAGTATGCTTTGTCTGACCATGGCTAACATATCTGATCAGCTTGCTTTGCCTGACCCTAACATGACTAATCAATATACTTAGCCTAACCCTGACTAATATGACTAACCAGTATGCTTTGCCTGATCAGAGGCTAACCTTGCAGACCTTTGTGTTTATTCTTTTCAGAATCGATGTCACTGAACTCAGAGTACTCCCATGTGTACTGAATATATTTCAGCAAATGTCCGGCGATATTTCTTCTTGCTCGCTGAATCTAAACATTGTTGGATTCTCCTCCGAGAATCTTTTTGATGCTTCATATCTTATTTCAAATGGATGCAGATTGTCAGGTTCATAGACTGCAGGATCCTTATCCAAAATCATTGATTGACCTCAAATTGTCAAGTTCATAGACTGCATGATCCTTATCCAGATCATTGATTGACCTCAAATTGTCAAGTTCATAGACTGCAGGATCCTTATCCAAGATCATTGATTGACCTCAAATTGTCAGCTCTCTCTGTATCGATTGCCCCCTTTTCAAGTACGTACTATGCATTGATGCCCGTGCTACTATTACGATTAACCGCAGTCCAGCAAGGACAGTAGATCCACAAAAGTCACCGAATGTATAAGGCCCGCATGTCCGTTTTCTACTGATGCAATAACCAATATTTATGGTACCATACAAGGACGGTCTTGAGTACAACACGGTGTCGGTCTTCATTACATGGTAATCAAATACACCGTAGTGCTAACGTCACTGCTTAAAGCACCACTGCCCTTCTAAAGGGTGTTGTATGCCAGGGGCGCTCGACAACGACCATGCATCCTCACTCTAGCAGAAATCCACCCACGCATTACTTCCCCTACAATGACAAATATTCGGTGCATATGAGAAATTATCTCAATTGTAATCACTTATTAATTGTTAAACATCGTAGACCGTTTTATCGTTGTACCAGTATTTACATTTCCTGCTCTAATCGATAATGCGTAAATGTTTTGTTTATATATGTTGTATTTTTGTTCAGTAGGCTGTGCCTTTTATCTTTGGTTATTTCCACGTAGACTGTGAGGTTGGTTAGTTTTATCAAGATTGCATTTACGATCTTTTAATTTCGGGTCTTCCCCAAGCGCAACTCATGACCCGCGGCATTTGTCGATTATGGATTCATTTCAACATAGTATAGAGCTAACTTGGCAGTAGTGGTAGTTGAGGTGGTAGGGGGGGTTATAGGATGTAAATTGTATAATCAATAATTGACAGGACTAGCAGAGTTTGAATGATGACCAGCAGCGGTTGACCCATGTTTGTAGTTACTCGTGTCTTCAGTGCTGCCAGATATCATTTTCATATCTTTATAATTTGATTAACTTCTTCCGTATGTTGCCTCCAGCAAGAAAATGGTATTCCCATATATCTGAAACGTG